>JARQOC010000005.1:407415363-407563899 GCA_033576535.1 Allobates femoralis | reverse complement strand
TTTAGGCCTAGTGGGCCGGAATAAATCAAAGCGCATGCAAGTGCTCCCATCATTGTTATGCCCTGCCACACACAGGTGGGACACTTATAAGCTTTGTGGAGTATTACATAAAATAATAGAGAGGTAGGTAAGTGACCTGTAAAGGCCTAGTGGACAGGGAAGATTGACCAAACAATGCTTTTAAGGGCCCAAAAACTGTTCATGTGTGTACAACATATTTGCCAAAGCCTGGTTTGATGCCCAAAACCAGTTTACGCAAACATTAAGGGAGAGCCCTACTCAAGTCAAGAAACAGCAAGGAGACCCCAACAACATCTTAGTAGCCATTTCAAAATTCTGCAGAAGGGTGCAGAGGTCCTTGATCTGAGACCACTCCAGCAACGTGATTTGCCCCCACCTCTTGATCGTGTTGGCCCAGGCTATATGTCATAACATACTGCACCAGGGCTTGTTGCTGCTGCCACTGTCGCTGCAACATGTGCAGAGTGGAATTCCATTGTGTCGGCACATCGCATTTCAGGCAGTGAATCGGCAGGCCAAAAGACTTCTGTAGCTATGCAAGTCGTTGAGCTGTGGGATGTGAACGGCGGAAATGAGCACACAGCAACTGTGCCCTCTGCAGAAGTGCATCTAGGCCGGGATAGTGGGCTAGAATTTGCTGGATGACCAGGTTCAAGACGTGATCCATACAAGGGACGTGTGCCACCTTGCCCTGGCGAAGGGCCGTACCCAGGTTGGCAAAATTGTTGCACATGGCCTTCCACGGCTGCAAATTCAGTGGAGAAAGCCATTGATTAAACTCGAACTCCAGAGCTGAACACAACTCCTCAGCTGTGTGACTCACATTTCCCAGACATTTTAATGTAAACACCGCCTGATGGCGTTGAGTTCTGCTGCCAGCATAGTAAGGAAGTGTGCTGGATTTCGTCTGCGCAGTTTGATCGCCTGTCACATTACCAGACAGGCTTTGGGCGCAGGTGGAGGAGGCAGAAGCAGTGGAGGAATGTCTACATACAGAGGTTTGATGCACAACCCGCGGGAATGGCAAGACTTGTACAGCAGCCCCTTCTCCTGCTGCCACCATAGTCACCCAGTGCCCAGTCAGAGACATGTAACGCCTCTGTCCATGCTTACTCATCCAAATGTCTGTGGTGAAATGCACCCTGTCACACACAGAGTTTCTCAAGGAAGTGGTGATGTGTGCAACAGGCTGGTGTAGCGCAGGCACAGCTTTCTTCGAGAAGTAGTGGCGACTGGGCATCTGGTACTAGGGCACTGCGACGACCATAAGGTCTCTAAAATCCTCCATATCCACCAGTCGGAAAGGCAGCATTTCTGTAGCAAGCAGCTTGCAGACGAAGAAATTCAACCCCTTAGCTTTGGCACGGGTAGGAGGATATGGTCTTTTACTTGTCCACATCTAAAGGACTGAGGGCTGGCTGCTGTGCTGAGACAGGGTTGAATAGGGTGTCTCAGACAAACTGCTGGACTGTGAGGGAGGTGCAGGTGGATATATTATGTCGCATTCATAAAAAGGTGGTGCTCACGATGTCTCACAGCACTCAACAACAGCTGATGTTTCCACTTCCAAACCAGCTGACGACCTGTCAATCACACTAGCTGCTGCGGGTAAAGAGGTATAATATCTGCGTCCGAACGCCTGTGTGACATCTGTCCCCACAGACACAGAGGATGAAGAAGCCGTAGATGCACTTGATGGGGCAGACGGTGGTTGGCCAGGCCCGCTAGGCCGCATTGTAGCACAGTGAGCTTCCCACTGTGACTTATGCTTCATGTCCATGTGATGGTTCATGCATGAAGTACTCAAACTATTGATTTTTTGGCCTCTATTCAGATTTTGTTTACAAATTTTGCAGATAACATAAATTGGGTGTCACACGCTTAGATGGCGCTGACATTGTTGGATGCTGCTGTGTATGTTGTTTGTCTTTAAGAGCTGCATGAGGTGTAGTTGTGAAGGTCTTTGCCTCCTGTGTTGTCCTCCAGAGCTGCATTTACTATTATGTTCAGCGGCTGGTTGATAGGTTAATGTGTGACTCACCTGGAATCCTCTCCCCCTGGCTTTAAATAACATTCCCTCTCCTCTGTCAGATGCTGCTGATTGAGTTATTTGCTCTAGGTATTGGTGCTGTAGTGTTGCTTACCTGCTGGGCTGAAGTCTTTCCTTAGGAGTAGCTGTGATCCCGGATCTGTGGGGGAAGGTAGGGGCCCTCAGCCTAGGGCTATTCAGGAGCCAGGGAATAGGACAGAGACTTGGACCTCCTCACCATCAGAGGTACCTCCGAGAGCAGGGCGAGCTAGGGACCCCCAGGGTCAGATTAGCTCCTCCTGATCCATTCGCCCAATACACCTACCTGTTTCCCTTACCTCCCAAGCGTGACATTTGGTCATCCTTTGCAATCTGAAAAAAAGCCCAGGCTAGGCAAGGCTTAGTGCCTATGCAACCTGCAGAGCCACCACGGCTTCTGCACAGAGGCAGAGTGGTGGATGAGGATGCAGTTGTTGATGTGCTTCCAGGACTCCGTCTCTGTCCAGGAAGCTGCAACCTAACCTCATCACTAGCATCCTCCTCCACCTCCTCTGCTGAGCTCATCAACTGCCTGCCTGTGGGTTAACAGTAAGTGGGATCTCCAACCTCATCATCACCCTGTGTGTTCTCACACTCATCATCCTCAGAGCCAACCTCTTCCTGCCCTGAGCGCAAAGTCAAGTTCTCGTTCCAATCATGGATCTAAGTCTCATCATCATCTGCCTCATTGTCTCCACCAACAGGGATTACATTTTGGGAATGAGAGTCTACATTATGCTCGGATCCTTCTTCATCTGGGACTGGATCCAACTCACAAAGATTTTGTGCATGGGTGCAGATCATTTCCTCATCTTGACTCACTGAAGCTTTGGAGCAGACTTCTGATTCCCAGGATATAGTATGAGTGAACAGCTCTGCAGACTCACTAATCTGTGTTAACCCATAGTCAGTAGGGCAGCTGGAGATTTGTGAGCTCTGAGGAAGCAAGTGCGATTGGGGTGACACCTCTGAGGACTGGAGTGCTCGTGATGTTGAAGTTGAGGAGAGCACACTTGATGGAGCGTTTGATATCCATTGCAGCAGCTGCTCTTTGTGGGCCTCATCTACAAGTTTTAGCGATGCTCTGCTGCGTAAGAAAAAGATGATAGCAGATCGAAAAGAAAAGAAGTAGGCATTTTAGTTTGGCTTGAAGACGGTATTTGTTCAGCAGATGTTTCTGTTACTTTAGCACCTACCCCACGGATACAAAGATTTTTACCCTTTACCCTTTCCAACACGCCTGTTCCCCTTTCCACCATCAGCAGACCTTTTACCACTCATATTTGAGGGTAACTAATTGGCAACACTGTTGTTGGCACAAAAAACTATGGATGTAAAACTATCATAGCGGAATGGTACTACCCTAAATAGATTTTGGTAAGTAGGTTTGGGCAGATGCAATACAAAAGGGTTTTCTGCGCTGTGTGGCGGTAGATTTCAACACTGAACACTGGACCACAGCTGCCTATCCAAACAGTGCTACTAGCCAAAAAGGATTTGCTTGGTTAGATGCAGTATAAAAAGGCTTGTAAACGAGTCGCAGGACATGGCGCAAAAGTGCAATCCTTTTTTTTTAAACTTCAAAAATTTTTTCTCCACTTAGATACCTGTAAAAGTATACATGTTTGGTATCTACGAACTCATACCGACCTCAGGCATCACACCGTCATGTCGGTTTTACCATATAGTGAACATAGCGACTAAAATACCCAAAAAACAAATGTGTAATTGCACTTTTTTGCAATTTCACTGCACTTGGGATTTTTCTCATTTCCCTGTACACTATATGGCAAAATAAATGTTTGCGTCTGAAAGTACAACTTGTCCCGCAAAAAACAAGCTATCATATCCCTGATGAAGGTGCCAGGTAGGGATGGGCGAATCTACTCGCTAGGACTCGTTACTCGGCGAGTAGTAAGGGACTCGCAGGACTCGGTACTCTGCGAGTTTCCCAGTGATTACTCGCACGAGTCCAATGCAAATCAATATCAATCCTAGTTTTGTCAGAAACGCTGACAAAACTAGGATTGCCATTGTTTGCATTAGACTCGGCTACTGTGCCAGTGATAGCAGGGAAACTCGCAAAGTAACTGCTGTTTCTTTGCGAGCGGAGTCCAGCTGTCTTCTCTGTGCAGCTCCAGGGTCCTAGAGCCCGCCTGCTCACAGACATGATGTAGCAGTGCTGAGATTGTTCTCAGTCTGCTCATTCCCTGTGCATAGACATCTATATTTATGCACAGGGGATGTAGCAGAGAGGACATTGCGTTTTGGACTGCGTCGGACGGAAGAGGATTTTTTTAATTAAAGATGGAGTCTCTAATGGCTTTTTTTTTTATTTCAAATAAAAAATTTTCTTTGTGTTGTGTTTTTTTAACCCTTTATTGGAGATTCTTAGTGGCTGGGTCAAACGTGGCCTGACATTAAGAATCTCGGGCTTAATACCAGCTTGTATAACAAAGCTGGTATTAACCCCTTTATTACCCAGCGTGCCACCACCACCAGGGCCGCTGGAAGAGCGGGGTTCAGCGCCAGAGGATGGCGCTTCAATGAACGCGCCATCTTCTGGGGCGGCTGCGGGCTGCAATTTGCAGCGGGGGGTGCCCAGAAAGCTTGGGCATCCCTGCGCTGCGGATTCCAGCCCCCAGCTGCTTAGCTGTACCTGGCTAGACATAGAAATTGCGCGGAGCCCCACGCATTTTTTTTTTTATTATTTAATGAATTTCAGAGTCAGAGTCTCAGAGTCAGAGTCTCGGAGTCGGAGTCTCCTCAGAGTCGGAGTCTCAGAGTCGGAGTTGCCTCAGAGTCGGAGTCGCCTCAGAGTCGGAGTCGCCTCGGAGTCGGAGTCGTCTCGGAGTCGGAGTCGTCTCGGAGTCGTCTCGGAGTCGGAGTCGTCTCGGAGTCGAGTCGGAGTCGGAGTCGTCTCGGAGTCGTCTCGGAGTCGGAGTCGTCTCGGAGTCGGAGTCGTCTCGGAGTCGGAGTCATCTCGGAGTCGTCTCAGAGTCGGAGTCGTCTCGGAGTCGGAGTCGTCTCAGAGTCGGAGTCGTCTCGGAGTCGGAGTCGTCTCAGAGTCGGAGTCGGAGTCGGAGACTCCGACTCCGACTCCGACTCCGAGACGACTCCGACTCCGAGACGACTCCGACTCCGAGACGACTCCGACTCCGAGACGACTCCGACATGACTCCGACTCCGAGACGACTCCGACTCCGAGACGTCGGAGTCGTCTCGGAGTCGGAGTCGGCTCGGAGTCGGAGTCGTCTCGGAGTCGGAGTCGGAGTCGGCTCGGAGTCGGAGTTGTCTCGGAGTCGGAGTCGGCTCGGAGTCGGAGTCGTCTCGGAGTCGGAGTCGTCTTGGAGTTGGAGTCGTCTCGGAGTCGTAGTCGGAGTCGTCTCGGAGTCGTAGTCGGAGTCGTCTCGGAGTCGGAGTCGTCTCGGAGTCGGGGTCGTCTCGGAGTCGTCTCGGAGTCGGAGTCGTCTCGGAGTCGGAGTCGTCTCGGAGTCGGAGTCATCTCGGAGTCGGAGTCGGAGTCGTCTTGGAGTCGGAGTCGTCTCGGAGTCGTCTCGGAGTCGGAGTCGTCGGAGTCGTCTCGGAGTCGAGTCGGAGTCGGAGTCGTCTCGGAGTCGGAGTCGTCTCGGAGTCGGAGTCAAAAAAATGCGTGGGGCTCCGCGCAATTTCTATGTCTAGCCAGGTACAGCTAAGCAGCTGGGGGCTGCAATCCGCAGCGCAGGGATGCCCAAGCTTTCTGGGCACCCCCCGCTGCAAATTGCAGCCCGCAGCCGCCCCAGAAGATGGCGCGTTCATTGAAGCACCATCCTCTGGCGCTGAACCCCGCTCTTCCAGCAGCCCTGGTGGCGGTGGCACGCTGGGTAATAGAGGTTAGGGCCAGCTTTGTATTATCAGCTGGCCCTAAGCCCGAAATTTATGGCGGTCACGCCAATATTAGACATGACCGCCATGAATTTCTATTAAATTGTTTTAAAAAAAGCACAACACAGAGAAATTTTTTTATTAGAAATAAAAAAAAAAGCCATTAGGGACTCCATCTTTAATTAAAAAAATCCTCTTCCGTCCGACGCAGTCCAAAACGCGATGTCCTCTCTGCTACATCCCCTGTGTATAGATATAGATGTCTATGCACAGGGAATGAGCAGACTGAGAACAATCTCAGCACTGCTACATCATCTCTGTGCACAGACATTCATGTCTGTACACAGGGAATGAGCAGACTGAGAACAATCTCAGCACTGCTACATCAGGCAGCAGGCGGGCTCTAGGACCCTGGAGCTGCACAGAGCAGACAGGACTCTTCTCTTATCTGTGCGAGTTTCCCAGCGATTACTTACAAAGTAAACGAGTCCAATGCAAATAAATGACAAAACTAGGATTGCTTCAGGCTGAAGCTTCCGAGACACATCTGCGATTTGTAAATCTCACACTACTCGCTATTACTCGCTTCCCCATTCATTAACATTGGACTCGCTAGACTCGCAACGAGTAGCGAGTCCTGTGCTTGGACTCGCTAGAGTCAAGCGATTCCGAGTAATTTAGGATTCGCCCATCACTAGTGCCAGGCTGGGCGCCGAAACGCGTAGGAGAAGGAGAATAAAGGATGGAAATCTGACTGACTCTTTGGTGAGTTTTTTAAGCCCTGGAGCAGCGCGGACCGTGATACACCTATACTCCCATCATCTTTCTGGATTACCGACAGTTTATCCCTCACTTTTTGGATCTGACCAAACCACTCACCACTTTGACTCGAGAAGGATCTGAGCCCAAGGAATGGACCCCAGAGGCGGAATCTTCCATCCAGTCCCTCAAACAAACCTTATCTACCGCTCCTGCTCTTCATAGGTCAATGGTGAATAAACAGTTCTTTGTGGAGGTGGATGCTTCCTCTTCTGGGGCCGGAGCCATACTCTCTCAGAAGCTTTCTTCCGGAAGAATGGTGACCTGTGGGTTCTTCTCCAAGGCATTCTCGCCCTGTGAGTGCAATTATTTCATTGGCAACAGAGAGTTGTTGGCTGTCAAGTTGGCCTTGGAGGAATAGCGCTACCTTTTGGAGGGTGCAGTTCATCTGGTGAAGATCTACACCAATTATAAGAACGTGTCTTAACAGCAATCTGCTCAGAGGCTCAATCCTCTTCAAGCTCATTGGTCTCTGTTCTTTGCCCGATTCAACTACCGTCTCCATTTCCGCCCGGCTAAGAAGAACATCAAGGCAGACGCGATATCCAGGTCCTTCGTCCCTGATAACCAAGAGAAGGAGCCATGTCTCATCATTGATCCATCCAAGATGGTCACGGTAGCACCGGTCCAGCTGATGCAGCCACCTCCGGGTAAGACATTCTTTCCCATTCCTGACAGGAAATGTCTACTTCAGTGTGGTCTTTCGTCTAAGCTAGCTGGTTATGCAGGACTGACGAAGACCCTCCAGCCAATGTCACAGCACTATTGGTGGCCCAGGATGCGCCTGGAGGTCTCCGAATTTGTCACTGCCTGCCCTTCAAGTGCCCATAATAAGACTACCCCCAAGAGGTTACCCACAGATCATCTTCTGCCTCTACCAGAACCGTGTGTGCCATGGAAGCACATCGCAATGGATTTTATCATCGGCCTACCGGTGTCCTCTGGCTGTGCCGTGATGTGGGTCGTGGTAGACCGATTCTCCAAGTTGGGTAATTTTGTTCCTTTGTCTGCTCTCCCCTCCACGCCCAAGCTGGCAGAGTTGTTTGTACAGCATGCTCTCCGTCTTCATGGTTTGCCTCTTCATATTATGTCCAGCAGGGAAGTGCAATTCGTGTTCCAGTTATGGCGTTTTCTCTGCAAGCAGTTGGATGTCTCTCTGGATTTCTCCTTGGCATATCATCCGCAATCCAATGGTCAAGTGGAACGGGTGAATCAAATATTGACTGACAACTTGCGCCACTTCGTCAATGCACACCATGACGACTGGATAGCCTCATTGCCTTGGGCGGAGTCCTCATATAACAACCATGTCATTGAGTCCTATTCTAATTCTCCATTCTTTATCATGTACGGGTACCACCTTAGGATTCCGACTCCCTTAGACATCACGACCAACAATCCAGCAGCCGAGATGCTGGCTAGAGACTTCGCTAAGATCTGGTCCAAGACGAAGGCATTCCTGGAGCGGGAATCCAGGCGAATGAAGAGCCAACCCGACAAGAGACGATTGGATCCACCTCCGTTCCAGGACAAGGTATGGCTCTCTTTCAGGTTAATCCACCTTAAGGTTCCCTCCTACAAGTTCGCTCCTCGGTACATCAGCTCCTTTGAGGTACTCCAAAGGATCAACGAGGTATGCTACCAGCTAAAGTTGCCACTGTCCTTGCAGATCCACAATTCCTTTCATGTCTCCCTTCTTAAACCAGTGGTTCTTGGCTGCTACCCCCCGGATCCTGGTGCTCATCCTCCTCCCGTCTCGGCTGGTGATGTGTTTGAGATAAAAGCCATTCTGGATGTCAAGCGGAGAGGAAACAAGATGCTGTTTTAGGTCGACTGGAAAGGGTTCAGCCCAGAGGAACGGTTTTGGGAACCAAGGGAAAATATCAATGCTCCTCGTCTTATACAGAGGTTTCTTGTCGGCTTGAAAAGGGGGGGTGTACGGGAGGGGGTACTGTAACCCTCTGGCTGACGGAACCCCCCTCGGGGTGCAGAGGGATCGGGTCCCTTCTGGCTGCCGGCATTCTCCTGTGTCCCGCAGACATACTTACCAGGCACGCGCTGCCACAATGTCCTCTCCGGCTGTAGCAGCTTCTCGGCATCTCTCCCCCGCCTCCTCACTTCCTGGTTGCGGGGAAAAGGCGCATAGGGCGCGCGCGCCGCTCTCAATGAATTCAAAGGGCCAGTATACCATTTTCTGAAACCACCTCTCACCCAATCGCTGAGAGACTGGTGGTTACTCAAGGCTCTCACTTCCCTTGGGAGGTGCATGGGCAGCTTCGTTCTTAGTATAGTTGCCAGCTCAGTTCCCTAAGCAGTGCGTGCGTTTTCCTTGTAAACTCTGATGTTCCAACATGCCTTGTCTTCTTGCTTTCAGTGGTGGATCCCTCCACATGCTTAACTCACCCGCAGATCCGTACAGCACCCCCTGATCTCAAGCAACTTCTCGGATCCCTCCAGCAACACCCAGCCCCTTTCTTGCTTTCCTCCCCAGTTCCTTGGTTTCCGTGATCTGTTCCATCTGGTACTTCTGTCCCTTTGGGTAAGACCCTCAGGTTGCTGGTTCATTGGATCCTTTTTGGCTGTAACGGGACAATCCCTGTATATGCGTCCGCTTCTTGGTGCTCCCTTAGGGAACCCCTGTGCTCTGGCCCTGAGGACTTCCCTTGGGGGTGTATTACTGTTTTATTATTTAATAAACTCTGTTCCTTCATTTAAAGTCCTTGTCCAACTTGTTTCTGGAGTCAGCTTCCACGATATCTTCTGTGGTCAAGTTCACTCTTTAGCTCTGCCTGTGGTGGTGTGACATGGGGGTTTTGTGTGAAATTATGTATAATTTCCCTTTTCTTCTCTTTTTTTTCTATAATGTTCCAAAACACACAAAAGATATAAACATGTGTATAACAACATAACAAACCATGTGTAAGGGTGCTTTCACATCAGCGTTTTTCGTAATTCGCGGCAGATGCGGTGAAAAAACCGCATCTGCCGCGTTTGCCGCATAACGGTTCCACTTGCGGCACGGTTGCGGTTTTTTCCATAGGAAGTATAGGGGGACTTGCGGCAGATGCGGCAAGTGCGGTTTTGCACTTGCCGCAGGTGCGGCAGCGAAAAAAACCGCGGTCAGCCGCGGTTTTTTTCGCTGCCGCACCTGCCGCAAGTGCAAAACCGCACTTGCCGCATCTGCCGCAAGTCCCCCTATACTTCCTATGGAAAAAACCGCAACCGTGCCGCAAGTGGAACCGTTATGCGGCAAACGCGGCAGATGCGGTTTTTTCACCGCATCTGCCGCGAATTACGAAAAACGCTGATGTGAAAGGGCCCTTATTGCAGTAATTTTCTGAGACAAATACTTCATTTTCTGGAACAATTCCAAGGGTGCATTTGATCACATATAATTGACCACATGAAAGGGGGTGTTCATCCACAGAGACTTTTAAATGTTGTTTTAGATGTGTGTTACTGGGTTATGAGTAAGGGTGCTTTCACATCTGCGTTTTTCGTAATTCGCGGCAGATGCGGTGAAAAAACCGCATCTGCCGCGTTTACCGCATAACCGTTCCACTTGCGGCGCGGTTGCGGTTTTTTCTATGCAATGTATAGGGGGACTTGCGGCAGATGCGGCAAGTGCGGTTTTGCACTTGCGGCAGGTGCGGCCGCGAAAAAAACCGCAGTAAGCCGCGGTTTTTTTCGCGGCCGCACCTGCCGCAAGTGCAAAACCGCACTTGCCGCACCTGCCGCAAGTCCCCCTATACATTGCATAGAAAAAACCGCAACCGCGCCGCAAGTGGAACGGTTATGCGGTAAACGCGGCAGATGCGGTTTTTTCACCGCATCTGCCGCGAATTACGAAAAACGCAGATGTGAAAGCACCCTAAGAAGCAGTATGCTTCAGTAACATCTATGGGACCTGTGGGTCTTCTTCTTTGGAGACTCGTTACATAGAACGTCTTGTTGTAGATTTTATGGAAGAAAAATAAAGTTTGCATGTATTACTGTACAGTACTTTCTGGATCCATCTCTTCGGCCGGCTTCATACTGCGGCGTGATCTGGTCCGGTGCTGTCCGGGATGACCCAGACAGCCGCGGACCGGATCAGCACACAGGACTGGGTGGCTAATATGCCCTCCGGTCCGGTGTGCAGCGCACGCAGCTGCAGCCACTGATAAGTCAGGACCGTGGGCGCCGCAGTCTTGACATATCAGCGGGTGCAGCTGCGTGCGCTGCACACCGGACCGGAGGGCATATTAGCCCCCCAGTCCTATGTGCTGATCCGGTCCGCGGCTATCTGGGTCATCCCGGACAGCCCCGGACCGGATAAAGCCGCTGTGTGAAGCCGGCCTTAGATTGGATTTCTTCTTTGCCCTATTGTTGTTCATTAGTTTCTATTACTCAATTATCCCTATTCATTACTTTTCCAACAGTGGCACTACATAAATAAAGATTTAAAAAAAACTTAGTATGTCATGGAAAATAAATATCTGTGCATATTTAATATAATGAAATATTTTTGCTCTTTAATAGCCACTATGAAATAATTTTGGAAGAATTTATGCTGGAAGTACAACCAAAATACTGTAATTAGACTTCTAAATTACTTTTATTACTACTACTGTAATTGTATGTACTGCATTAACTACAGACCTGATAATGGCGCACATCTACAGAAAATATAATTAGCAAGCTAGAAACTACAAACAAGTGAAATATTGCATCCTCCTAATATTTCCCAGGAGATTCTAGCAGAAACATCTGCCTTACATCAAGATCAGGGACTGAAGTACACAATAGTAAGATGAGTTTTTACTATTGCTATAGTGTGATTAGTACATTCTTGTATGTTAACACATAATTATACGTTATCTGTCTACAGGTTGTTGTTATGTAATCTGAGATCAGCATGATGTAGGGGTAGAAGCCTGATTCTAGTATCACTTACTGACTGCTTGGTGCAGTTTTGATAGAATCTGTGTTGTCTCTTTTATAGATGTAGCAGTTCTCGGAATGCTGAGCTGTATATAACTCAAACCAGACCACTGATTGGCAGCTTCATATGTATATTGTCATGGTGGTGGAGTTACACAAAATTAGCCTGACAGGTCTGCATGAGACACCTTAGTCCTCCAGTTGATAATTTGTGATAAAACACTAATTAGTATATTTAAACAACTGCACCCAGCCTAATAAAGTGGCACATCCCTGTAATCAAGGTCTCTATCCCTACATTATGGTGCTCTCAGATTAAATACGCTGACCCTCAGATAAAACTCTGCTGACAGATTCCCTTTAAGAATCCATATTATAACTACATATGGAAAAATCTATTGAAATACAAAGGGTAGAAAATAAGATGTAGGAGTCTTAATTAATGATGCGCGAGTACGCTTGTGACTACTCGGTACTCGCATGAGTATCACTGTACTCGGGCTACTCGGCGAGTACCGAGTAATCTCGCGATACTCAGTGCTGTGCTCGTGGTCCTCATCCCTGATGTTGGCGCTCTTTAGAGAGCCAGCCCACATGCAGGGATTGGCTGGCAGTCACTGAAATGCCACAGCCCTGTTAGTTGTGGCATTGCAGTGATTGGCCGGCCCGCACAGCGTGACCGAGCCTTTATAAGACCCGGCCACGATGTGCTCTGCGCACAGCCATCCAGACAGTCAGTGTAGGGAGAGTGTCTGCTGCTGCTTAAGGGACAGATTTGCGGCCCTCATAGGTAGATCCGGAGCAGGGCTGCAAACTGCTGCTGACCAGAACAGTCCTTCTCAGGACTAATCTAGGAGGATATAGGCAGGGTGATCCAGATCGGAGTCCAAGCTTTCCAGTGACCAGAACAGTCCTCAGGAGACTGTTGTAGCTGACTAGCTGTATACAGGCAGGGTGTAATATCCATATCCAGCTTTCCTGTGGCCAGAACAGTCAGGAGACTGTTGTAGCTGACTAGCTGTATACAAGCAGGCTATCCATATCCAGCTTTCCTGTGACCAGAACAGTCAGGAGACTGTTGTAGCTGACTAACTGTATACAGGCAGGCTATCCATATCCAGCTTTCCTGTGACCAGAACAGTCAGGAGACTGTTGTAGCTGACTAGCTGTATACAGGCAGGCTATCCATATCCAGCTTTCCTGTGACCAGAACAGTCAGGAGACTGTTGTAG
Source organism: Allobates femoralis (assembly GCA_033576535.1). NCBI lineage: Eukaryota > Metazoa > Chordata > Amphibia > Anura > Aromobatidae > Allobates > Allobates femoralis. Next base: position 407,550,972 of record JARQOC010000005.1, on the reverse strand, counting down.
CTGACTAGCTGTATACAGGCAGGGTGTAATATCCATATCCAGCTTTCCTGTCACCAAACAGTCAGGAGACTGTTGTAGCTGACTAGCTGTATACAGGCAGGGTGTAATATCCATATCCAGCTTTCCTGTGACCAGAACAGTCAGGAGACTGTTGTAGCTGATAGCTGGATACAAGGCAGGGTGTAATATCCATATCCAGTTTCTGTGAACCATAACGCAGGAGACTGTTGTAGCTGTATACAGGCAAAATGCGCAAGGGCGTTGGCAAGGAACAAGGAAGTGGACGTGATGGTGGTGCAGGCAGAGGCCGAGGTCGTGTGCAAGCACTAATTTCGCAACAACAAAGTGCCACATCTACTCGCTCGCACGTCCTGTCCCAAATTCTTGGGGCCCGCAGCAGTACACCGATCTTGAACCAAGACCAGTGTCAACAGGTTGTTACTTGGATAGCGGATAATGCTTCCAGTCAGATTGGCACCTCCACAAACACCCTGTCTTCCACACGGTCAAGTGTCAGTAGCCGTGATACTGCACCGCACATTTCCCAACCTGATCCTCCTTCCTACCACCAGGCCGAGTACACGTCCACGGACATTACTGATCCCACACTTGGACACTCGGAAGAGCTGTTCACGTATCCATTCGCACAATCTGGCCTCTCGACAGCTCCTGTTGAAGTGGGTGATGAGGAGATCGTATGTACAGATGCCCAAATATTTGAGCAGCCACGTTCTCACGAAGGGAACGTTGGCAACGTGTCTCAACAAGGGGTGGATGATGATGAGACACAATTGCCAGGAAGTCAGGAGGAGGATCAGGGTGCGGAAGAGGAAGACGACGTGGTGGATGATCCAGTAGCTGACCCAACCTGGCAGGAGGATATGTAGAGCGAGGACAGCAGTGCACAGGGGGAGGGAGACGTAGCATCCCAACAGGCAGTAAGAAGCAGGGTGGTGGCCCCAGGCAGAAGTCAGGCAACCGTTCCCCGGAACAACAACACGACACAAGGTGCCTGTGCAGATGTTAGGTCTTCCCGAGTCTGGCAGTTTTTTAAGTTGGCTCCAGATGACTCTAAAAAGGCCATTTGCAACACCTGCCATGCCAGCATCAGCAGGGGTACGAAAACTAGCAGCCTGACCACCACCAGCATGATCAGGCACATGTCAGCCAAGCACCCGACTTTGTGGGAAGTACAACAGAGTCGAGGAGCGGTGCTTGCTGATGTCACTGCTACGTCTTCTCGTGTTGTGCGTGCGAGCCAATCCCCTGTCCATGCTGCCCGCGAACAAGCCTCCGGCCCTGCACCTGAAGTTGCCCACGCACAAATAACACCACCATCCAGCACGTCCTTGTCCCAGCGCAGCGTTCAGTTATCGATTCAGCAAACCTTTGAACGTAGGCGCAAATACGCTGCCAACGCCCCACATGCCACAGTTCTAAATGCTCACATTTCGCGACTGCTTGCGCTGGAAATGCTGCCTTTCCGGCTGGTGGAGACGGAAGCATTCCGTGACCTGATGGCGGCTGCTGTCCCACGTTACTCGGTCCCCAGCCGCCACTATTTCTCCAGGTATGCCGTCCCCGCATTGCATAACCACGTGTCACAAAGCATCACACGTGCCCTGAACAACGCTGTTTCAGCAAAAGTGCACCTAACCACAGACACGTGGACAAGTGCTTGTGGGCAAGGCCGCTACATCTCCTTGACGGCACACTGGGTTAATATTGTGGAAGCTGGGACCCAGTCTGAGCGAGGGACGGAACACGTCCTTCCCACACCAAGGATTCCAGGCCCTACCTCAGTCAGGGTTTCACCCACACTCTACAGCTCCGGAATGTCATGCTCCTCAGCCTCCTCCTCCTGCGCATCCTCATCCACTTTACCCTCCACACCAGTCCCAAGCTGGAAGCACTGCAGCACTGCCTCTGTGAAGCGGCAACAGGCTGTGCTGAAGCTAATATGCATAGGTGACAAACCCCACAATGCAGAAGAGGTGTGAACAGCTCTGAAACAGCAGGCAGATCACTGGCTCACACCTCTGAACCTAAAGCCAGGAAAGGTCGTGTGTGACAATGGCCGGAACCTGGTGGCAGCTTTGAGGCGAGGCCAGCTGACGCATGTTCCATGCGTGGCCCATGTGCTCAACCTGGTGGTTCAGCGGTTTCTAAAGTCATACCCAGAGCTGTCTGATCTGCTGGTAAAAGTTCGCCGCCTGTCTGCACATTTTCGCAAGTCACCTGCTGCTTCAGCCGGCCTTGCCGGCTTTCAGCGCCATTTGCGTCTTCCGGCCCACAGACTGGTGTGTGATGTCCCCACGCGTTGGAATTCCACTCTGCACATGTTGGTCAGGATATGTGAGCAGAAGAGGGCAGTTGTTGACTACCTGCATCACCAAAGCCGTCGGGAAATGGGTCAAACTCCACACATAACACCTGAGGTGTGGAGATGGATGTCCGACCTATGTACCGTCCTCCAAAACTTTGAGGACTCCACCAAGATGTTGAGCGGCGATGACACCATTATTAGCATCACCATACCGCTACTCTGCCTTCTAAAACGGTCTCTGCTCAAAAAAAAAGATGATGCATTGCAGGCGGAGCGCGATGAGTTGGAGCAAGAAACAGTAGTGGGTGTGGGTGATAACACACAGCCCAGCCTCATCTCATCACAACGACCAGTGGAGGACTATGACGAGGAGGAGGAGGAGGATGAAGACATGGAGCAACTCTCTGGCCAAATTGAGGATATGACATGCACACCAGTCATACCCTCGCTTCAGCGTGGCTGGCCAGAGGACAGGGGAGATGAGGAGGAGGAGGACAGCATGTTCAGTCATCTTGTTGGTCAGGATACTGAAGTGATGGCTGTTAAGAGTCTGGCGCACATGGCTGACTTTATGGTAAGCTGCCTGGCTCGTGACCCTCGCGTTAAGAACATCTTGGCCGACAATCACTACTGGTTGGCAACACTCTTAGACCCACGCTACAAGGAGAACTTTATGTCTCTTATTCCTGAGGCGGAGAGGTCAGCCAAAATGCAGCAGTGCCAGAAGGCCATAGTCACGGAAGTAGGCAAAGCATTCCCCTCACAAAACGCTAGCGGCATAGGTCAGGAATCGGTGGACAACCAAGGCGTACGGCCGAGAGGGGCACAAGTCCAATCCGCCAGAGGTAGGGGAACAGTCTTTACGATGTGGGACAGTTTTCTCAGCCCCTCACGTACCACAACCCCTGAGGTGCGGGGTAGTGCCACAAGAAATGCTAAGTTTAGCCAGATGCTGAAGGAGTACCTTGCAGATTGAACAACTGTACTCTGACATTCCTCTGTGCCTTACAATTATTGGGTCTCCAAGCTGGACACGTGGCATGAATTGGCTCTCTACGCCCTGGAAGTCCTGGCCTCCCTTGCCGCTAGCGTTTTGTCAGAGCGTGTTTTTAGTGCCGCAGGTGGAATCATTACTGATAAACGCACCCGCCTGTCAACTGAAAATGCTGACAGGCTGACTCTGATCAAGATGAACAAGGGTTGGATTGGGCCAGACTTCACCACACCACCAGCAAATGACAGCGGAATTTAAATTTTGTTATGGGAATTTGCCATGTACCTCCACTCACCCATGGGTACACACTTCTGGACTTTGGCTAATCGCTGGACTGCTCCACCTTCTCCTCATGTGCCACCATGATGACCGTTACAATAGTTAGGCTGTTGTTTCAGGTATACCCCCAGTGGTAAATTTTTTCACCCATTCTTTTAGAATGGGCATTACAACGACAGGAGACCCGCTCTTTTTCAATGGGAAAAATGTTTTGAGGCCCTCATGCACGTCTCTATCCAGGGACAATGTGGAGCCTCCCAATTTTTGGCTGCCCTGCCAAAGGGCTATACTACAATATACCCACTTCAGGTTTACAGGCCCTCCTGCACGTCTGTATCCAGGGGCATTGTTGAACCTCCCAATTTTTGGCTGCCCTGCCAAAGGGCTATACTGCAATACACCCACTTCAGGTTTATAGGCCCTCCTGCACGTCTGTATCCAGGGGCATTGTTGAACCTCCCAATTTTTGGCTGCCCTGCCAAAGGGCTATACTACAATACACCCACTTCAGGTTTACAGGCCCTCCTGCACGTCTGTATCCAGGGACATTGTTGAACCTCCCAATTTTTGGCTGCCCTGCCAAAGGGCTATACTACAATACACCCACTTCAGGTTTACAGGCCCTCCTGCACGTCTGTATCCAGGGGCATTGTTGAACCTCCTATTTTTTGGCTGCCCTGCCAAAGGGCTATACTACAATACACCCACTTCAGGTTTACAGGCCCTCATGCATGTCTGTATTCAGGGGCATTGTTGAACCTCCCAATTTTTGGCTGCCCTGCCAAAGGGCTATACTACAATACACCCACTTCAGGTTTACAGGCCCTCCTGCACGTCTGTATCCAGGGGCATTGTTGAACCTTCCATTTTTGGCTGCCCTGCCAAAGGGCTATACTACAATACACCCACTTCAGGTTTACAGGCCCTCCTGCACGTCTGTATCCAGGGGCATTGTTGAACCTCCCAATTTTTGGCTGCCCTGCCAAAGAGCTATACTACAATACACCCACTTCAGGTTTCCAGGCCCTCATGCTTGTCTGTATCCAGGGGCATTGTTGAACCTCCCAATTTTTAGCTGCCCTTCCAGAGGGCTATACTACAATACACCCACTTCAGGTTTACAGGCCTCATGCATGTCTGGTAAATGAAAATACTACAATACACCCACTTCCTCAAAATGGGCACATTATGTCAAGACAGGGCTTCATGTACGTCTCTTCTCAGGGACATCGGAGTGCCGCACAATGTTTTCATGTAAAATCTTTCATGTAATCACAAAAAGTGACATACACCAGCTGTATCTCACTATTGGGTATGTGCCCTTAACATTTCCACCCTGAATATTCATTTTGGTGTCATTTTGGAAGGTTTTCTGGTGACTCCGTAAAATTGGCGTGAAACTCGGACAACATTGTTCACAGCTGTGACTTTTGAGTGAGAAATGCTTCCAGGGGTCTTCCCCATGGTGTTGCCATGTCATTTGAGCACTCTTCTGAGACTTTTGTGACATTTTTAGGGTTTCTACATGCTGCCGGCGGTCATTTCATAAAAATACTCGGGTCTCCCATAGGATAACATTGGGCTCGGTGCTCGGGCCGAGTACACGAGTATCTTGGGATGCTCGGCCCGAGCATCGAGCACCCGAGCATTTTGGTACTCGCTCATCACTAGTTTTAATACTCTGCTTTTAGGGACTAACTTTTTCTTTATTTTAAAAGATATGGACAATTTAGAGAACATTATATTTTTATATCAAAGTATTTTAAGATAAAAATGAAATTTAAAATTGATTTTATTAAAGATTTTTGCACCATTTGGCTTTTACAGTCTTTTTGTGCCAAGCATAACTGAGCTGAACCTTCCTGTGATCATAAACTAACACATAGGTGATCAAAAAAAGAGAATATGCTGACTGAAGGACTCTCAGTTACCTTTTTCTACAGCCTGCAATTTGCAGGAAAAGTAATAGCTTGTACAGTCATGGCCAAAAGTTTTGAGAATGACACCAAAATTATATTTTCACATGATCTGCTGCCCTCTGGTTTTTATTTGTGTTTGTCTGATGTTTATATCACATACAGAAATATTTTTGCAATCATATTAGGAGTACCAAACGGTTATATTGACAGTTAGAATGGGTTAATGCAGCAAGTCAATATTTGCAGTGTTGACCCTTCTTCTTCAGGACCTCTGCAATTCTCCCTGGCATGCTCTCAATCAACTTCTGGACCAAATCCTGACTGATAGCAGTCCATTCTTACATAATCAATGCTTGCATTTTGCCAGAATTTGTCGGTTTTTGTTTGTCGACCCGTCTTTTGATGATTGACCACAAGTTCTCAATGGGATTAAGATCTGGGGAGTTTCCAGGCCATGGACTCAAAATCTCTATGTTTTGTTCCCTTAGCCATTTAGTTATCACCTTTGCTTTATGGCAAGGTGCTCCATCATGCTGGAAAAGGCATTGTTCGGTGCCAAACTGCTCTTGGACGGTTGGGAGAAGTTGCTCTTGGAGGACATTCTTGTACCATTCTTTATTCATGGCTGTGTTTTTAGGCAAGACTGTGAGTGAGCCGATTCCCTTGGCTGAGAAGCAACCCCACATATGAATGGTTTCAGGATGCTTTACAGTTGGCATGAGGCAAGACTGGTGGTAGCGCTCACCTCTTCTTCTCCGAATAAGCTGTTTTCCAGATGTCCCAAACAATCGAAAAGGGGATTCATCAGAGAAAATGACTTTACCCCAGTCCTCAGCAGTCCACTCCCTGTACCTTTTGCAGAATATCAGTCGGTCCCTGATGTTTTTTCTGGAGAGAAGTGGCTTCTTTGCTGCCCTCCTTGAAACCAGGCCTTGCTCAAAGTCTCCGCCTCACAGTGTGTGCAGAAGCACTCACTCCAGCCTGCTGCCATTCCTGAGCAAGCTCGGCACTGCTGGTAGTCCGATCCCGCAGCTGAAACAGTTTTAAGATACAGTCCTGGTGCTTGCTGGTCTTTCTTGGGCTCCCTGGAGCCTTTTTGACAACAATGGAAGCTCTCTCCTTGAAGTTCTTGATGATGCGATAGATTGTTGACTGAGGTGCAATCTTTCTAGCTGTAATACCCTTCCCTGTTAGGCCATTTTTGTGCAGTGCAATGATGGCTGCACATGTTTCTTTAGAGATAACCATGGTTAACTGAAGAGAAACAATGATACCAAACACCAGCCTCCTTTTAAAGTGTCCAGTGGTGTCATTCTTACTTAATCATGACTGATTGTTCGCCAGCCCTGTCCTCATCAACACCCACACCTGTGTTAATGGAACAATCACTAAAATGATGTTAGCTGCTCCTTTTAAGGCAGGACTGCAATGATGTTGAAATTTGTTTTGGGGGTTAAAGTTCATTTTCTAGGCAAAAATTGACTTTGCAAGTAATTGCTGTTAAGCTGATCACTCTTTATGACATTCTGGAGTATATGCAAATTGCCATTAGAAAAACTGAAGCAGTAGACTTTGTTAAAATTAATATTTGTATCATTCTCAAACCTTTTGGCCATGACTGTATAAGCCAAATGATTCAATTTTATTTTTAATTATATCAAATTGCAAACGTTATCTTTAGCTCTAAATACATGAATCTAGAAAGCAGCAATTGTTATATATCTTTCATTAATCAACAGCACACGTGAAAATAAGAATTCATATCTTATTAGAGTAATCCGCTTAGGCTGGAAACACACTGTCCGAGTGACATGCAAGTTACTCAAGTGAGTCTCTGATCATTCACCCGGCACGACCCCTGCCTCTTTGGATGGGATACTGTTAGTGCTATGTTTTTCTATATAGCCTTATTGTTCCTCCTGACCTGATCAGGCATTCCCAATATTCTCAATTCACAGTTAAATCTGTCTCAGTGACATTATTAAGGCTGGTTTCACACTAGCATCCCTTCAGATTCCCCCTGACCCCCCTCCCCCAGAGTGATGCAACTGTATGCACCCTCACCGGTATTATCATTGATCCGTGTCATGGATCAGTGATAATTCTGGTGCGGGAGCAGACAGTTTTTTCTTTCTTCATACCTGTTTCAGATCCGGGACACATTAACTGTGTTTTGCGCATGTGCAGTCCCAAAACCTGGATCAGAGTTACATAGGGCCCCATTTTAATTCACCATGCATTGTCCCAGATCCGGGTTACATAAAACCCCATTTTAATTCACAATGCATTGTCCCAGATCCGGGTTACATAAAGCCCCATTTTAATTCACCATGCATTGTCCCAGATCCAAGCTACATAGAGCCCCATTTTAATTCACCATGCATTGTCCCAGATCCGGGTTACATAAAGCCCCATTTTAATTCACCATGCATTGTCCCAGATCCGGGTTACATAAAGCCACATTTTAATTCACCATGTATTGTCCCAGATGCGGGTTACATAAAACCCCATTTTAATTCACCATGCATTGTCCCAGATCCAAGTTACATATAGTTGTGGCCAAAAGTATTGACACCCCTGCAATTCTGTCAGATAATACTCAGTTTCTTTCTGAAAATGATTGCAATCACAAATTGTTTGGTATTATTATCTTCATTTAATTTGTCTTCAATGAAAAAACACAAAAGAGAATGAAGCAAAAAGCATAACATTGATCATTTCACACAAAACTCCAAAAATGGGCCAGACAAAAGTATTGGTACCCTCAGCCTAATACTTGGTTGCACAACCTTTAGCCAAAATAACTGCGATCAACCACTTCCGGTAACCATCAATGAGTTTCTTACAATGCCCTGCTGGAATTTTAGACCATTCTTCTTTGGTAAACTGCTCCAGATTCCTGATATTTGAAGGGTGCCTTCTCCAAACTGCCATTTTTAGATCTCTCCGCAGGTGTTCTATGGGATTCAGGTCTGGACTCATTGCTGGCCACCTTAGAAGTCTCCAGTGCTTTCTCTCAAACCATTTTCTAGTGCTTTTTGAAGTGTGTTTTGGGTCATTGTCCTGCTGGAAGACCCATGACCTCTGAGGGAGACCCAGCTTTCTCACACTGGGCCCTACATTATGCTGCAAAATTTGTTGGTAGTCTTCAGACTTCATAATGTCATGCACATGGTCAAGCAATCCAGTGCCAGAGGCAGCAAAGCAACCCAAAACATCAGGGAACCTCCGCCATGTTTGACTGTAGGGACCGTGTTCTTTTCTTTGAATGCCTCTTTTTTTCTCCTATAAACTCTATGTTGATGCCTTTGCCCAAAAAGCTCTACTTTTGTCTCATCTGACCAGAGAACATTCTTCCAAAACGTTTTAGGCTTTCTCAGGTAAGTTTTGGCAAACTCCAGCCTGGCTTTTTTATGTCTCGGGGTAAGAAGTGGGATCTTCCTGGGTATCTTACCATACAGTCCCTTTTCATTCAGACGCCGACGAATAGTACGGGTTGACACTGTCGTACCCCCGGACAGCAGGGCAGCTTGAACTTGTTTGGATGTTAGTCGAGGTTTTTTATCCATCATCCGCACAATCTTGTGTTGAAATCTCTCGTCAATTTTTCTTTTCCGTCCACATCTAGGGAGGTTAGCCACAGTGCCATGGGCTTTAAACTTCTTGATGACACTGCGCACGGTAGACACAGGAACATTCAGGTCTTTGGAGATGGACTTGTAGCCTTGAGATTGCTCATGCTTCCTCACAATTTGGCTTCTCAAGTCCTCAGACAGTTGTTTGGTCTTCTTTCTTTTCTCCATGCTCAATGTGGTACACACAAGGACACAGGACAGAGGTTGAGTCGACTTTAATCCATGTCAACTGGCTGCAAGTGTGATTTAGTTATTGTCAACACCTGTTAGGTGCCACAGGTAAGTTACAGGTGCTGTTAATTACACAAATTAGAGAAGCATCATATGATTTTTCTAACAGTGCCAATACTTTTGTCCAATCCCCTTTTTTATGTTTGGTGTGGAATTAGATCCAATCTGACTTTAGGACAATTCTTTTTCTGTTTTTTTCATTGAAGACAAATTAAATGAAGATAATAATACCAAAGAATTTGTGATTGCAATAATTTTCAGGAAGAAACTGAGTATTATCTGACAGAATTGTAGGGGTGTCAATACTTTTTGCCACAACTGTAGAGTCCCATTTTAATTCCCCATGCATTGTCCCAGATCCGGGTTACATAGAGCCCCATTTTAATTCACCATGGATTGTCCCAGATCCAAGCTACATAGAGCCCCATTTTAATTCACCATGCATTGTCCCAGATCCGGGTTACATAGAGCCCCATTTTAATTCACCATGCATTGTCCCAGATTGGGTTACATAGAGCCCCATTTTAATTCACCATGCATTGTCCCAGATTCAGGTTACATAGAGCCCCATTTTAATTCACCATGCATTGTCCCAGATCCGGGTTACATAGAGCCCCATTTTAATTCACCATGCATTGTCCCAGATCCGGGTTACATAAAGCCCCATTTTAATTCACCATGCATCGTCCCAGATTCAGGTTACATAGAGCCCCATTTTAATTCACCATGCATTGTCCCAGATCAGGGTTACATAGAGCCCCATTTTAATTCACTATGCATTGTCCCAGATCCAGGTTACATAGAGCCCCATTTTAATTCACCATGCATTGTTCCAGATCCGGGGTACATAGAGCCCGATTTTAAATCCTCCTGCATTGTCCCAGATCTGGGTGATCACGGTTTTTGACATGAAGACCAAAAATGCACCAAGTTACATTTTTGGTCTCTGGGAAAAAATCGTGATCACCCGGATCTGGGAAAAATGTGCCAAATTGAATGCACCCACAAGTCAGTGGGGCTTAAAATGGATGCAGGAGCATCGAGTTTCAGCTGGATTCACAGGAATGGCAAAAAACATCAGTGTAAAACCAGTCCATGATAGGATGACAGTAGGGATGGGCGAATCTACTCGCTAGGACTCGTTACTCGGCGAGTAGTAAGGGACTCGCAGGACTCGGTACTCTGCGAGTTTCCCAGTGATTACTCGCACGAGTCCAATGCAAATCAATATCAATCCTAGTTTTGTCAGAAACGCTGACAAAACTAGGATTGCCATTGTTTGCATTAGACTCGTGCGAGTAATCACTGGCTACTGTGCCAGTGATAGCAGGGAAACTCGCAAATAACTGCTGTTTCTTTGCGAGCCGAGTCCAGCTGTCTTCTCTGTGCAGCTCCAGGGTCCTAGAGCCCGCCTGCTCACAGACATGATGTAGCAGTGCTGAGATTGTTCTCAGTCTGCTCATTCCCTGTGTACAGACATCTATCTATGCACAGGGGATGTAGCAGAGAGGACATCGCGTTTTGGACTACGTCGGACGGAAGAGGATTTTTTTAATTAAAGATGGAGTCCCTAATGGCTTTTCTTTTTATTTCAAATAAAAAATTTTCTCTGTGTTGTGTTTTTTTAACCCTTTATTGGAGATTCTTAGTGGCTGGGTCAAACGTGGCCTGACATTAAGAATCTCGGGCTTAATACCAGCTTGTATAACAAAGCTGGTATTAACCCCTTTATTACCCAGCGTGCTACTTAAAAAAAAATGCGTGGGGCTCCGCGCAATTTCTATGTCTAGCCAGGTACAGCTAAGCAGCTGGGGGCTGGAATCCGCAGCGCAGGGATGCCCAAGCTTTCTGGGCACCCCCCGCTGCAAATTGCAGCCCGCAGCTGCCCCAGAAGATGGCGCGTTCATTGAAGCGCCATCCTCTGGCGCTGAACCCCGCTCTTCCAGCGGCCCTGGTAGCGATGGCACGCTGGGTAATAAAGAGGTTAGGGCCAGCTTTGTATTATCAGCTGGCCCTAAGCCCGAAATTTATGGCGGTCACGCCAATATTAGACATGACCGCCATGAATTTCTATTAAATTGTTTTAAAAAAAACACAACACAAAGAAAATTTTTTATTAGAAATAAAAAAAAAAAGCCATTAGGGACTCCATCTTTAATTAAAAAAATCCTCTTCCGTCCGACGCAGTCCAAAACGCGATGTTCTCTCTGCTCATCCCTGTGCATAGATATAGATGTCTGTACACAGGGAATGAGCAGACTGAGAACAATCTCAGCACTGCTACATCATGTCTGTGCACAGACATTCATGTCTGTACACAGGGAATGAGCAGACTGAGAACAATCTCAGCTCTGCTACATCATCTCTGTGCACAGACATTCATGTCTGTACACAGGGAATGAGCAGACTGAGAACAATCTCAGCTCTGCTACATCATCTCTGTGCACAGACATTCATGTCTGTACACAGGGAATGAGCAGACTGAGAACAATCTCAGCACTGCTACATCAGGCAGGCTCTAGGACCCTGGAGCTGTGGCAGCCAACACAGAGAAGACAGGACTCTTATCTGTGCGAGTTTCCCAGCGATTACAGTTGCAAAGTAAACGAGCAATGCAAATAAATGACAAAACTAGGATTGCTTCAGGCTGAGACACATCTGCGATTTGTAAATCTCACACTACTCGCTATTACTCGCTTCCCCATTCATTAACATTGGACTCGCTAGACTCGCAACGAGTAGCGAGTCCTGTGCTCGGACTCGCTAGAGTCAAGCGATTCCGAGTAATTTAGGATTCGCCCATCACTAGATGACAGCACTCACCTTTGCAGGGTATAGCAAAAGAAAAGATATAGAGAAGACAAAGACATTCTACTTCACGCTTTCCTAAAATTACATTTATACTTTAAATAAAGTAATAACTCCCCTCCAATCCCCCATCAATGTGGGCATAGTCTTTAACCTCTTCAGAACCTGAGTCATACTGGTATATCCAAGGTCGCCTCCCGCCCTGGGAGCTGAGGTCGCATAATTGCCTGCCCATGTCAGGTGATCTCATCAGCTGATATGCGCTGCTAATGTGGCGCCCTGCTCGCGCAGGTAGCCACAGACTTCCCTAATGCACAGCTGGGTTTCCACAGCAGGTACCTACTACATGCAACATCTTCCACCTCGGCATAGTAGGGGAAACTCTACTCACCAACTTTAGGTGAGGTCCCCTATAAATACTGCTGCTGGGGGAAGAGTTAGTTAGAGTGTGCAGACGCTAGAAGAGCTGCGAAGACGTCCTGGTGATCAGTACCGCAGTTAGGCCCGAACCAGTGACCCGCAGTGGCCCTTCTACCGTCCAGCCAGCCTAGGAGTGGGGACAAAAGGCAAGGAGTAGAGCCAAGGGAGTGAGGAGCTAGTGGAAGTTCACCCAAAGACGTACCGGACTTTGGGGATCCGCACCTGTAGGATTACTTCAAGACTACAGAAAACCCCGTCACACCGTGGAGACTTTAGTCACCCGGTCCCCCTGCACAAAGCAGTGATCAGAGAGGGTAACCCATGGACCGTGCAGGAGGAGAGAGTAGAGACCCAGGGAGAGCGAGGAGGCCAGTCTGCCTGCAAGCAGACAGGACTTCAGTTACAACAGAGAAACAGAGGAGGTTTTATACCCACTTGCTGTGGGGACCCACTGTGCACCTGGTCAATCGACATACCCTGGACGTCTTTACCTGCTATACCAACAGTAAAAAGGTAAAAGAGACTTTCTACACTGTGTATGCATCATTCCTCGCCGCTCCCGGTGCCCCTAATAGACTGCTCCATCACTTCTTATCCCGACCTAAGCTCCACTCCAAGCTGCCCCTTTACACTACTCTGCCCCGAAGGCCCAGCTCTACCTGTAGGGAGCTTTGCCATCTCAGCGGTATTACCATCGACCTCCAGAGGACTGTGGCGTACTACAGGTGGTGTCACATGACAAACTCTAATCCCCTGTACATACACCCCTTATTGAAGTGTCACCCAGGCCACAGGCTCAGGCGCTGCCACCTGTGACATCCCCCATGAGAACAACCACCGAGCCTGATACTCGAGTACTCCAGGCCTGGGGCTCGACACTAACAGATGCCAGCAGATCAGAAATCCACCCACTGCTGTTAACCACTTAAAATAGCGCTGGAAAACACTGAGAGGGCATTCTAAACTGGCGTGGCAGGGATTGCGTTATTATGATGCAATCATGGAGCGTCGATGTGTTGCCATGACAGCTAGGGGTCAGATAATGACCCCTGATGCTGTCATGAATCACTTCCTGTTCCTGCATCCACAGAAAGTGATCACAGCTCTGCACAGCACAAGCAATCAGACTATGCAGTGTTAAGGAGCCCTAAGGGGCCAAGTTAAATAAAGAGGTAAAAGGTTTTGACAAATATGGAAAAAAAAAAAAAATCATAAAAATTAAAATCACCCCCCTTTTGCCTCATTGAAAATAAAACTTAAAAATAACCCAAAACACATATTTGGTATCGCCACATTCAGAAATGCCCGATCTACTAAAACATAAAATCAATTAATCAGATCTGTAAATTGCATAATGGAAAGAAAAGTCAAAACATCAAAATTATGTTTCTTTAGTTGCCGCAACATTGCAAAAACATGCAATTACAAACATCACATCTACCGCAAAATGGTGTCATAAAAACGTTAGCTCAAGCTGCAAAAAATAAACCATCACACAGCCCCAGATCCTGAAAATCAGAACGCTACTGGTCACGGAAAATGGGGCAAATATGCAATTCTTTCTTTATTTTTTTTTTTACAAGATTCTTGTTTTTTTTCAACACTTAGGGCCCTTTCACATCAGCGTTTTTTTAAATTTGCGGCAGATGCGGTGAAAAAACCGCATCTGCCGCAACTGCCGCATAACGGTTCCACTTGCGGCACGGTTGCGGTTTTTTCCATAGGAAGTATAGGGGGACTTGCGGCAGATGCGGCAAGTGCGGTATTGCACTTGCGGCAGGTGCGGCAGAGAAAAAAAACCGCGGCTTACTGCGGTTTTTTTCGCTGCCGCACCTGCCGCAAGTGCAATACCGCACTTGCCGCATCTGCCGCAAGTCCCCCTATACTTCCTATGGAAAAAAACGCAACCGTGCCGCAAGTGGAACCGTTATGCGGCAGTTGCGGCAGATGCGGTTTTTTCACCGCATCTGCCGCAAATTTAAAAAAACGCTGATGTGAAAGGGCCCTTAGATAACAGTAAAAGTATACATGTTTGATATCTACGAACTCATAATGAACTGAGTCATCATATGTCTGTTTTACCATATAGTGAACATGGTGAATAAAAAAAAAAAAAAAAACAATTGTGAAATTGTACTATCTTATTGCAATTTCACCGCACTTGGGATTTTTTTTAGTTTCCCAGTACACTATATGGTAAAATAAAGGATGTCATTCTAAAGTACAACTAGTCCGGCAGAAAAAGCACTCACATGGCTATATTGATGGCAAAGTAAAAAAAGTTATGGCTCTTGAAAGAATGGGAGTTAAAAATAAAAGTGCAAAAATGGGAAAAGCAAGGCCATGAAGGGGTTAAATATTGTGCATGATCATGAATAGAAAAATATTTATTCATATAAATTATAGCAAGTCTGTTACTGATGCCATAATGGAGAGGTACCATACATTTTTCAGGTGTGCATTTTTCAGGCAAATGAGAAAGTGTTTTTACAGTCTTTCTGACACTGCCATCAAGTGGTCATTAGTGATTCAACAATTCAGCTTGCGCTCCCCATACATTAGCTACTATTGCTCGTCTATGTAACAAAACAATTACTTTTGTATTTATTGTTTGATGTAGTAATAGTGCCGTGCACCCTTCTCCTTTTGCTTATCCCTCTCAGGGTCCCTGTTGGGGTTCCGTTATCCAGAGCAGCAAACCACAAGTTAAATATTCACTCATATACAGTTAGGGCCAGAAATATTTGGACAGTGACACAATTTTCGCGAGTTGGGCTCTGCATGCCACCACATTGGATTTGAAATGAAACCTCTACAACAGAATTCAAGTGCAGATTGTAACGTTTAATTTGAAGGGTTGAACAAAAATATCTGATAGAAAATGTAGGAATTGTACACATTTCTTTACAAACACTCCACATTTTAGGAGGTCAAAAGTAATTGGACAAATAAACATAACCCAAACAAAATATTTTTATTTTCAATATTTTGTTGCGAATCCTTTGGAGGCAATCACTGCCTTAACTCTGGAACCCATGGACATCACTAAACGCTGGGTTTCCTCCTTCTTAATGCTTTGCCAGGCCTTTACAGCCGCAGCCTTCAGGTCTTGCTTGTTTGTGGGTCTTTCCGTCTTAAGTCTGGATTCCAGCAAGTGAAATGCATGCTCAATTGGGTTAAGATCTGGTGATTGACTTGGCCATTGCAGAATGTTCCACTTTTTTGCACTCATGAACTCCTGGGTAGCTTTGGCTGTATGCTTGGGCTCATTGTCTATCTGTACTATGAAGCACCGTCCAGTCAACTTTGCAGCATTTGGCTGAATCTGGGCTGAAAGTATATCCCGGTACACTTCA
The DNA here is from genome assembly GCA_033576535.1 of Allobates femoralis. Lineage (NCBI taxonomy): Eukaryota > Metazoa > Chordata > Amphibia > Anura > Aromobatidae > Allobates > Allobates femoralis. The sequence continues at coordinate 407,535,004 of JARQOC010000005.1, read as the reverse complement.
GAATTCATCCGGCTACTCTTGTCTGCTGTTATGTCATCAATAAACACAAGTGACCCAGTGCCATTGAAAGCCAGGCATGCCCATGCCATCACGTTGCCTCCACCATGTTTTACAGAGGATGTGGTGTGCCTTGGATCATGTGCCGTTCCCTTTATTCTCCAAACTTTTTTCTTCCCATCATTCTGGTACAGGTTGATCTTTGTCTCATCTGTCCATAGAATACTTTTCCAGAACTGAGCTGGCTTCTTGAGGTGTTTTTCAGCAAATTTAACTCTGGCCTGTCTATTTTTGGAATTGATGAATGGTTTGCATCTAGATGTGAACCCTTTGTATTTACTGTCATGGAGTCTTCTCTTTACTGTTGACTTAGAGACAGATACACTTACTTCACTGAGAGTGTTCTGGACTTCAGTTGATGTTGTGAACGGGTTCTCATTCACCAAATAAAGAATGCGGCGATCATCCACCACTGTTGTCATCCGTGGACGCCCAGGCCTTTTAGAGTTCCCAAGCTCACCAGTCAATTCCTTTTTTCTCAGAATGTACCCAACTGTTGATTTTGCTACTCCATGCATGCCTGCTATCTCTCTGATGGATTTTTTCTTTTTTTTCAGCCTCAGGATGTTCTGCTTCACCTCAATTGAGAGTTCCTTTGACTGCATGTTGTCTGGTCACAGCAACAGCTTCCAAATGCCAAACCACACACCTGGAATCCACCCCTGACCTTTTAACTACTTCATTGATTACAGGTTAACGAGGGAGACGCCTTCAGAGTTAATTGCAGCCCTTAGAGGCCATTGTCCAATTACTTTTGGTCCCTTGAAAAAGAGGAGGCTATGCATTACAGAGCTATGATTCCTAAACCCTTTCTCCGATTTGGATGTGGAAACTCTCATATTGCAGCTGGGAGTGTGCACTTTCAGCCCATATTATATATATAATTGTATTTCTGAACATGTTTTTGTAAACAGCTAAAATAACAAAACTTGTGTCACTGTCCAAATATTTCTGGCCCTAACTGTATATGTACTAGGTGTAGAGCCAGGCGTGTCCCATGCATAGTAACTAACTGTTCTTAGTTATAACAAAATAGAATGATTATTTTGCACATAAACATCATAAAGTAAATGGAGATGCCTCTAGCTCCTCCCCTCCATAGAATGTTGTCTGGTTCTGCCAATAGCTCCTCCCCTCCATAGAATTTTGTCTGTTTCTGTCTCTAGCTCCTCCCCTCCATAGAATGTTGTCTGGTTCTGACCCATCTCCTCTCCTTCATAGAATGTTGTCTGGTTCTGCCTCCAGCTCCTCCCCCTCCATAGAATGTTGTCTGGTTCTGCCTCCAGCTCCCCCCCTCCATAGAATGTTGTCTGGTTCTGCCTCTAGCTCCTCCCCTCCATAAAATGTTGTCTGGTTCTACCTCCAGCTCCTCCCCTCCATAGAATGTTGTCTGGTTCTGCCTCTAGCTCCTCCCCTCCACAGAATGTTGTCTGGTTCTGCCTCTAGCTCCTCCCCTCCAAAGAATGTTGTCTGGTTCTGCCTATAGCTTCACCCCTCCATAGAATGTTGTCTGGTTCTGCCTCTAGCTCCTACTCTCCATAGAATGCTGTTTGATTTTGCATATAGCTCCTCCTTTCCCCAGAATGTTGTCTGGTTCTACCTCCAGCTCCTCCCCCTCCATAGAATGTTGTCTGGTTCTGCATATAGCTCCTCCCCTACATAGAATGCTGTCTTGTTCTGTCTCCAGCTCCTCCCACTCCATAGAATATTATCTGGTTCTGCCTCTAGCGCCTCCCCCTCCATAGAATGTTGTCTGGATCTGCATCAAGCTCCTCCCCCCATAGAATGTTGTCTAGTTCTGCCTCTAGCTCCTCTCCCTCCATGGAATGTTGTCTGGTGGTTCTGCCTCTAGCTCCTCCCCTCCATAGAATATTGTCTGGTTCTGCCTTTAGTTCCTCCCCTCCATAGAATGTTGTGTAGTTCTGCCTCTAGATCCTCCCCCTCCATAGAATATTGCCTGGTTCTGTCTCTAGCTCCTCCCCCTCCATAGAATGTTGTCTGGTTCTGCCCCATCTCCTCCCCCGTCATAGAATGTTGTCTGGTTCTGTCTCTAGCTCCTCCCCTCCATAGAATATTTTCTGATTCTGCCTCCAGCTCCTCCCCCTCCATAGAATGTTGTCTGGTTCTGCCTCTAGCTCCTCCCCTCCAAAGAATGTTGTCTGGTTCTGCCTCTAGCTCCTCCCCTCCATAGAATGTTGTCTGGTTCTGCCTCTAGCTCCTCCCCTCCATAGAATGTTGTCTGGTTCTGCCTCTAGCTCCTCCCCTCCATACAACGTTGTGTGGGTCTGCCTCTAGCTCCTCCCCTCCATAGAATAATGTCTGCTTCTGCCTCTATCTGAGTCGGTCGACAGAGTAGGGGGTACTCGGATACTGGAACAGGTTGCTACCTCAGTGGGGGGAATCACGGCTGGTCGGTTCACGGTTCCGTGCCCTGGACCCTCAATGGCGGGGATGGTGGGGGATGATGATGATGGATTGGGAAATGGTAACGTGACGCCACCTGTGGTACCTGGTAATGTGGATACCAGCAGCTGCGACCAGCCGCTGAGGTGATGGAGGTGCAGCTCAGAGTAGTACAGCTCCCCACAGGTGGAGCTTTACCTCAGGGCAGCGGGGTGGATGAGGGGAGTAGTAGTAATAGATTATTACCAGAATCGGATTACGGTGTCCGGGTGGGCTAAAGGGAAACCAGGTATATTCCCTTCTCCTTTTCTCGTACTTCTTCCACTAGCCTCCGTCTCTCTCCCTAGGGTGCTGCACAGCTGGTCAGTGCTCCCTGGTCCTGGGCCCAGCTTGATTCCAGCAACCAGCTCCTGACAGTCCCTTCTCTTTGGCTCTCTGACTGGAACTAACTGCTCCCTTCACTGCTCAGAGCAGACTAACTGACTCCTCCCCTCAGGCCAGGATCCTTATAGGGGAACTTGCTTAAGGCAGTAAGTAGAGCTCCCCCTCCAGGTCTGGGGTGGAAGGTGTTGTGTGCTGTGTGTACCAAGGTGTATGTCTCTCCTTGCACTGGTGGGTCCTGTGGCAATCCCCAGCAAGGGTGCCACATGTCTCCATAGAATGTTGTCTAGCTCTGCCTCTAGCTCCTCCCCTCCACAGAATGTTGTCTGGTTTTGCCTCTAAATCCTTCCCCTTTATAGAATGTTGTCTGGTTTGGCATATAGTTCCTCCACTCCATAGAATGTTGTCTGGTTCTGCAAATAACTCTTTCCCCTCCAAAGAATGTTGTCTGGGTCTGCCTCTAGCTCTTTCCGCTGATAGACTGTTGTCTGATTCAGCCTCTAGCTCCTCCCCTCCATGAAATGTTGTGTCATTGTGCCTCTAGCTCCTCCCCTCAATATAGCATATGGAAGGCTATGAGCATTATGACCATATATGGTCATTACCATATATGGAAAAGAAAAACCAAGAAATTGTTGCGCCACACTGTGCAAATTAGCCGAAGCAAGGGGTTATATTGATATGTCACTCACCTTTTCTAGTTGCGCCCCCTGCACAACTAGGTTGATGATTTGAGGTGAGATTTAACTGCAGGCATAAATCCGTTGCTACGTGTAGAGAAGCCTTTCCTTATGGAACTTCAACGTCTCTCCCAGAGATCACGAGCCCAGGGAAGGGCAGCTCCTCTGTGTTGACCAATTCCTGTCCCAGAGCTGCTCTCAAACCACACTCCCCAAAGGGAGGATTTGAGCACGATATGAAGTAAAAAGGTATGATAGCGCTCATTTTATCATACCTTTTTACTTCATATCATTACCATATATGGGCATTATGATCATATATGGGCATTACAACTATATATGGGCATATAGTGGACATATATACATACATACACACATATATATACACACATACACTCAGCTTTATATATTAGATATGTATTTTTTTTTTATATACATATACTGCTATATCTCTCTATTGATTCTACATCTATTGATCTATTGATATTGCATTGCTATTAGAGGGTAATGTGCAGTTACCTTTCATTTCACTATGGATTGGAATACAAGAGAGGTGACATGGCAGGCCCAGTCAGGTAGCGTTTTTGAGTGGTAATAATATCAAACCTGTGACCTGACTTCTGGCCCGGCACCAGCGTGGAGGTAGCAGTGTGAAAGAGCTCCAGCTGCCGACAACCATAGACTGACAACTACAGACCCACAGCAGGCACTGGTGACACCATCGAATGTCACTGACAAAGGAGAACCTTGGGTGCTTATGGACAGGTGGCTACGGAGTGCGGGCGGATAAGTTTCGGCGGGAGATCAAAGAGAATCTGCATGCTCAGGCAAGATGGCGGTGGTGCAGGGAGGGAGGAGGAGAGATAAGACGCTGCAGGACCAGCAGCAGCGGCTGCATGATCACATGAGAGCAGAAGATGATAGCGCAGGCAGGGGAGGAGAGGTGCAGAGGAGCATGGAGGGACACTTTCAGATGTAGCCTTGGTTACTGACTGCAGAGCCATGGTCATGGAGGTGGCAAAATTCCTGGCAGGTGACATCAAGCAGGCAGTGAAGGGGGCAGTAAGGGATGCTCTGGATGAGGTACAGTAGATCTCAGCCCAGCATGCTGACAGGCTGGAGGCACTAGAACAACGTTTATCAGATATGGAAGACAAGATGATCACGATGGAACAATGGTTAGGTCAATATTGTGGAACATAAAAGGCCTGAAATCAGCGGAAAAACGTTCCAAGGTCCTCATGCACCAAAAGGCAACGGTTGACCCAGCAAACTTCCACCCAAACTCACTCAATAATCAGGATCTAAAAATAATAGCCAAAATTACGGCAGACCAGTTAGCTATTTTGCTCTTGAGATTGGTGGGGCGCCAGAAGGCCGGCTTTGTCAAGGGTAGATCGGCAGTGGGGAATGTCCGGAGGTCTATGATGGTCTTGGAAGCCATTAGATTGAGGGGTGAAGGGATTGTTGACGCTCCAGCCATGGTCATGCTCAACGCAGAGAAGACTTTTGATAGCGTCAGCTGGCCATGGATTGAAACCATCTTGGGGTACTTTCACACTAGCGTTTTTTTTAAATCGCGGCAGATGCGGTGAAAAAAACGCATCTGCCGCGATTACCGCATACCGGCTGCACTTGCGGCACGGGTGCGGCATAGTTGCGGCAAGCCCCATACAATGTATATGCGGGCTTGCAGAAGGTGCGGCAAGTGCAGTTTTGGCACTTGTGGCAGGTGCGGCCGCGAAAAAAACACGGCTGACCGCGTTTTTTTTCGCGGCCGCACCTGCCGCAAGTGCCAAAACCGCACTTGCCGCAAGCCTGCATATACATTGTATGGGGCTTGCGCAACCGAGCCGCAACTGTGCCGCAAGTGCAGCCGGTATGCGGTAATCGCGGCAGATGCGTTTTTTTCACCGCATCTGCCGCGATTTAAAAAAAAATGCTATTGTGAAAGTACCCTTAGATGGAGTGGACCTAAGGGACGCTTTCAGAACATTTGTTGACAACCTGTACAAAAATCTGAGAGCCAGAGTGAACACTCTGGGCTTCTTTTCGGATGTGTTACGACTGGGAAGGGGAACGCACCAGGGATGTCCTTTGTCCCCCCCCTACTCTTCGATTTAGTGATCAAACCTCTTTCGAGATTCATAAATGAGGGCCAAAGTTTTTTGGGGATAAAAGTAGGTAGGCAGGAAATAAAATTCTGCTTTTTCAGGGATGACATTATATTGTACATGGCAAACCCGCGCAGAGATCTCCCTGACGACCTATTAACACAGATAGACATCTTCACGGGTTTTCAGGTTTCAAGCTAAACAAAGTGAAAAGCGAGATATTAATGTTGAAGCCATCGGGAGCAGGGAGGAAGATGGGGGGCAAACAGGCTGACATGCATAGTATCCCCATACCGACCCATTCAATCAAATATTTGAGCATTCATTTGGGAAGGAACCCTAACGACATTTAAAAGCTAAATTACACTCTGCTGATCCTGAAAATTGAGAAAAGAACTGGAGAGGTGTGTGTGTGTGTTTGTGTGTGTGGAGTAGCTGTTGTCCTTAATTGGGAGATGCCACCTTATAAAACCTCTGCAGACCGTTCCACTCCTTCTCAGACATTCATGTCAACAGGATTAGCAGGCCCTTCTCAGTGTTCCTCTGGAGAAGTAGGAGACTAAGGATTAAGGGGTGAACATTAATGTTCACGCGTGATGGGGGGGGGGCTTGGAACTCCCAAATGTGAAGGGTTATAATTTAGACTGCCTAGCGAGAGACATTATAGACTGGATTAAAGGGAACCGGTCAGCTAGTTTATGCCTCCCCAGCTATCACTGTCTGTAGCTGCAGCTTTATAATACCAGTCTAATCATCCCTGTCTAAGCTAATGGTGTAATGTTAAAGGTGAAAGAAAAGCATTTATACACTTACATTTCCTTATGTAATAAGCCAGTCAGTCTCCAGCTTGGAGGACGGAGACTGGCAGGTTAAAAGTTAACATATCAGCCTTGTATTAGAACATGTTGGGAGACCTGATGTGATGTCACAACCATGTGACTACAATAGGCGGAGTGAAGTCCCTGTAACATAATGAGATGGTTTGCTTAGCTCTGCCCACTATAGTCACATGATCGTTACATCACACAGGTCCTTTAGCCATGCAAGTTAATAGTCAGTTAACTATTATCTTGCCAGACAGTCTCCTTCCTCCAAGGTGTATCATGCAAAAAATAGTAATGGCGGTCTGATTAGGAGCACTCTAAGGGTCAAGCAGACATATAGGATGTTTTAATACATGGCAAACCTTTTATTAATTTCTTAGCTCCCCTCACAGCTCCACTACGCGTTTCAACTGTATAAAACATTCTTCATCCAAGGTGTAGACTGAAATGTAAGTGTATAAATGCTTATTTTTCACCTCTGACATTACACTATGAGCTCAGACATGGATGGTGTTATGTATTGACTGCCTTGTAGTATGGAAGTGCTGCTGCTGTGATTTAAATGAAGCCTTTTTTTTTCCCTGCTCAGTGGGAGAGAGGAAGCTCATGAGCGGGAGCTGAGAGTGCAGGTGTGTGTGATGAATATGACTCATGCTTAGGTAAGCTGAGGGGTGTGCCTGTGCTGGTTGCTCCTCGCCTCTCAGCCATAAATGGGTCAGATCACATCCACCTGTTGTTGCTGATTCAGTTCACTTCTGGACTGTGACCTGGTGTGAGCAGACGCTGATCTGAAGCTGCTGTGTTTTTTTCCTTGGAAGTTGCTGGGCTCCGTGGTTTGTGGGTGGAGGTAGGGGCTTATGTCTAGGGCTTCTCAGAAGCTTTAAGGACTTAGGCTGGCAGCTCGGACCTCCTCACCTTCAGAGGTACCTCCGAGTACAGGGCAAGTCAGGGACCCCAATATCAGAGCCAGAGCAGGCTACCCTGACTCCCTACGCCCAGCTCCATCTTACTTCTGGGTACCCTGGCCCCCTACTGTGTAACAGATGATTACAATAGTATTATAAAGCTACAGGTACAGATAGTGATAGCTGGGGGGCATAAACAACCTGACAGGTTCCCTTTAAGCACACTAGTAAACATTCGGACTATGGACTGGAATCGGAGTGGTGTATCCTGTGGGACCCAGTGGCGATTCTACACTCTTTTGGCTTGAATATTGACCACTGTGTGAAAAACTCTGTGATTTTCAGGGACACGAGAGGGCCTTAAAGGCGATTAGAGAGAAAATGGGATTGTCCTTGAGGGTTGTCGAAATATCTTAACCCCTGGCAACACCCTGACTTTTGACAAGGTAGAGACAACGCCCTCTTTAAATTATGGAGGGAGAGAGGAATCAGGTGCTTGCTTGATTTAATATAGGAGTAGTAGACTAGATGGGTGACTGGTGCTGAGGTGTTGGAGAAGTGGCGGCTGGCTCCTATCCATGTATTCCAGTACGAGCAGCTGCGACTACATCTATTCAGACAGCTATGAGATTTACAGAAGAAATGTGAGAAGCACAAGCTAGATGTTCTTCTGGACAGAGATGTGAATGACATCAATATACCCACAATATACGACACCCTGAGAGACTACCTTATGCTTTCAGGCCCAAGGAAGATCTTTAAAAAGTGGGCGGCGCGGTTGCAGGACATATAGAGGACACGATTCTCACGTGATGGCAAGAGATGCAGAAGAAAATAATAAATGAGAGTTGGAGAGACACTTTCAGGTGATGCATAGGACCGTATTGGGATTCAATATACCATCGAATTCTAAACACACCATCACAATACAGGCATGCCCGGAATGTGGGGAGGGGAAGTCGGATATGTTTCATGGGATCTTGGAATGTAGGGAGTTGCTGTGGGCATGGGGTGCAGTGATAGCTTGGTCACAACACTTGAACTATTGCAAGCTGAGACTAGACTGTAAAACATGGACCTTTCACTCAATGGTTCTCCGGCTGGCAAAGATCAAAGGAAATTGATCCACGTAACTGCAATAGCCCTCAAGAGACTGTTACTACGCCACTGGCTAGATAAGGCGATTCCAACTCTTCATGAACTAACAAGTGAGATGAAAGGGTCACTGTTATTTGCGAAATGGCGGCATTTTATCGCTTTGCAGCTTTCCAGGAAAGAGATCCAATGATTGGTCTTCCCCTTTAGACATACGGTGCGATTCTGGCAGATCTCCAGGGTTCCCTAGGACAACTGAGAGTGACAGGGAATGGGTAATGAGGGGTGAATCCAGCAATAGCAGCATGATAGCGTTGACCTGTCCCCGCATAACAGGTATATGAATATTAAAGGTGAACTATGCGACTGAAAGTATCCAACATGCCCAGCTTTCCAGGGACGAATCAGGATGGGATTGGGAGGGGGAAACAGGGGTTTCTGATGTTGAGCGAAAAATTTAGTTTTCTATCTGGAATTTGAAGGACAATGTAAAGTAATGTACATATTGTGCAGCCTGATTTGTGATGGATATGGATTTTCATGTTATTGGTTTTCTTATATATTGAAAAAACTCTAATAAAAATGATATGTTAAAATGATTGAACCTGTATCTGATGCATTCTCCAAATTGGCTTTGCATATTCTGCTCATAAGACTATGTGGCATAGACTAATAGGCATTAGACTATGGTGGAACATTTGCAGTGTAGAGGAATAAGTCAGAGCTGGAATTGTTGTGTCTTAGAGTCACGTGGGAGCAAGGCCTTTTACGTTGTTCCAACATTCTGATTAACATGTTGGTAGAGCACGATAGGATGATATTGGTCACTACGTAGGCTGGGATCAAAGACCTGGAGGGTAGACCTGCTAAAATTTATAACCAGGCATAAGTCACCAATTTTCAGCCCAAATTAAAAGAGACTCTACACACCTGTGAATGGGACATCATAGACAGAAAAAAAATACTACATTTCATAGGGATAGATTGGATGTACCTCCCTGTGGCGCCTAGCCATAGGGGCGCCACACATGCATGAAATCATTCTGTAGAAATATGCATACTTATGGTCTCAGTACTAAATTAATGCACTCAAAGCTTTGTGGAAATATGTGAATAAATATCATCTTGTAATGTCTTATGTTTATGTTAGACGAAACAATTTTCTATGAGCCCGGTGCATGTCCAGATCAGTAGGCTGTAGCCTCTGGCAGGTCCTCCAGTGCTGTTTTCCATTTGATGTGATGCACAGATGACATCTCAGACGGATAATGAAAAGCTGTGCCAGGAATTGATGATTCAGGAGTCTCTCATTCAGTAGCCAGAGACTACAGACCTTGCCAATGGACTGAAGTTCAGCAAATCAATTTGCCCAAATCAAATGAACACAATTTTTAGACAGGGCAAGAATCGAACAGAAAATCGCAATATCAATTCATACAGAGCGATATTCAACAGTGTGTAATAGCTACTAGTAATCGTAATATTGTTTGATTCTTGAGAAACCAGTTCTTTCAATTTCCTTAAAAATTATCGTTTGTCGGCATGAAATTTTAGTGTAGTAAAAAAAAAAAAAAAAGAGGTATAATACATGCTTTAATTTACATCTGGAAACTTTCCATTGTCCACAGCAGAGATCTTGTGAGCAATGAGCTTGTATGCACAATAACGATGCAATAACTATTTGCTCATCAACAGCCATTGATAAAAGGTTCCTGTCTGTCTAAAGGCCTGGTTACACGCAGCGACATCGCTACCGATGTCGCTGCAACGTCACAGGTTTTATGACGTTGGAGCGATGTCGCTGCGTGTGACATGCCGCAGCAACCAGCGATGAGCTCGCTGATCGCTGTGGAATGGCAGGGACCATTTTTCAATTGTTGGTCTGCTGCTGTCACGTATGCATCGGCACGTGTGACAGGGGCAACGACCAGCGACATCCAGTGCACAACCGACACCCTTACTGATCCAAGCGACCGTCAGGTGTTGGTTCATCGCTGGGTGATCGCTGGCGAGATCTGCCTGTCTGGCATCTCCCTGCGATCACATGGCGATGTTTCAGCGATCCCGATCGTTGGTCAAGTTGCTGGAACATCGCTATGTGTAACCCGGCCTTAAGAGCCTTTGGAATTAATTGGGTGATTTTCTATTAACAGCAGAAGACTCAACAATATGTGATAAGATAATTTACACCTGACAATACCGTATAGGGAGCAGATTCTTCAGTTACACTTCGATCACTTTGTATCCGATTTTTTTAAGGAAGTAGGGCAACTGAAAATTGTCTATTCTGCCACTTCAAGTGTCTTTTCACCATTCATTGTATGGTGTACTTTCAGATTTTGATAGATTATACTTTTGTTGTATGCCACACTAAATGTTTTTTTTTTAGACTATGAAAAATGGGGTGCTTTAAACATTTGATTGTATTTCTTCCCCCCTTTGGGCCATGAACAAATCACTTACACGATATACTGAATTATAGTAGTATAATACATAGACAATTTTGCTACTCTATGAAGTCCAGCCTTGGGTGAGTTCACGAGGTCTAGGGCCCTTCAATCAGCGTTTTTCGTAATTCGCGGCAGATGCGTGAAAAACCGCATCTGCCGCGTTTGCCGCATAACGTTCCACTTGCGCACGGTTGCGGTTTTTTCATAGGAAGTATAGGGACTTCGGCAGTGCGGCAATGCGGTATTGCACTTGCGGCAGGTGCGGCAGAGAAAAACCGCGCTTACTGCGGTTTTTTTCTCTGCCGCACTGCGCAGTGCAATACCGCACTTGCCGCATACTGCCGCAAGTCCCCCTATACTTCTATGAAAAACGCAACCGGCCGCAAGTGGAACGTTTGGGCAAACGCGGCAGATGCGGTTTTTTCACCGCATCTGCCGCGATTACGAAACGCAGATGTGAAAGCACCCTAAACACGGTGGCAACTCCAGGTCTCGAGGCTGCACACAGTTCAGGTTTTCTGTATATCCTTAGCATTTGACAGTTGGTAATTTAATCTCCTGCACAGGTGATGATTCCAGCTGTCAAATGCTAAGGAAATCTAGAAAACCTGAACTGTGTGCGGCCCTTGAGGCCTGGAGCTGCCCACCCCTGGACTAATATACCATCCATGGGGCTTTTAGCAGGCCTCCAACTGCCATGGTAACTGCTCCGATGATCAGTGATTAATAGTGGCATTTACATGGTTGACAGCAGAATGGTGTGCAGTCGGTAAGCCAAGCTTGTGAATCCAATGCCAACTTAAGACTCCTTAATTTCTCTGAATCCGACTGAGACTCCACCAAAATGGACACCAACTCCACAGCCCTGGTTAACAGTAGTACTGATTTATAGCTTCGGCTGCTATAGTTAGAGACAGACATCAGATGTAACACATCTAGTATCTGTGATGTATAGAACAAGCTTGGCTACTAAGTAAGCCTGTTCAATACAGCCCTCCGTGAAGAAAATGTATATCTCAGCTCATTAAGGGGTTAAAAGTGTGCTCAGCTTTGGGTAAACCTATTATGCTAGAACTGGCGAAGTTATACCACTCTTCGTTAGCAAAATGTTTTTGCATGCCTTTTTAGAAGATTGTAACTTTTGCTCTAATCGTAGACGTCTCCCCAACCTCTTATTACTGGACGGGAGGTGGAGGAGGGCTGTGGTGCTAGTCTTTGCATTTTTGCTAAAAGGTGCTCGTAGACATGGGGGGGTGAGGGATGGAATAAACACATACTATATATATTAATGTATAAAATAATGCCACCCGACTACAGACTTACAAAACAGTTACTGGTGTTATTTTTATACATGTCGCATTAAAGATCCAATCTGTCAGGCAACAGTAAACTGAAAACGTGACACTTTGGGGACTGTCATCACAATCTAAGAGGATGCTGATAAGTTCATGTTGAAGGCCTGTAGGACGCTGCATAGTAGAAAGAAAAAAAGAATAAAACATCAATGTGGGAACCATGATGGGCGTTTACGTTTCCGCTCAATAATCCTCTTCCCTTCATCTTCAGGTTGCTGCTTTTCACCTTCATAGAGAACTACGGTTTCCACAGTGGGGGCTTTGAACGGTCCCCCTTCCATGGCCTGTATGTCCTTCCTGATGAGGTGCGTTTCATGCCGAACTTTCTCGTAGCAGAATCCACATAGAACGTGTTTCAGTTTCAGGTGTCCGCATTGTGGACACATGTCAATGTTATTCTAAAAATTAAAAGGAAAAAAAAATGTCATTCTTTCTATATCAGCAGAAGCAGTGCCTGTATAGTTGTCATTATAATGTTACCCAGCAAAGACTATGAGAATGCACTACATCCTGTACTTGATAAATTACTATTATGTGACCTGTAATAGTTTCTAATCTAGACAGTCAGGATGAACAAATCTGAGTAAACCAGGCAATCACCAGGGTTAGGGTCTATGGTGTATTACAGTTTGGGTTCTCCCTCATTGATTATTAAAATGTAAAGGTAATTTCACTGAAAAAACAAAACACAATACTGCACTGGTTGTTAATGATGGGTCACATAGCAGCTAAGATAATGCTTTTTTAGTGCCATATGATTTATTTTCTCAACGTTATGTGTGCTTTTAAAAACTGTGTGGGCATGGCCAGCAAATGATAGGGAGCAGTGCAGTGTGACAGCAGAGAAGGGGCAAGATCAGAGATTGTGAGCTGTGTGGGGAGACAGCAGCCAGATAACAGATCAGAGAAGCTTGTGCCAAGGAAAGGGCAGAGGAATTCGCACTGATCCTGACCTTCTGACATTGCTCAGCACTGTGCTGTAGCCTGAAGTAATCTTATATATTGTTTCCTCATCAGCTGCAGTCAGGAGCTCACACCCTTAGATGGCGGTATTCAGTGTGAAGACAGATCTCACTGAGAATAAACATATGTCTGATTCAGACACAGTATAGTGGGGACACCTTGTAGAAGGTTTATGAATGGTTTTCCACCATATTTCATTTATAAAATATATTTGTAAGTGTAGTAAAATCTCTTGCTCTACATTATTATTATTATTAATAAATAAAATTTTAAACGTCGGTAACGCTTTAAGTGAAAATTAGCCCTTAAAAGCAGTTTTACGCCTCAAAGTATGTTCACACTGAGTTTTACAAAGACGCTTTACAGCAAAAACTCTCCAAAACCCTCCTCAAAAGCTTGGGAGTTTCTGCTCAGCATCAGCTCCCAAAACTCAGCAAAGACACAGTGTAAAACATACCCTAAGGTTCATAGTAATATGATTATTAAAAGAATCTGTGAAACTACAGATGGAATCCTGAAGGGCGTTTTATGCTACGTTTACACAATTGCGTATTTTCTTGCGCTTTTTTGCCGCGTTTTTCGGCCACACAAAAAAGCGCAAGAAAATATGGTGGGGCTTTCACACACTGAGCTTTCTTTACCCCAGAAAGTGCAGATGATGTCACAGAGGGGAAGAAGAATCCTGCTTCCTCCTCCCCTCTGTGACATCTGTGACCGCCCATTAGATTTCGCCGTGTATTGATATACACGGCAAAATCTAAATTAAACAAAACCAAGTGTATGTAAAATAAAAAAAGAATCAAATACTTACCCTTCGACGCTTTTTCTTGGTGTCTGGTGCCGAAGACAGGCGATGTGTGTCCTGCAAGAGCTGCCGTGATGTCAGAGGGGGCATTCCCGGTGGATTCTCCGCTCGCGGACATGTGATATGTATCACATGACTGAGAGTGGCCAATCAGCGCCGGGAACACCCCTGACATCACGGCAGGTCCTGGCAGCACTACACATCGCCTGGCCTCGGCGACAGACACCGGAAAAAGGCGTCGGAAAGGTAAGTATGAATTCTTTTTTATTTTACATACATTTGGCTTTGTTTAATTTAGATTCCACAGTGTATATTAATACACTGCGAAATCTAATGGGCGGTCACACATGTCACAGAGGGGAGGAGGAAGCAGGATTCTTCCTCCCCTCTGTGATGTCAGAGGGAAAAAACGCAGGAGCAGCTGCGTAAAGAAATGACATCTCAATTCTTTTCGCAACTGCGCTTTCTCCCATAAAACGCACTGCGTATTTTTACGCATTGCCTGCACTGCAAAGTGAATTTCCCATTCACTTTGCTGGCAGACACAAAACACATTGCGTATCTTGAAAAGCGCACCTAAAAAAGCGCAGCAAAATACGCAATGTGTGAACGTAGCCTTAGTTAGATATTAAAGGGAACCAACCACCTCAGATGACGTGTATAAGCTGTTAATACATGTCCCTGGACCCTATGTACACCATTGCAGCTATGTTTTTGCTAAGAATATTGATAACAGCAAACCGAAATAAACAGTTTATAAACTTACATGATTTAGTACTTGAGGGCGTCTCCCTCGGGCTTTAGTACGAGAGGGCTGTGTCTTATGCAGCCTGAGTGGCTTTTCTCCCCCTCCCTCTCTGTTTGCAGGACGTCACTGACAAGACGTGCACGGACGGGAGCTGCCTTGGGTGCCCGCCCACACCAAGATAATATCACGCCCTAATGTGACGTCCTGCAAACAGAGAGGGAGGGGGAGGAAAGCCACTCAGGCTGCATAAGACACAGCCCTCTCGTACTAAAGCCCGAGGGAGACGCCCTCAAGTACTAAATCATGTAAGTTTATAAACTGTTTATTTCGGTTTGCTGTTATCAATATTCTTAGCAAAAACATAGCTGCAATGGTGTACATAGGGTCCAGGGACATGTATTAACAGCTTATACACGTCATCTGAGGTGGTTGGTTCCCTTTAAGTGCTCTTACAAAGATGTGCTTTGACGTAAGCAATAAAAAAAATAAAAATAAATAAATAATCCCTAATGATGACCCCTTCTTTACACTTTATGGCCTGTTGTTGCTAACAGAACAGTAATGTAAATGCTAGACGGCGGTGGATCCCCTTCTGTAAAGGTGATGAAAGCATTCAAGGGGTTATACACCATTGGACGACCCCTCAAATCACTCCAGTACTCCATATAAAATAAATACACCTGACACTCTCCTCCTATTGCAGTGCTATTCCTGCAGAGTCCTGCTGTGATGTAATTCTGAAGGGCTGAAGCCGATCAGAAGCGGATTATTGTCTTTTGACGACTGCAACCAAACATGTCATGGTTCCGCTGGGGGGGGCCACAAAGCAGAATAACACTAATCTGGGAGGTAACAAATGTTATCATTATAATGCAGCACATGAGATGCATTTCTGCTCAAAAGTTTACATACCCGGCAGATTTTTTGTTTTCTTGGCCTTTTTTCAGAGATTATGAATGATAACACAAAATATTTTTTTCCACTCATGGTTAGTGGTTGGGTGAACCACCACTTATTGTCAAACTACACTGTGTGCAGAATTATTAGGCAAATTATTATTTTGATCACATGATACTTTTTATACATGTTGTCCTACTCCAAGCTATATAGGCTTGAGAGCCAACTACCAATTAAGTAAATCAGGTGATGTGCATCTCTGTAATGAGGAGGGGTGTGGTGTAATGACTTCAACACCCTATATAAGGTGTGCTTAATTATTAGGCAATTGCCTTTCCTTAGGCAAAATGGGTCAGAAGAGAGATGTCTTATGAGATGTCTTGCAGAGGGATGCAGCAGTCTTGGAATTGCTAAACGTTTGAAGCGTGATCACTGAACAATCAAGTGTTTCATGGCAAATAGCCAACAGGGTCGCAAGAAGCGTGTTGGGCAAAAAAGGCGCAAAATAACTGCCCATGAATTGAGGAAAATCAAGCGTGAAGCTACCAAGATGCCATTTGCCACCAGTTTTGCAATATTTCAGAGCTGCAACGTTACTGGAGTATCAAAAAAGCACAAGGTGTGGTATACTCAGGGACATGGCCAAGGTAAGGAAGGCTGAAAAACGACCACCTTTGAACAAGAAACATAAGATAAAATGTCAAGACTGGGCCAAGAGATATCTTAAGACTGATTTTTCAAAGGTTTTATGGACTGATGAAATGAGAGTCACTCTTGATGGGTCAGATGGATGGGCCAGAGGCTGGATCAGAAAAGTGCAGAGAGCTCCACTCCGAAAAACTTACCACCCATGCCACATCCAAAAACCAACACTGCACTTGCAGGATGCAGTCAGACTCCACTATGTGAAGCAAGCACCAGGTGCAGGCTAATAAAAATCACCTCTACCTACAACAAAGTGTGGGAGGCGACCTTCCATGCACATAATGGGCCTGCTTAGGACACCATTCACACGGATACAAAATGATGCAGAGTGTCTGAAAGCTACCCACTGGCTCTGCCACCTGACCAATGGGCCGCCCAGTACGATGCTTCTGCAGCACTAGATGAACGGCGCCCCATGGGGCCCAGCTGCACCCGGAAAATGATAAAAAAGTGCAAAAAAGTTTTTTATGTGATAAACAAAAAACCTTATAGATGAGGTATTGGTTCATGCATTGGCCAAGACACTTAAGCTCATGATCCACGTCACGGATCCTTATGCTCATGAGTCCTAACAAAAATATACACAAAAACTACTCCACTCTGACTCAGATGCCAGCTGTGACGACCATCCGCTGCAAGGCTGAGCTGCTGGTAAGGCAGCACCCCGAGAAACCCCGAGACCGTTAACCCGTATACAGGGATTTGGAATTACAGCGGAGCCCGGGGTTAGCTGCCTATTATGAGCAGCAGAGCAGGAAGGTCGCCAGGGGAAAAATCAGGACCCGAAAAACATAGTTGGGAGTCCGAGACAAAACCGAGAGGGCAACAAAGGCACAAAATCGTCAGACTGTAGCAGAGTCAAAAATCCAGGCAAAGGTCAAAGTCAAAAACCAAGAGGGCAGCTGAGGTACAAAATCGACAGGCTGTAGCAGAGTCAGAAATACAGGCAAAGGTCAGAGACAAAACTAAAACACACACTATATCACTGGGGAACCAAAACTATATCTGGCGGCCTGCAAGACAGGCTCCGATGTATTTGAAGGGCGCGGTTACCTCCCATAGGCTGGAGCTCACAGCCTGATGATCTCATCTGGACCACCCCTAGAACCAGGCCAGATGGTGATGCACGACTGGCACCAACCACCCTACTTCTGACAGAAGAACGAAGGCTGCGCCTATCAGACGCCTCTACAGGCCCCGCTTCTCTGCCACCAACATCACCCCAATTAGAAACACGGCGGCACCCAGTGACAAACGCAGACGTTGAAAGAGCAGGTTCATATGAGGACAATGCCCTCCTATTACCGGCACCATCAGCCGAAGGAATTCGGCGCCTCCCAGCGGCCGGGGCAGGAACACCAGCCACCGAGTCCAATGGCGATGTGACACCAGCAAGGTGGAGGTGGGGTACTGGTATGGGCTGGTATCAAAGATGTGGGACCTTTTCGGGTTGAGGATGGAGAGAAGCTCAACTCCCAGACCTACTGCCAGTTTCTGGAAGACAACTTCTTCAAGCAGTGGTACAGGAAGAAGTCGGTATCGTTCAAGAAAAACATGATTTTCATGAAGGACAATGCCCATCACATGCATCCACTACACAGCGTTAAATAAAATAGCCAAATCTAAAAAAAAAAAAAAAAACACTCCAACTTCCAAAAATATTAAGCTTTGATATTTATGAGTCTTTTGGGTTGACTGAGAACATAGCTGTTGATCAATAATAAAAATAATCCTCTAAAATACAATTTGCCTAATAATTCTGCACAAAGTATATTGTATTTTGTCTTTTTAAAATCATAATGACAACCAAAATCATTCAAATGACTCTGACCAAAAGTTCACATACCCCAGTTCTTAATACTGTGTATTGCCCCTTCTAACATCCATGACAGCTCACAGTCTTTTGTGGTAGTTGTGGATGAAGCTCTTTATTTTCTCAGATGCTAAAGCTGCCCATTCTTCTTTGAAAAAAGCCTTCAGTTCCTGTAAATTCCTATTGTTCTTGCATGAACTGTGCGCTTGAGTTCTCCCCAGAGTGGCTCAATGATATTGAGGTCAAGAGACTGAGATGGCCACTCCAGAACCTTCACTTTGTTCTGCTGTAGACAATGACAGGTTGATTTGGCTTTGTATTTTGGATCGTTGTCATGTTGGAACGTCCAAGCCCGTCCCATGCGCAGCTTCAGGGCTGATGAGTTCAAATTTGCCTCCAGTATTTGCTGATAACGTGCTGCAGTCATCTTTCCTTCAACTTTGACCAAGTTTCCTGTGCCTTTGAAGCGCACACATTCCCACATGATCAGCAATCCACCTCCGTGCTTTGCAGTAGGAATGGTGTTCCTTTCATCATAGGCCTTGTTGACACTTCTCCAAATGTAATGTTTATGGTTGTGGCCAAAAAGTTCCAGTTTGGTCTCATCACTCCAAATTACCTTGTTCCTGACGTTTGGAGGCTTGTCTCTGTGATGTTTGGCATATTGTAGGTGAGATACTTTGTGGCATTTGCGCAGTAGTGTCTTTCTTCTGGTGACTCAGCCATGAAGCCCATTTTTCTTCAAGTGCCTCTTTGTTGTGCATCTTGAAACATCCACACTGCTAGTTTCCAGTGAGTCCTGTATTTCAGCTGATATTTGTGGGTTTTTCTTTGCATCCCGAACATTTTTCCTAGCAGTTGTGGCCTATTTTTTTTTTTGTCTACCTGATTGTGGTTTGGTTTTTACAGCGCCCTGATTTTCCATTTGTTAATCAGTCTGAACACTGCTGAGTGGCATTATCAATTCCTTGGATATCTTTTTGTATTCCTTTCCTGTATTGTACAGTTCAACTATGTTTTCCCATAGCTCCATTGCCAATTCTTTTGCTTTCTCCATGACTTACAATCCAGAAACGTCAGTGGTTGGATGAAAAATGGAAGAGTCTGCCTGGATCACAGAAACTCACTCAGCTTTTATGCACACACTGATTACAAGCAAACAGGTCACAGGTGAGCATGTTACCTTTATTAGCCATTCAAACCCATTTGTGTCAACTTCTGTGCATGTTATCAGGCCAAAATCATCAGGGTATGTGAACTTTTGATCAGGGTCATTTGGATGTTTTTGGTTGGCATTATGACTTAAAAAGAGAAAACACAGTAGTTTGACAATAAATGGCTTCACCCAGCCACTACCTATGATTGGGAAAAATGTTTGTGTGTTCTCTTTCATATTCTCCGAAAAAAGGCCAGGAAAGCAAAAAATCTGCTGGGGTATGTAAACTTTTAAGCACAACTGTAACAATAGTAGTAATCTTTATTTATATAGCGCCAACATATTCAGTAGCACTTTACAATCGTCAGTCACAAGTAACAGTTATAAAAAAAATATATAATAAAGCAAAAATAATGACGACCCTGTTCTTAAGAGCTTACAATCTACAATGAGGTGGCGGTGGGGAAGGGGGTGTGTGTGACAAAGTGCATGTGTTCATTCACAATGATGGTTCAGCCATCTTGAAGAAATATGGGATAGATAAAAGATGCATGAGCCATCACCAGCCGATTTTTGTGATGTTTTTGAGTGCAGTGGAGTTTGATGGAGAATTATGTTCAGAGAAATAGTGAATGGGCTATATATAAAAAAGAGAATTTTGTTTACGTACCGTAAATTCTTTTTTCTTTAATCATCAATGGGAGACCCAGACAATGGGGTTTAGGGCACTGCCCTCCGGAGGTCACACTAGGTACTACAAGTTTGTAGACACCGCCTCCTCCGCTTATAAACCCCTACCGCAGGGAACATCCTCAGTTTGGTCCATAAGCTGCGAGGAGGAAATAAACCACACCCGAAACATCGGGAAGAATGCCGTGCACAGACGGTTCAACAACCCAGCAAACACTGTCCCAACAGGGAACAGATCAACTGCAAAACATGCAACGGAACAACTGGGTGGGTGCTGGGTCTCCCATTGATGATTAAAGAAAAAAGAATTTACGGTACGTAAACAAAATTCTCTTTTTTCTGGTCATCATAATGGGAGACCCAGACAATGGGGATGTCCTAAAGCAATACCCCAGGGCGGGAAGAGTTCCTCAACAAGACGGATAACACATGGTTCCCTTCAAAGGTGGGCAACCGCCGCCTGGAGAACCCGCCTGCCCAAACTTGCATCCGCAGAGGCATGGGCATGCACCATATAGTGCTTAGAGAAGGTGTGTAGGCTGGACCAAGTGGCCGCCTGACACACCTGCAGAGCAGACGCTCGATGTCGCAAGGCCCAGGAGGCACCTACGGCTCTGGTAGAGTGAGCCTTCAATCCCACCGGGAGAGGCAAACCAGAAGACCGGTAAGCCTCTTGAATGGAAGCCTTAATCCATCTGGCCAAGGTTGACTTTGAAGCCGCAGACCCCTTACAGCGACCTGTTGTAAGAACAAATAAGGAATCCGAACTCCTAAAGGAGGCGGTCCTGGACACATAAATGCGTATAGCTCTCACAAGATCCAGAGTATGGAGGTCGCGCTCAACCTGATGAACGGGAGCGGGGCAAAATGATGGGAGAACAATCTCCTGGTTCAGATGAAAAGTTGAAACCACCTTCGGCAAGAATTCTGGCCGTGGGCGCAACACCACCTTGTCTTGGTGAACCACCAGAAAGGGTGACTTGCACGATAGTGCAGCCAATTTTGAGACCCTCCTCAGAGATGTAATCGCCACCAGAAAGGCCACCTTCTGGGATAGACGAGATAGAGAAACCTCCCTCAGAGGCTCAAACGGCGGTTTCTGCAATGCCGCCAGGACCATGTTAAGGTCCCAAGGGTCCAGAGGTCTCCTGTAGGGCGGAACCATCCGCGACACCCCCTGCAGAAATTGGCGGACCTTCGGGAGGAGCGCCAATCGCCTGTCAAACAGCACAGAGAGTGCTGATACTTGACCTTTCAAGGAGCCAAGGGATAATCCCAACTCCAAACCCGACTGTAGGAAGGCCAACAACGTCGGAATGGACAAGGGCCACGGGGACCGTCCACCAGAGGCACACCAGGTAAAAAGATTTTCCACGTTCTGTGGTACATCTTCCTGGAAACGGGCTTTCTAGCCCGATTCATAGTGGCCACCACTGTAGGGGAGAAACCCCTGGAAGTCAGCAGCCAGGCCTCAAGAGCCATGCAGTCAATCTGAGGGCCTTGGAATTGAGGTGGAAGAATGGGCCTTGTGCGAGTAAGTCTGCGCGATCTGGAAGAGCCCACCTGTGTCCGCCTGACAGTTGCCACAGGTCCGGGTACCAGGACCTCCTGGGCCAATCCGGAGCCACTAGAATGGCTACCCTGCACTCCGACCTGATTTTCCACAGAACCCTGGGAATCAGAGCCAGAGGCGGGAACACATATGGCAGCTGGAAGCTGGACCAACTCAGGATCAGGGCATCCGCCCCCAGAGACTGAGGATCCCAGGATCTCGCCATGTATTGCGGCACCTGATGATTGAGCCGCGAGGCCATCAGATCCACGTCCGGAGTGCCCCATCTGCCGCAGATGTCCCGGAAGACGTCTGGATGTAGAGACCACTCTCCGGCGTCCATCCCCTGCCGGCTCAGGTAGTCGGCCTCCCAGTTCTCGACCCCTGGGATGTGAACTGCGGAGATCAGGCAGTCGTTTTCCTCTACCCACGACAGAATGCGGTGGACTTCGGCGAGGGCCTGAGCGCTTCTGGTCCCTCCCTGATGATTTATGTAGGCGACGGCCGTCGCATTGTCGGACTGTACCCGAATGGGTTGTCCTTTCAGGAATTTCTGAAACGCCAGGAGCGCCAGATAGACCGCCTTGATCTCCAGTACGTTGATCTGCAACGTCGACTCCGACTGAGTCCAGAGGCCTTGAGCCCTGTGGTGTAAGAACACCGCCCCCCAGCCCTTCAGACTGGCGTCGGTGGTCACCACTAACCAAGATGGTTTGAGAAATGAGCGTCCCCGTGACAAGTGATGTGGCTGGAGCCACCACTGCAGGGAGTCCTTGGTCGGTTGTGACAGTGTCACCAACCGATTTAGAGAGATCGCTCTCTTGTCCCATCGGCGAAGAATCTCTAGCTGGAGAGAACGGAGACGAAACTGTGCAAAGGGCACCGCCTCTATCGCCGCTACCATGCGTCCCACCAGTCTCATCAACACCCGAAGGGATGAGTGAGGTGACAGGAGAACATTCTGTACTCCTGAGTGGATCGCCAGCTGCTTGGCTTGAGGTAGGGACACCAGGGCCGAGTCCGTGTGGAAGTCCATGCCCAGATATGTCAATGACTGGGTCGGAACCAGGGTCGACTTCTGAGTATTGAGAAGCCACCCGAACTGTTCCAGGGACCTCATGGTCACCTCCAGGCTCACCCGACAAAGGTCTTCCGATGGCGCCCTGACCAATAGGTCGTCCAGATAGGGTATGACGGCGTGACCCTGCACATGCAGGAGAGCCATCATAGAGGCCATCACCTTCGTGAACACCCGTGGTGCTGAGGCCAACCCGAAGGGTAGGGCCACAAATTGGAAGTGTTCGTCCCCCACTGCGAATCGTAACCAGCGCTGATGAGCCGGTGCAATGGGTACGTGAAGGTAAGCGTCCCTGATATCGATGGACGCTAGGAAGTCTCCCTGTGACACAGCCGCGATAACGGAGCGTAGGGATTCCATGCGGAACTTCCGAACCAACACGTGACGGTTGAACAATTTTAGGTCCAGGACCGGTCGAAAGGAGCCGTCCTTTTTCGGGACAATGAAGAGGTTGGAGTAAAAACCCCTGAACCTCTCTGCCGTGGGCACTGGGACCACCACTCCGTCTCTGCGGAGTCCCTCCAACACCAGGTGAAAAGCCTGAGCCTTTTCTGGGGATGGGACAGACCGATGGAATCGGGATAATGGCTTTGATATCAGCTCTATCCTGTAACCTCGCGAGACCACGTCTCGAACCCACTGATCTTGAACGTGAAGTAGCCACCTGTCCTGAAATCGAGACAGGCGGCCCCCCACCTGTGGGGAGGCAGGATGAGAGAGCGAGTCATGTCGAGGCGGGCTTGGGGGTGGCAGCTGCTGCCCCCGCCGGCTTCTTCTGACGACTCTTGGAGCGCCACTGAGTAGTGGGCTTGCCCCCTCGGTCCGCGCGAGCGGACGTCGTGGATGACTGCGAGCTGGAGCGAAAGGACCACTGTCTAGGGTTCCTTTTAACGGTATACCGTGGCTTAGGCTTATTCTGCGGTATCTTAGACTCAGCAGAATCCTTTATCAGCTTGTCCAGCTCGGTGCCAAAAAGCCTGTCACCTGCGAATGGAAGATTCTGCAAAATCTTCTTAGATGTGGCATCTGAGTCCCAAAGACGTAGCCACAACAACCTGCGGATCGCTATCGCATTGGCCGAAGCCACAGCTGAGCGAGTGGCAGTCTCCAAAGATGCCGTCCTGGCATAGTCCGCATAGGCCCTTGCTCTCTCGGTAAGCGCCAGGACCTCAGGACTGGATCTTGCCAGGTCCGTGATACCATCCAAGCAGGTAGTAATCACTTGTAAGGTCCAGACCGTGGCAAAGTTAGGGGCAAAGGAAGACCCCACAGCCTCATAGGAAGACTTGGCGAGTTGCTCGACCTGTCTATCCGTCGCATCCTTCAAAGAGGAGCTATCAGAGGCAGAAAACAGGGAGCGTGCCGCAATTCTAGTCATGGAAGCGTCCACCTTTGGAGACTGCGACCATTCCTGAAGCACCTCCTGGGAGAAGGGGAAGCGATTGTCCTTAGGTTTGCGGACATAGCGCCGCCCAGGATGTAACCTGGGTGCTCTAACCACCCTTCCAAAATTAGTGTGGTCCATGAAAGAGCCACTTGGTCTAGCCTCTGGCCGCAGCCATTGATAGACCTCCTTCGGGTGCACGATAACCTCTTCAGGGGGAGTCACGAGACGTAAGGTCTCATTGATAGAGGACACCAGATCCTCCACCCCATCTGGAGGTTCAGACACAGACCCGAGAGTTGAACCCCCATCATCCTCCTCACCATCAGAGGAACGCTCCTCCTCAGAGAGAGCCTGGAGCTCGGGTGACTCCTCACGACGAGCCCGCTTAAGGGGTCTCACAGCAGAAGAGGGAGACACCCGGGGGTAACTGGAAGGAGTAGCTGGGTTTTCCAGTCTCCTATGAAGTGCCTCCAGTGACTGCGACATGGAGGACATCTGGGACAGCAGGGATTCATTGATCCTATTCTGCGTTTCCCATGGCCCTGGGATCACCTGCACCTCAGGGTACAGCACCGGAGCTGTTGCCTCAGCAGTGCCAGTCCGGGCCTCTGGGCGTCCGCAGTTATTGCAGGACCCCTCCACCAGTGTACCATTGCATGTAGTACAGGTAATGGTGGCATCCGCCGCCTTAGCAGCAAGCTTCCTAACTGAGGACATAGCCACAGTAGGGATGTATAAGCCAAGTCGTACAGACAAATAACCGGGAATCCCGGTGGCTTACCGACCGCAGTAAAGCGGTGGGAGGAAGCGGTGTGTGCGTGTGACCTCCGCGAGTTCCGGTCTCCCTCTGAAGTGCAGACACGCGCTGCCGTAGATCCCAGCCGGGAAGTGAGGGAGAAGATGGCCGCCACCAGTAAAGTCGTGGGCGGCGCCGAGAACACGCGGGAAGCACACACACACGCCCCCCCGGTGACGTCACCGCAAGGGCTGCCTCCTCTCCTCCAGGCAGCCTCAAAATGGAGGTGCTGGAGCCCGCAGCGCGGGAAATAGTGTAAAACACAGTACACACACACGGACTGCAATTACATCCAAAGATCAGCAGCCTACGGCCTCAGCCCCTGTGACACACAGGGCGGTCAGCCAGGGTGACCCCAGCACAGGGTACACCCGCAGATCCGCGGACCCGAGGGTAACGCGCGGTCTGAGCGTCATGACACATAAAGTGACAGACACTACCCCCAGGCACACAGGAGACACAGAGTGCCTCAGTGCCGGTCCGGTCTGTAAGCACCATTTAGGGAGGCCTCGGACGGGGGTTCAGCCCAGTCCGGAGTGTAAGCACCATTTAGGGAGGCCTCGGACTGGGCTGGCTCCATTCCGGTCTGTAAGCACCATTTAGGGAGGCCTCGGACGGAGCGGAGCTGTGCAAGGCTCCCATCTCCCACTCTCCAGAGCCCCCCAGAGAGGGATGGAAAGGAGCGCGACAGCGTACCGGGAGAACACAAAGTGTCCAGGCTCTAGGCCCTCCGGTACCTCCACCTGCGTGTGCCACAAGGGTGAGCGGGGAGGCTGTCGCAGGTCCCGACCAGGACCATATTACCTTGTCTTCAGACGCCATCACGTAAGTAGTGAGAATGCAGTGAAGTGCAAGCAAAGCGTGATCCTCCGAGCACACTAAGTTTAAAACTGAGGATGTTCCCTGCGGTAGGGGTTTATAAGCGGAGGAGGCGGTGTCTACAAACATGTAGTACCTAGTGTGACCTCCGGAGGGCAGTGCCCTAAACCCCATTGTCTGGGTCTCCCATTATGATGACCAGAAAATGACTTTGATTAGGGAACGTGACAGGCCACCTTAAAAAAAATATATTTTTACGGAGTGTCTAAAACTGTGCAAGTTTTGGTTAGTTCGAAATTTTGGGGGAAGAGCATTCCAGAAATTTGGTGCAGCTCGGGAGAAGTCTTGGAGCCAGGAGTGGGAGGTTCGGATTAGTAGGGATGTTAGTTTAAAGTCACTTGTGGAGTGTAGAGAATGGGTGAGGTGATAGACAGAGAGGAGGAGATGTAAAGGGGTGCTGTGCTGTGAAGAGCTTTGTGAGCGAGAACAAGCAATTTAAATTGGATCCTTTAATTAAGGATGGAATGGAGAGGGGAAAGTCTAGTGATTGGGAGGCCAATTAATAGAGAATTACAATAATCAAGGCGGGAGTGTATCAGGGACTCAATGAGGGTTTTTGTTTCCATGGGAAAAAAGAGGCAGATTCTAGAGATATTCTTCAGGTGAAAGCGACATGAGCAGGCGAAAACGACATAAGTAGGCGAGAGATTGCATATAGGGGTGAAGGAAACATTGGTGTCTAAAATTAAACACCCAGACAGCGAGCCTGCTGCCTAGGCGTTATGTGGTGCTGCACACTAAGGGAGATGTCAGATTTGGGGATGTTAATGGAGGATGGGAGCAGAAGAAGTTCAGTTTTGGAAAGGTTGAGTTTTAGATCGAGAGTGGACATGATATCGGAAGCTGCGATTAGGCTGTCACTGGTGTTCTGTAGTAAAGTGGGGGTAAGGTCGGGGGATGAAGAATATAGTTCTGTATTGTGATGACATATACTTCTTCAATGTATGGCATGAGCTACATTTCTTAAATTAGCCAGACTCTGTTTGTTAACTGATGATAAAAGTCATTGTTTCTGTCAGACTCTTAAGATATCATCAGACGCGGCAATTTTGCTAGCAATTTCACTGGCAATTTGCTGGTTGCTGTGAAATCATGGACACATTGTTCTATTTTGTTGCCGTGTACAAATGGAACAATGGGTCCATGATTTCACTGCAACCAGCAAATTGCCAGTGAAATTGCTAGCAAAATTGCCACGTGTGACGGTACCTTTAGGAGTTTTCGCATTGTTCAAGGTTGTGTATTGCTAATGCAATTATGTCACCTCCTCTGTCGGAGACATTCATGACTAAAGAAGAATTAAGGCTGGCTTCACACCACGGTTTTGTTCCTGTCCGTGGGGTCCTGTTTTTTGCAAGACCACACGGACAGGAAAGGACAGGCCCGGGTTGTAAACTCTGGATGCCATTTCTATGTCCAGATCCGGGATTTTGAAAGACCCGGACACAGAAAGAGCTGGGAGGAGCCGAGGCAGGCAAGTGGTGTCGGCGCTGTTACACTGTTAAAGTGAAAAGTATCTACTTACACTGCTAAAGTGAAATAAAATAAAAGGAATGGTGAAAAGTAAAAAAAATAAATGCTCACCAGTCCACCGAGTGTCCCGCAATGCGCGGCATCCACCTCCGATGGCTGAAGGACCTTAATCAGCTGACCGGGAAGGGGTGGGGCAACTCAATCAACTGATGTGTCACATGACCGCGTCAGCTGAGCGGCGTAAATCACCAGCCAAAACCGATCGGTTTTGGCAGGCGATTTAAACTTTGTATTGGATTAAGTTTTCTGGTGTGCTAGGTCTCCATAGGCAATCAGCACTCTTAGAGCATCACTGGAGAAATAGATTTTGAAACGCGAGCCAGGGCTGTTTTACTCTGCGTTTCGAGGTTCTGAGGGTGAGGGGCACTACTTGGTCCAGGGTGTTTCTGAGAACATCATTGTAATGATCTGCAGCCATATCAAGACAGGAAAAAGAGGAGATTGGGGACAGTGATGAGTGTAGAGTATAGAGTATGGCTGTGGAGTCGGAGTCTGTATAAAAAAAACTCCTAAAATATATAATTAATTGGGTGTAGTAGTTCACTGCAAAATATGCAAAATATTATTATGAATTATGTAAATCTAAATATCTTGATTATGTTATGATAATAATGATTAAAGTCTGATTTTCACATTGTACTACAATAAATTTATCCCTTAAACTTGAGCCATGTAGGAGGGAGTCAGAGCCAGGGAGTTGGATTCAGGGAAATTGAGGAGTCAGATATTTGGCTTACTGACTCCACAGCCCAGGTGTAGAGAGTCTAAGTGTATGAGCATTAATGACCTGTAGATTTCTGAATGTGTATTAGGTAGGAGTGTGCTGGGTGGGCGAGGATTTGTGACTGTGAAGGAGAGAATGTTGTGCTTAGTGGTGAGCAAAAGGGGATTTTTGGTACTCACCGTAAAATCCTTTTCTTGGAGCTTCAATTGGGGGACACAGGAAGACCTTGGGTGTATGATTGCTGTCATCAGGAGGCTGACACTATGCAAAATAACAGAAAAGCAACTCCTCCCCAGCAGTATACACCCACTTACTGGCACAAATGCAACTCAGTTAGTGAGAATAGCAATAAGAGCAACCATAAACCCCTCAACTTGCTCAACTATATACACAGGGAGGAAACTGTGTCCCCCAATTGAAGCTCCAAGAAAAGGATTTTACAGTGAGTACCAAAAATCCCCTTTTCTTAATCGCTTCATTGGGGGACACAGGAAGACCTTGGGACATAAAAAAGCAGTCCCGTCGGGTGGGTGTAATAACAGAAGTATTCAGGCGAACTCAGACCACAGCAGCCTTTAGAATCTTGCGCCCCAGAACGGCATCTGCAGATGCTTGAGTATGAACTCTGTAAAATTCAACAAATGTGTGAATTGACGACCAGGTGGCCGCTTTGCAAAGCTGAGCTGCCGAAGCCTGATGTCTGACAGCCCAGGAAGCTCCCACTGCTCTAGTGGAATGTGCCCTTAGTCTAGATGGACAAGGAACCTGTTTAATGAGGTATGCCTCTGAGATAGTTGAGCGAATCCACCGGGCAATTGTAGCCTTATGATACCTTTACACGCCGCCACAGGGAGGTAGAAACCGCCAGGCATCGGACACAATTGTGCCTGTTGCCTTGAAAAGACCACGATGTGGCGGCGTGTAATTCAGGAATTTAATTCCTGTGTCTTCTGATACCTGTGTCTGGGCCGTGCTCAAAAACAGGAAGGCACAATCCCTATGGTGGTGGCGTGTAATCGGGGCACAGGCAAGGTATTTGCGTGGCCTAGGGAAATCCCAGGGGCGTTCCACAGCGTCATGGTTAACACGCCCCATCAGCTATCATTGGTGGGGGCTACTGTGTAACCATTGGCTGTCCTTGCACAGGGCGCCATATTAAGCGAGCTGACCAGTCACACTCCACATTTGCAATGGTGTCATGTATTAGCCAGCCTTCCTGCGCTGGCTGGCCAATCATGATGCTATTGCATTGTCCAATCTCCATACGAGCGTCGCGTAATACACAACTCTGGCACGCCTATGTACTTATGGCGCGCAATATGTACACCCATATTCCCTTGTGGTAGCGGCGTGTAAATCAGGGAAGGTGCTCCACAGAAGGTAACCTGCGGCACCCGTCGGCACTTCCGGGGAACGCAAATACCTTCTGTGGAGCACTTTGTGGCGGCGTGTATATGCGGCACCAGGGATCGTTAGGCACCGTTGCAAAAGCGCGCGTGCACATGTGATGCCTGCCTGTTGCTACCCTCTGTGGCGGCGTGTAGAGGTACCATTAGAGGCTGCCAAACCCTTGCGAGGGCCATGAGGGACCACGAAGAGGGAGTCCACTCGTCAAAAGGAAGCGGTTCGTGAAAGGTAGTGTGAGGTGTAGCGGCGTCAGGGAGGCAAAGACATGGGATCCAGGCACCACTGGTCACAGCACACGGGTTTATTTGGCCCCAAAATGTAGGAAACACAATAGTCCACAAAGAGCATTCCTTATTCCCCTTACTTCAGGGGCCGCTACTTAGCTTCCAGCCACAATGTCTCAGGCCTGGCTCAGGGATGCTTCTCTCCCAGAAGCTCAGGAAGTTGTCTTCACTCCCACACTAGAGACCACACCCCGCGGTCTAGCTTCCTTTTATCACACCCCAATCCAGTAAACAGAGCCAACACAAAATCCCGGGATGGAGTGCGACCTGTCAATATGGAGGACGCACCCAGGGAGGCCCATACCGGTCGCAGGGGCCCGATCGGTCGGTGCCTCACCCCCCCCCCCCCCTATGTTCAAGCGTATGGGGCTGAACACAAGGCCATAACCCCGGGCCATGCGTGCAGACCGCGTCACGGCGCGGAGAACCGGCGGAGCCAAGCAGGAGCACCCGGGGATACCAGCGGTGCCAGACCCCACGAGCAACCAACCCGTTCGGACCTCCGGCACCCACAAACCCCGGACGGGTACCAACGACAGAGGCCTGCGGGGGGTTTGCCCGCGGCACTGCTACACCGCTCTGGACGGCGAGTCGGCGCACTGGGCTCTGCACCCGGGAATCAGTCACATTAAGTCCTCTGGGTATCCCGGCGGCGGGAGTCTCGGGCTCTGGGCCCTGTCCGTCCTTCCTCCAGAGGGCCATATACTCGTTCCACAATACCCAGAACAAGGGCATATCCCTCCCCAGCACAACACCATAAGGGAGATCCTTTACCACCCCCACGACATGTTGAACCCTCCTGGCTGAGGTAGCAAACGTGACACACTTCGTCGGATACCTACGATGATCCCCATGGACACTCATCACCCTGACCTTCCGGTCGGTGGGTTTGGTCCTGGAGACCAAGGAGGCACACACGAGGGTCACGTTGCTCCCTGAGTCCAGGAGAGCCGTCACTTCGTGACCATTAAGCCGAACGCGGCACAGTACATTCCCAGTGTCCCTGGGGTCCGAGCGCCCTTTTCCGGCGAGGTGGGCAAACATGGATCGCCTCCGTGAGTAGTCGCAGTCCATGGGTTCCCCGTTGAGGGGACACTGTGCCATCATATGTCCAACCTCCTGACACCTCCTACATCGGGGTTGACCTCCATTATACCAGGGGCTGAACGGCGGCAGTCCGGAACGCCGCTTTGCCGCAGGGGAAGGGCCGTTCTTGGCCTGAGCCGGGTGCTCGCTCACCCGGGGTCCGGATTGGGGGTGCCTGCTTTCTGGTGTGGTGGGCGCGGCCTTGCGGTTGGTTCGCAGTGTCCCCGTGTCCCTGATCAAGTCCTGTGTGGCCACATGGCGCTCCACCACATTCACCACCTGGTCTAGGGTACCCGGGTCACTGTGTCCCACCCACCGTTGTATGGGGATGGGCAGCGTACGAACGAAGCGATCCACCACCACCCGCTCTACCATCTGGGCCGGGCTCAGTGCTTCAGGCTGCAGCCATTTCCTAACCAGGTGTAGCAAGTCATAGGCCTGAGAGCGCACAGGTTTGCCTTCCTCGTAGGCCCATTGGCTCACCCGTTGTGCCCTCACGTAAGTGTTAACCCCTGTACGGGCCAATATCTCCCCCTTCAGGGCTCCATAGTTCAGGGCATCCTCGGTACACAAGTCTATGTAGGCCTTTTGGGGATCACCAGTCAAATAGGGCGCTAGCACCTCGGCCCACTGGGCGACCGGCAGTCTCTCCTGTCCAGCCACCCGCTCAAACACCGGCCAGGAAGGCCTCCACATCATCCCCCGGTGTCATCTTTTGCAGCGCTTGTCTTACCCTTTTCCGGACGCTGCCGTCATCACATGGGCCTTGGGGCGGTTCCCCCGGTCTGGCACGAACAGCCTCGGTCAGCAGGGCCATCTGTTCCTGGTGTCTTTGTTCCTGCTGCTGCAGTGCTTGGAACTGCTGCTGCTGAGCCTGAGCCAGGTGTTTGAGTACCTCCTCCATGCTGGCGGTGGGTTCGTACTGGAATTTAGCCGCTTGGATCCTGGACATGCGCTGCCGGGCACCCCGCAAGAGACTGGTAGCTATAATGACTGCTGCTCCTCTCACTTAGCCGCCGCTCATTAGCCTCTTGAACAGTCACTTTCACCAGCGGTTCCGGAAGAAAGGGCGACAGTAGCGCGGGCTTCACCAGGAACGATTGCTACACCTCACCGGGCCGGCATTGCCCGCATTCTCCACCATATGTGAGGTGTAGCGGCGTCAGGGAGGCAAAGACATGGGATCCAGGCACCACTGGTCACAGCACACGGGTTTATTTGGCCCCAAAATGTAGGAAACACAATAGTCCACAAAGAGCATTCCTTATTCCCCTTACTTCAGGGGCCGCTACTTAGCTTCCAGCCACAATGTCTCAGGCCTGGCTCAGGGATGCTTCTCTCCCAGAAGCTCAGGAAGTTGTCTTCACTCCCACACTAGAGACCACACCCCGCGGTCTAGCTTCCTTTTATCACACCCCAAGCCAGTAAACAGAACCAACACAAAATCCCGGGATGGAGTGCGACCTGTCAATATGGAGGACGCACCCAGGGAGGCCCATACCGGTCGCAGGGGCCCGACCCGGTCGGTGCCTCACAGTAGATACAGAGAGGCCTGACTAAATCCAGATTGTGCAATCTCTTCTCTCGAGAGTGAGATGGGGCTGAGCAAAGGGAGGGTAGGACAATTTCCTTATTGATGTGGAAAGAGGAGACAACCTTTGGTAGAAACTTTTCCATGGGACGAAGTACCACTTTGTCCTGATGGAAGATCAAGTAAGGGGAATGACATGAGAGAGCCGCAAGTTCCGACACCCTCTGGATGGAGGTGATCGCCACAAGGAAGGCGACCTTCCACGTTAGGAGAGGTAGAGTAATCTCTTGTAGGGGTTCGAATGGAAGATCTTGGAGAACGTCTAGTACCAAAATTCAGATCCCAGTGATCAAGGGGGGAATGAAATGGGGGGGGAGACGTGAGCCACTCCTTGAAGGAACGTCTTGACCTGTGGAAGTGAGGCGAGCTGCCTCTGGAAAAGTACCGAAAGGGCGGATAATTGGCCTTTCAGGGAGCTAAGGGATAGGAGTGCATCAAGGCCAGACTGGAGAAAAGCCAGGAGAGATGGAAGAGAAAAAACCATTGGGGAACGATTGCGGTCCTCACACCATCGGGAGAAAGCCTTCCATGTGCGGTGATGAGCGCGTGAGGAGGATGGTTTCCTGGGTTTTAACATAGTATGGATGACTTGTTCAGGAAGACCTGACGATCTCAGTACCGCGGCTTCAACAGCCACGCCGTTAAATTGAGCGACTGAGAATTCGGGTGTTGAAAAGGACCCAGAGTCAGGAGGTCCGGGATATTGGGGAGTGGCTATGGAGAGTCCGCGAGGAGGTTGACTACCTCTGCGTACCAAAACCGTCTGGGCCAATCTGGAGCTACGAGGATTACAGTTACTCCTTCTGCTCGGATTTTTTTGAGAATCCTGGGAATGAAAGGGATGGGGGGAAAAGAGATAAGGGAGGGCGAACTGGGCCATGGAATCGCAAGAGCATCCGCGTCGAGGGCCTGTGGATCCCTGGACCTGGCGACGAAGGGACGGAGCTTGTAATTGTCCCTAGAGGCCATCAGGTCTACGTCTGGGAAGCCCCATCTGAGGCAAATTTGGTGGAATACCTCTGGGTTCAGGGACCACTCTCCTTGGTCCAACCCCCCGCGACTGAGATAGTCGGCTGCCCAGTTGTCCACGCCTGGAATGTGGATTGCCGAAATTGCGGGAATGTGTAGCTCGGCCCATTTGAGGATTTGAGTCACTTACACCATGGCTGAGCGGCTCCGAGTCCCTCCCTGGCGATTTATGTACGCCATTGCCGTCGCGTTGTCCCTCTGGATTCGGACATATCGGCCCATCAGGTAGGATTGCCAGTACAGGAGGGCTCGGAGGATCGCCCTGAGTTCTAGAATGTTTATGGGCAGGGAGAATCCTGGGAGCTCCACGTGCCCTGTGCTGTGTAGCCGAGGAAGGTGGCGCACCAACTGGAGAGACTGGCGTCGGTGGAAATGATTGTCCATGTGATCAGGAAAAACGATCTGCCGCGTGAGAGAAGGGGGGACTATCCACCAGAGGAGTGACTGTCTCACTGACCTGGAGAGGTGGACTGGGCGATCAAGACTGCTGAGGGAGCGGTCCCAAGTCACTAGCAGAAAGCGCTGGAGGGGCCTGGTGTGAAATTGGGCGAATGGAACCGCTTCAATGGAGGCCATCATTCTGCCCATAATCCTCATGGAGAATCGGAGTGTCAGGGGAGAGGGTCGCCTGAGACTGTGAATTCCGGACAGCAGGGCAGCCTGCTTCTCTGGGGAAAGGAGAATGCGGGACTGGGCTGTGTCGAAAATCATGCCCAGAAAGGTGATCCGCTGAGTCGGAACAAGGCAAGACTTCTTGATAATGATAATCCAGCCCAGGCGACGGAGAGAATCCAGAGATATTTGCAGGCTTTCGAGACACCCTGAGCGAGAGGGAGCTTCTATCAGGATGTCGTCCAAGTAGGGTATTGCTAGAATTCCCTTGGACCAAAGGATGGCCACCACTGTTGCCATGATTTTTGTAAAGACCCGGGGAGCCGTGGCAAGGCCGAATGGTAGAGCGGTAAACTGGTAATGTTGGGACCCTACAGCGAAGTGCAGGAATCGTTGGTGAGACGCAAGGATGGGAACGTGGAGGTAGGCGTCCTGGATGTCTATGGAGGCCATGAATTCTCCTGGCTCCATAGACGCTATTATGGAACTCCATCCTGAAGTGTCTCAATCGGAGCTTGGTGTTGAGGAGCTTCAAGTCCAAAATGGGGCGAATGGTGACACTAAGCTAAAACTGAGTTGCATTTGTGCCAGTAGGTGGGTGTATACTGCTGGGGAGGAGTTTCTTTTCTGTTATTTTGCATAGTGTCAGCCTCCTGATGGCAGCAAGCATACACCCAAGGTCTTCCTATGTTCCCCAATGAAGCGATTAAGAAATACAGTGCC
The DNA here is from genome assembly GCA_033576535.1 of Allobates femoralis. NCBI lineage: Eukaryota > Metazoa > Chordata > Amphibia > Anura > Aromobatidae > Allobates > Allobates femoralis. The sequence continues at coordinate 407,500,282 of JARQOC010000005.1, read as the reverse complement.
TACAAGTAGTATTCAACCCCCTGCAGATTTAGCTGGTTGACACATGCGGAATTAACTTGGCATTGTGACATTTGGACTGTAGATCAGCCTGGAAGTGGGAAATGCACTGCAGCCAAAAAGATTTTTTTTTTTTTTTTTTTTAAAGCGTTAAAAGTTAATTCAGAGGGTCATTTATTATTCAACCCCTCAAACCACCAGCATTCTGTTTGGTCCCCCTAAAGTATTAAGAAGTATTTCAGGCACAAAGAACAATGAGCTTCACATGTGTGGATTAATTATCTCTTTTGCCAGCCTTTTCTGACTATTTAAGACCCTCCCCAAACTTGTGAACAGCACTCATACATGGTCAACATGGGAAAGACAAAGGAGCATTCCAAGGCCATCAGAGACAAGATCGTGGAGGGTCACAAGGCTGGCAAGGGTACAAAACCCTTTCCAAGGAGTTGGGCCTACCTGTCTCCACTGTTGGGAGCATCATCCGGAAGTGGAAGGCTTATGGAACTACTGTTAGCCTTCCACGGCCTGGACAGCCTTTGAAAGTTTCCTCCCGTGCCGAGGCCAGGCTTGTCCGAAGAGTCAAGGCTAACCCAAGGACAACAAAGAAGGAGCTCCAGGAAGATCTCATGGCAGTGGGGACATTGGTTTCAGTCAATACCATAAGTAACGTACTCCACCGCAATGGTCTCCGTTCCAGACGAGCCCGTAAGGTATCTTTACTTTCAAAGCGTCATGTCAAGGCTCGTCTACAGTTTGCTCATGATCACTTGGAGGACTCTGAGACAGACTGGTTCAAGGTTCTATGGTCTGATGAGACCAAGATCGAGATCTTTGGTGCCAACCACACACGTGACGTTTGGAGACTGGATGGCACTGCATACGACCCCAAGAATACCATCCCTACAGTCAAGCATGGTGGTGGCATCATGCTGTGGGGCTGTTTCTCAGTCAAGGGGCCTGGCCATCTGGTCCGCATCCATGGGAAGATGGATAGCACGGCCTACCTGGAGATTTTGGCCAAGAACCTCCGCTCCTCCATCAAGGATCTTAAGATGGGTCGTAATTTCATCTTCCAACAAGACAACGACCCAAAGCACACAGCCAAGAAAACCAAGGCCTGGTTCAAGAGGGAAAAAATTAAGGTGATGGAGTGGCCTAGTCAGTCTCCTGACCTTAACCCAATTGAAAACTTGTGGAAGGAGCTCAAGATTAAAGTCCACATGAGACACCCAAAGAACCTAGATAACTTGGAGAAGATCTACATGGAGGAGTGGGCCAAGATAACTCCAGAGACCTGTGCCGGCCTGATCAGGTCTTATAAAATACGATTATTAGCTGTAATTGCAAACAAGGGTTATTCCACAAAATATTAAACCTAGGGGTTGAATAATAATTGACCCACACTTTTATGTTTAAAATTTATTAAAATTCAACTGAGCAACATAACTTTTTGGTTTGTAAGATTTATGCTTCTGTTAATAAATCCTACTCTCGTTTGCAGTTTGAAGGCTCTAACTTATTTGCATCTTATCAAACCACCTAAATCTGCAGGGGGTTGAATACTACTTTTAGGCACTGTATACTCACTACTATTCTTTACTTGCACAGATAGTATGGTATTCGTGATACTCGTTACTCGGCGAGTTACGCTGGTGCTCATGAGTGATGTGTCAATCTTGAGCAATCTGACATATATTGCCAGCTCCCTTTAATACACCAAGGGAGTCAGCACCCCAGTGAGAGCAGTTTTAATAGAAAGCCCGCACTGCGGGGTACAGCAAGGCGTTTTATGCAGTGAAATTCAAAAAAGCCCAGCCTCCCACGCTGTGCCAGATGTGTATAGGTGGAGTTTATCACTAACTGACTAACACTGGACTCGCTATTCGGACGAGTATGTGAGTATTACAAAGTACTCATTAGGAGTATACCGATTACGAATATTTTGGTACTTGCTCATCCCTAGTTGTGGTCAGAGAGGGGAAGAGGAAAGTTATTTAAGGAGAAGATTGAACAGTCTCAGACAAAGACCAGTTCAAGGGTGTTACAGTCTTTGTGCATCTCAGAGGTTGAGTGCTGGTTAGAGAGAGAAGCTGGGATGTAGATGGAGAGGGGAGGTTGCTTATGACACGATTAAAGTGATCCTAAACCCAGAAATTGACCCCCCGTATCTTTAGACCTGTCCCTGCACCCCCTCTTATCATTTCTAGCCATCCCTTTTGCAGAAAAAATCGCTTTTGTAAAGTAAGAGAAAAGGTTATAATACTTTGACCTGTGTGAGTTCTCTCTTTCTGTGGAAGCCGAGATGGGACGGGCCTATCTGCTGCTGCCTGGTAATTATGAACACCCCTCTCTGCTTCTAAGAGCCTGGCCGCGTCATGAAAGTGGGCGGGCCTCCAGCATGCCGCGATTTAGCCCCGCCCCTTTCATGACACGACCAGGCTCTTAGAAGCAGAGAGGGGCGTTCATAATTACCAGGCAGCAGCAGACAGGCCCGTCCCATCTCGGCTTCCACAGAAAGAGAGAACTCACACAGGACAAAGTATTATAACCTTTTCTCTTACTTTACAAAAGCGATTTTTTCTGCAAAAGGGATGGCTAGAAATGATAAGAGGGGGTGCAGGGACAGGTCTAAAGATACGGGGGGGGGGGGGGGGGGGGGGGGTCAGTTTCTGGGTTTAGGATCATTTTAAAGGGATTGTCCAGTCTGAACTGATAATTCCAAAGTCACTATGTGACTGAAGTCTTATCAATCCTCCCAGCATTCGCACTGTGACGCAGTTATGCGGTATGCATGTTCATAGCCAGAGACCCTGCCTGGTGGGTGCGGCCAAACTCCATACAAGTGTAAGGAGTAAGGCTGCGCCCACTAGTCGGACACAAAAAAATGGCGGATTCTCAGAGCGCAGTGTGGGCACTGGGAGGATTAATAAGTCTGCAGTCAGAGTAACTGCAGAATTATTAATTTTAAACCACACAACCCCTTTAAGAAGGGGATGTCTGTCAATTGCAGGTTACTGAATGGGGTCAACATTTACTTAACAAAATATGGATGCTCTATCAATGAAGAAGTGGCCATGACACGGTACAGTATATTTTCAGAATTCCAAAGAGAAGGGAAAGAGCTCTCTATCCATTCTATTAATATGGGAGAAGGGGTTTGGGAACATGCGAGTTGCAGAATTAAAAAGTGACATATGTGGCATCTAAGTAAAGCTAATATTCTCAGTGCTATGTTGACACTAAGTAACGCCACTTTGTTAAAACTATTAGACTACATTCACACGTTCAGTTTTTGGTCTGGTTTTTTTTCATCAGTATTGGTAGCCAAAACCAGGAGTGGAACAATCAGAAATAAGTATAACAGACACATGTGCTCCACTTCTGTATTTATCACCCACTCCTGGTTTAGGCTACAAAAACTGTTGAGAAAAGAACAGACCAAAAATTGAACGTGTGAATGGAGCCTAAGACTCATGACTAGCATCATGGGCGTAACTACAATAGGTGCAGGGGTTGCGATCGCACCAGGGCCCTGCAGCCTAGGGGGGGCCCAAAAGTCCCTTTGGCCTATTGAAAAAGACTAATACTATTAAAGATTTGCAATAATTGGGGGCCCTGTTGGAGCTTTCGCATCGGGGCCCCTGGGCCTGAAGTTACGCCACTGATTAGCATTTAACTCATCCAGAACATGAAAACTATGAGTATGCAATGCTGAGATTGACGTTTATTAAAATAACCCAGATCATCCTCACTTTGTTTTCTCTGAAAATAAAAGTCACAGAAAAAAAAAGAAACAGTTGTTGTTCATGCGAATACATGGAGTTACCATACAGCTCCACTCCACCAAACAGTATCAACAGGAGACAACAAGGCATTTTCCTGGTTTATGTCCATCATCAAATTGTAGTGATCACAGACTGAACACACAAAAACCTCCAGAATACGAACGTAGAAAGAAAAAAAAAAAATATATATATATATGTAAACCTATATTTGCAAGTTTTACTGTACCTTCACTTTCAGAAGTTTATTAGGATTTCTTCTTCTGCAGCGATTTACTTCTATCGTTCTTCTGGATTTAGGAGCAGCCATCCAAAAGATACTCCCAAGAAAACTGGGCCCATTGTCAGAAGAATCTTCATCGAATTTCTCAGAAGGACAAGATAATGGAGCCTGGACTGCTAGAGCTGCAGCAAAGAAAAGACACACAGATAGGTGAAAGGCAAGTTCAATTCAAGGGAGGGTTTTGGAGAACAGGGACAGCCAATGGGTTGGAGGACATTGGAGACACCAGTAAAGAGTGGAGAGTGGTGGGATAGGCAAGTCTACCGACAGCGGTAATCAAAAATTAAACCTAAGGGTACCGTCACACGTGGCGACGGCACCGCCAATTTCTTAGGCGATGCAGAGGCGTGGCCTATCGGCACCGATATCGCCCCTGCATCGCCTAATGTAAATTTAGTGGTTGCCTGGTTTCAGAGAAGTGCTTTGAAACCAGGCGGCCGATATGGGGCAATGTGTACACATCGCCTCGTGTAAATGGCCGACGGCGATCTGACAGGCGATGGGATCCATAGGCTCCCATTGTACTGCATCGCCGCTGGGGTTTAGAGACACTCCGGCGGCGATGCCGCCTGTCAGATCGGCGGTGCGTCGCCGGAGGTGCCGCCCCATGTAAATGGGGGACGGCGACGCTGGCGGTGTGCCAAAAGCGTGCGCGCTCCCGCCCGTCGTTGTCGACATCTCCGGGGCTGTTGCACCGTGTGACGGTACCCTAAGCGAAACCAGTAAGAGTGAGACCCGAGAGGACGGAGTGCTAGTTGTCAGGGTGGAGAAGAACTGCAAAGCTTTAGAGAGAAAGGGGCAGATTTGTAACATTTCTTTAGAAGGGACAGAAATGAATCAACTAGGCATGTGAAGTGTTAGCAAGTACAGATTGCTCAAACAATGTTCTACACATGATATGTTTTATATTCTTACGATATATAATCAATATCAGACCAGTGTGCCTTTGACACCAGGCACCATCACCGATCAGCTCCAGCTGGGGCCACATGTGAGGAGTAGAAGACCACGGCTCTGCACACTGTGGTGGCCACTTTTAGGTATTACAGCTCCCATACAAGTGAACAGGATCTGGTCAGCATCACCTAAGCTGTGGTGTTAGAAAACCATACACTGCCGACATCTGGGCGCCGACACCAGGTGATAACAGCTCATCGGTGAGGGCGCCACACCCCAATATAAAAGTACTGGACAATCCCTCTAGATCTGAGAGAGCATCAGATACAGGGGCAGAACCTGTCATTCCCATGAAGTCATTTCATTCCACTTTGGCACTCGCGGTATATAATATGTCCACAATAATAAATCTTGAGATGTAATGAAATGTAGTAAAGAAAGCGTTGACATTTAGGATAAAAGATTGCCAAAATTAGAAGGAAGGGTCTGGCTTTTTTATTTTCCAGAAACAGGCAAATGGACAAAGATAATGGAAACAAGAAAAAACAGATCCTTTCTTCTGATCTTGGACAACTTATTTACATTACATGGATTGTGGTTACATGCAGAAAGCAATGGGTTCAAAGTGCATGTCGCTGGGTGAAAAGAGAAATGGAGGCATTGTGGAATGGTCCAGATGTAAGCTGTGGCAAATTTGGCACATGTTACATCATGATTACTGCCTGCACCTCGACACAGGCACCGATACGCCTGAATACCGGTAGACGGGCATCGATATGCCCTGTGTGCCTATACTACGCGCCAATACGTTGGCCATATGCAGCGATATGCCCCTCCCATCCCGTATACCTGTTCTATCCATCCCGTATACCTATTCTATATGGTGATACGCATGTGCTAATCTGCATGGCGATACGCGCCGCCCCCTCCCATTCCATATAGCGATACAACCATCAGGTGCTGGCAATATGCAGCAATATGAACCCCTAATGTTTCTCCACTTCACACGGCGCTTCCCCCTCGTGTGCCTGCTCCATGTGGCGAAAAGTCCTTCCCCCCACCCAGTGTGCTCTCTCTATTATTATTATTATTATTATTTATTTATTTATAGAGCACCATTGATTCCATGGTGCTATACACGAGAAAGGGTTGCATACAAACAAGTTAAAAATGCAATGAACAAACTAACAGTGAGGGTACCTTTACACACGGCTACATTTCTAGCTTTTCCACAGGTAACTTACTGGCTGTAGTGAAATCATGGAGACATTATTCCATTTGTACACAGCAACAAGATAGAACCTTGTCTCCATGATTTCACTGCAGCCAGTAAGTTACCTGTGGAAAAAAGAGAATTTTGTTTACGTACCGTAAATTCTTTTTTCTTTAATCATCAATGGGAGACCCAGACAATGGGGTTTAGGGCACTGCCCTCCGGAGGTCACACTAGGTACTACAAGTTTGTAGACACCGCCTCCTCCGCTTATAAACCCCTACCGCAGGGAACATCCTCAGTTTGGTCTACAAGCTGCGAGGAGGAAATAAACCACACCCGAAACATCGGGAAGAAAGCCGTACACAAAACGGTTCAACAACCCGGCAAACACTGTCTCAACAGAGAACAGAGCAAATGCAAAACATGCAAAGGAACAACTGGGTGGGTGCTGGGTCTCCCATTGATGATTAAAGAAAAAAGAATTTACGGTACGTAAACAAAATTCTCTTTTTTCTGGTCATCATAATGGGAGACCCAGACAATGGGGATGTCCTAAAGCAATACCCCAGGGCGGGAAGAGTTCCTCAACAAGACGGAAAACACATGGTTCCCTTTAAAGGTGGGCAACCGCCGCCTGGAGAACCCGCCTGCCCAAACTCGCATCCGCAGAGGCATGGGCATGCACCATATAGTGCTTAGAAAAAGTGTGCAGGCTGGACCAAGTGGCCGCCTGACACACCTGTAGAGCAGACGCTCTATGTCGCAAGGCCCAGGAGGCACCTACAGCTCTAGTAGAGTGTGCCTTCAAACCCACCGGGAGAGGCAAACCAGAAGACCGGTAAGCCTCCTGGATGGGAGCCTTGATCCATCTGGCCAAGGTCGACTTCGAAGCCGCGGACCCCTTACAGCGACCCATCGTGAGGACAAATAAGGAATCCGAACTCCTAAAGGAGGCGGTCCTGGACACATAAATGCGTACAGCCCTCACGAGATCCAGAGTATGGAGGTCGCGCTCAACCTGATGAACGGGAGCGGGGCAAAATGATGGGAGAACAATCTCCTGGTTTAGGTGAAACGTTGAAACCACCTTCGGCAAGAATTCTGGCCGTGGGCGCAACACCACCTTGTCTTGGTGAACCACCAGAAAGGGTGACTTGCACGAAAGTGCAGCCAATTCTGAGATCCTTCTCAGGGACGTAATTGCCACCAGAAAGACCACTTTCTGGGACAGACGAGAGAGAGAGATGTCTCTCAGTGGCTCAAACGGCGGTTTCTGCAGAGCCGCCAGGACCATGTTGAGGTCCCAAGGGTCCAGAGGTCGCCTGTAAGGCGGAACCACCCGAGCTACCCCCTGCAGAAATTGGCGGACCTTCGGCAGGAGCGCCAAGCGCCTGTCAAACAGCACTGAAAGTGCTGATACTTGACCTTTCAGAGAGCCAAGGGATAATCCCAACTCCAACCCCGACTGTAGGAAAGCCAACAATGTCGGGATGGACAATGGCCACGGTGAGCGTCCACCAGAGGCACACCAGGAGAAAAAGATTTTCCACGTTCTGTGGTATATCTTCCTGGAGACAGGTTTCCTAGCCCTATTCATAGTGGCAACCACTGTAGGAGAGAATCCTCTGGACGTCAGCAGCCAGGCCTCAAGAGCCATGCAGTCAATCTGAGGGCCCTGGAATTGAGGTGGAAGAATGGGCCTTGCGCGAGAAGATCTGCGCGTTCTGGAAGAGCCCACCGGTGTCCGCCTGACAGTTGCCACAGGTCCGGGTACCAGGATCTCCTGGGCCAATCTGGAGCCACTAGAATGGCTACTCTGCATTCCATCCTGATTTTCCACAGGACCCTGGGAATCAGAGCCAGAGGCGGGAACACATACGGCAGCTGGAAGCTGGACCAACTCAGGATCAGGGCATCCGCCCCCAGAGACTGAGGATCCCACGATCTTGCCATGTATTGGGGCACCTGATGATTCAGCCGTGAGGCCATCAGATCCACGTCCGGAGTGCCCCATCTGCCGCAGATGTCCCGGAAGACGTCTGGATGAAGAGACCACTCTCCGGCGTCCATGCCCTGTCGGCTCAGGTAATCGGCCTCCCAGTTCTCGACCCCTGGGATGTGAACTGCGGAGATCAGGCAGCCGTTTTCCTCCACCCAGGCTAGAATGCGGTGGACTTCGGCGAGGGCCTGAGCACTTCTGGTCCCTCCCTGATGATTTATGTAGGCGACGGCCGTCGCATTGTCGGACTGCACCCGAATGGGGTGTCCTGACAGGAATTTCTGAAACGCCAGGAGCGCCAGATAGACCGCCTTGATCTCCAGCACGTTGATCTGCAATGTCGACTCCGACCGAGTCCAGAGGCCTTGAGCCCTGTGGTGCAAGAACACCGCACCCCAGCCCTTCAGACTGGCGTCTGTGGTCACCACTAACCATGACGGTTTTAGGAAGGACCGGCCTCGTGACAGGTGACGTGGCTGGAGCCACCACTGTAGGGAGTCCCTGGTCGGTTGTGACAGTGTCACCAGGCGATTCAGCGAGATCGTCCTCTTGTCCCATCTGTGAAGAATCTCCAGCTGGAGAGGACGGAGGCGAAACTGTGCGAACGGCACCGCCTCTATCGCCGCTACCATGCGTCCCACCAGTCTCATCAATACCCGTAGGGATGAGTGTGGTGACAGGAGGACTGCTTGTACTCCTGATTGGATCGCCATCTGTTTGACTCGTGGCAGAGACACCAGGGCTGAGGCTGTGTTGAAGTCCATGCCCAGATATGTCAAAGACTGGGTCAGAACTAGCGTTGACTTCTGAATATTGAGGAGCCAACCGAACTGTTCCAGAGACCGCATGGTCACATCCAGGCTCTCTTGACAGAGGTGTTCTGATGGCGCCCTGACCAGCAGGTCGTCTAAATAGGGAATGACGGCATGTCCCTGCATGTGCAGGAGAGCCATCATGGAAGCCATCACTTTTGTGAACACCCGCGGTGCCGAGGCTAGCCCGAATGGCAGTGCCACAAATTGGAAGTGTTCTTCCCCCACTGCGAATCGCAGCCAGCGCTGATGAGCCGGTGCAATGGGTACGTGAAGGTAAGCGTCTCTGATATCTATGGACGCTAGGAAGTCCCCCTGTGACACAGCTGCGATCACGGAGCGCAGTGATTCCATACGGAACTTCCGAACCAACACGTGATGGTTGAACAACTTCAGGTCCAGTACTGGGCGGAAGGATCCGTCCTTCTTCGGGACGATAAAGAGGTTGGAGTAAAAACCCCTGAACCTCTCTCCGGAAGGTACCGGGACCACCACTCCGTCTCTGCGGAGACCCTCCAACACCTGGTAAAAAGCCTGAGCTTTTTCTGGTGACGGGACCGACCGATGGAATCGGGATATCGGTTTTGACGTCAGCTCTATCCTGTACCCTCGCGAGATCACGTCTCGAACCCACTGATCTTGAACGTGAAGCAGCCACTTGGCCTGAAAGCGAGACAAGCGGCCCCCCACCTGTGGGGAGGCAGGATGAGAGAGCGAGTCATGTAGAGGCGGGTTTGGGGGTGGCAGCTGCCGCCCCCGCCGTCTTCTTTGGACGACTCTTAGAGCGCCACTGGGAAGCGGGCTTTCCCCCTCGGTCCGTGCGAGCGGACGGTGCTGATGACTGCGAGCTGGAACGAAAGGACCACTGTTTTGGGTTCCTTTTAACGGAATACCGTGGCTTAGGCTTATTCTGCGGTATCTTAGACTCAGCAGAATCCTTAATTAGCTTGTCCAGTTCGGTGCCAAAAAGCCTGTCACCAGCAAACGGAAGATTCTGCAAAATCTTCTTGGATGTGGCATCTGAGTCCCAAAGACGCAGCCACAACAACCTGCGGATCGCTATAGCATTGGCCGAAGCCACAGCTGAGCGAGTGGCAGTTTCCAGAGTCGCCGTCCTGGCGTAGTCCGCATAGGCCCTTGCCCTTTCGGTAAGTGCTAGGACCTCTGGACTGGATCTTGCCATGTCAGAGATACCATCCAAGCAGGTAGTAATCGCTTGTAAGGTCCAGACCGTGGCAAAATTAGGGGCAAATGAAGACCCCACAGCCTCATAGGAAGACTTGGCGAGCTGCTCGACCTGTCTATCCGTCGCATCCTTCAGTGAGGAGCTATCAGAGGCAGAGAAAAGGGAGCGTGCAGCAATCCTGGTCATGGAAGCGTCCACCTTCGGGGACTGCGACCACTCCTGAAGCACCTCCTGGGGGAAGGGGAAGCGATTGTCCTTGGTTTTACGGACATAACGCCGCCCAGGATGTAACCTGGGAGCTCTAACCACCCTTCCAAAATTAGTGTGGTCCATGAAGGAGCCACTTGGTCTAGCCTCAGGCCGCAGCCATTGATAGACCTCCTTCGGGTGCACCGTCACCTCCTCAGGGGGTGTCACGAGACGTAAAGTCTCGTTGATAGAGGACACCAGATCCTCCACCCCGTCTGGTGGTTCAGATACAGACACAGACCCGAAATTTGAACCCCCATCATCGTCCTCACCATCAGAGGAATGCTCCTCCTCAGAGAGAGCCTGGAGCTCGGGTGACTCTTCACGACGAGCTCGCTTAAGGGGTCTCACAGCAGAAGAGGGAGACACCCGGGGGTAGCTGGACGGAGTAGCTGGGCTATCCAGCCTCCTATTAAGTGCCTCCAGGGATTGCGACATGGAGGACAGCTGAGACAACAGATTTTCATTGATCTTATTCTGAGTCTCCCATGGCCCTGAGATCACCTGAACCTCAGGGTATAGCACCGGAGCTGCTGACTCAACAGTGCCAGCCCGGGCCTCTGGGCGTCCGCAGTTATTGCAGGACCCCTCCACCAGTGTTCCATTGCATGTAGCACAGGTAATGGTGGTCTCTGCCGCCCTAGCAGCACGCTTCCCGGCTGAGGACATCGCCACAGTAGGGGAAGATAAGCCAAAATGCAGACAACAAAACCGGGAGTCCCGGTGGCTTACCGACCGCAGTAAAGCGGTATGAGGAAGCGGTGCGTGTGTGTGACCTCCGCGACTGTTTCCGGTCTCCCCTCTTGGAGTGCAGGCGCACGCTGCATACAAATCCCAACCGGGAAGTGAGGGTAAAGATGGCCGCCGACAGTGAAACTGTGGGCGGCGCCGAAGACACGCGGGAAACACACACACACGCCCATCGATGACGTCACCGCACGGGCTGCTTCCCATCCTCCAAGCATCCACAGCATGAGGGAGCCGGAGCCCGCAGCGCGGGAAAGAGTGTAAAAACATTATACACAGACTGCATGTACACCATCCACAGCATGAGGGGACAAACATCCGCAGCCTACGGCCTCAGCCCCTGTGACACACAGGGCGGTCAGCCAGGGTGACCCCAGCACAGGGTACACCCGCAGAATCGCGGACCCGAGGGCAACGCGCGGTCTGAGTGTCATGAAACACATAAAGTGCCAGACACTACCCCCAGGCACACAGGAGACACAGAGTGCCTCAGTGCCGGTCCGGTCTGTAAGCACCATTTAGGGAGGCCTCGGACGGGGGTGCAGCACCAGTCTGGTCTGTAAGCACCATTTAGGGAGGCCTCAGACTGGGCCGCTCAGCACCAGTCCGGAGTGTAAGCACCATTTAGGGAGGCCTCGGACTGGGCTGGCTCCAGTCCGGTCTGTAAGCACCATTTAGGGAGGCCTCGGACGGAGCGGAGCTGTGCAAGGCTCCCATCTCCCACTCTCCAGAGCCCCCCAGAGAGGGATGGAGAGGAGCGCAACAGCGTACCGGGAGAACACAAAGTGTCCAGGCTCTAGGCCCTCCGGTACCTCCACCAGCCTGTTCCACAAGGGTGAGCGGGGAGGCTGTCGCAGGTCCCGACTGGAACCTTTTTACCTTGTCTTCAGACGCCATCACGTAAGCTGTGAGAATGCAGTGAAGTGCAAGCAAAGCGTGATCCTCCGAGCACACTAAGTTTAAAACTGAGGATGTTCCCTGCGGTAGGGGTTTATAAGCGGAGGAGGCGGTGTCTACAAACTTGTAGTACCTAGTGTGACCTCCGGAGGGCAGTGCCCTAAACCCCATTGTCTGGGTCTCCCATTATGATGACCAGAAAAGCTAGAAATGTAGCCGCGTGTAAAGGTAACATGACAGACTGCTACAGAGGGGAGAAAGGACCCTGCCCTTGCGGGCTTACATTCTACAGGGAAATGGGGAGGGAGACAGTAGGTTGGGTCTGCTCTGGCGGTGGTGGAGCACCAGGTCCAGTGGTGGTGAGGTGGCACCATGGTCATTGCAGGTTGTAGGTGGTTCTGAAGACATGGGTTTTGAGGTTCCGCTTGAAGGTTCCGAGTATTGGACGTTTTGAGGTGCAGAATTTCAGAGGATGGGGGATGTTCGGGTGAAGTCTTACAGGCGGTTAGATGAGGAACGTACAAGTGTGGAGGAAAAGAGGAGGTCTTGGGAGGATCGAATGTTCCGAGTTGGATAATAGCGGGAGATTAGTTCAGAGATATATGGGGGGGGGAAGGGGGGTGACAGATTGTATATGGGTTTGTAAGTCAAGGTTAGTAGTTTGAATTGGGATACGCTGGGAAATTGGGAGCCAGAGGAGGGATTTTCAGAGGGGAGAAGTGGAGGAGCAGCGAGGAGAGAGGTGGATTAGTCGGACAGCAGAGTTGTGGTGATGTGGTGATACGCCCCCTGTGGGCCCGCTCGATGTGGTGATACGCCCCCTGTGGGCCCGCTCGATGTGGTGATACGCCCCCTGTGGGCCCGCTCTATGTGGTGATACGCCCCCTGTGGGCCCGCTCGATGTGGTGATACGCCCCCTGTGGGCCCGCTTGATGTGGTGATACGCCCCCTGTGGGCCCGCTCGATGTGGTGATACGCCCCCTGTGGGCCCGCTCGATGTGGTGATACTCCCCCTGTGGGCCCGCTCGATGTGGTGATACGCCCCCTGTGGGCCCGCTCGATGTGGTGATACGCCCCCTGTGGGCCCGCTCGATGTGGTGATACGCCCCCTGTGGGCCCGATGTGGTGATACGCCCCCTGTGGGCCCGCTCGATGTGGTGATACGCCCCCTGTGGGCCCGCTCGATGTGGTGATACGCCCCCCTGTGGGCCCGCTCGATGTGGTGATACGCCCCCCCTGTGGGCCCACTCTATGTGGTGATACGCCCCCTGTGGGCCCGCTCTATGTGGTGATACGCCCCCTGTGGGCCCGCTCTATGTGGTGATACGCCCCCTGTGGGCCCGCTCTATGTGGTGATACGCCCCCTGTGAGCCCGCTCTATGTGGTGATACGCCCCCTGTGGGCCCGCTCTATGTGGTGATACGCCCCCTGTGAGCCCGCTCGATGTTGTGATACGCCCCCTGTGAGCCCGCTCTATGTGGTGATACGCCCCCTGTGGGCCCGCTCTATGTGGTGATACGCCCCCTGTGGGCCCGCTCGATGTGGTGATACGCCCCCTGTGAGCCCGCTCTATGTGGTGATACGCCCCCTGTGGGCCCGCTTGATGTGGTGATACGCCCCCTGTGGGCCCGCTCTATGTGGTGATACGCCCCCTGTGAGCCTGCTCTATGTGGTGATACGCCCCCTGTGGGCCCGCTCGATGTGGTGATACGCCCCCTGTGGGCCCGCTCGATGTGGTGATACGCCCCCTGTGGGCCCGCTCTATGTGGTGATATGCCCTTATGTTTCTTCCATCATGGAATATGGCCTCTTACCTGGATGGAGAGGCTGTGCTCCTAGAGCCCGCAGAAGACTTTGTTCTGCTCGTAGACCCCATTCCAGTAGCAGTCTAACAATCCCAGCAGCCGATCCCCCGGACAGCGCCATGTTTCTGGTGACCTCCTACTGTCACCTGGCGTTCTGTTATGCGCATGCGTGCATTTGCTGCTTGACCACGTGCAGACGCCAACCGTAATAGGAGAGCGGCGCCAACGGTGAAGTGCGCATGCGCCTCACACAAACCAGTGTTGGTAAGCAATGATGTGTATTGTGTGTTCTCTCGTTATAGCACATAGATCATGTCATTGACAGCTCTCTCGCTCTATACAATTCGTATATAGTTAGGACTACAGTGACCATCATGCAGTGCGCTCTCAGGCCGGATGTGACGTATGACGTAGTGACGCTGTCCGTGCTGCTCACATAGAGGAGGAGCAGACAGAAGATGGCGGAGCGCGGTTATAGTTTCTCTCTGACCACATTCAGGTGAGTGCGGAGCCGGTGTGCTGCTGTGTGGTGACCGTGTGGTGTGAGGGCCGGGCCCCGCAGCCTCCTCCCCGGCCCCCGGGGGCCTGAGCCCCGCAGCTCTTTGTGTGGTCGCTCGGACGCACTTTGCAGAGTCACCCTGGTGTCTGCCCGGCCTGAGCCCCAGCGTGGAGGCGAGAGCCGCAGGGTGTGACTGGAGCCAGGGCTGTCACCAGGGTATGTGTGCCCCTCACCACAGACATGGCACCGCTGTATGGGATAAGCCTGTGGTCAGGGCATGTTACTGGCTCTGTTACTGCAGGTAACCCCTCTGTGGAATAGCTGATAACAGTGAGTAATAGAGCCCCATCTGTGGAGACAGTCCCAACTGCAGCAGTGGTCATCCAGCCTTGTCTGTAAGGCATGCTGGGAGTTGTAGTTCTGTATAGCTGTGTGACATTGTCCTGTGATAGCTGTATGACTTCATCTACGTGAAGTGCCACATGAGCCCCAGGAGGCAGGTCAGGGAGGTATGACCATACTGGTACGGGGTCGTCTCAACATCATACATGGTTACAATTGTAACATTGTTTGAAACGATTAAGCCATTTTAATCTAACAATCCTTTCCATTTACAAGAACAGATGGATTTTCCCTTTATTAGCTTGTTTAGATTAACAGCCACCACTCCAAACTTGCCCTGTGACAGAGCGTGAGCAGTCCTTACAGGTATGTGCCTATCTGAAGCTGGCGGCGTGTCTGCAGAGCATGGTGCGGACGTCTTCAGTGTCCCCTATGCTGCTGCAGCATCAGGAGGGCACTATCCACACCAGTGGCACAACTACACTGCTGGTCCGAGCTGTCAGTCTTCAGGGATGCACTATAAAATGGGAATCGGGAACCCCTAAAGATATTTGAGAACAGACAGTTTAACGTGTAGCTGTCATTTTTATTTCAGAAATCAACAGTACATATAATAAGCAACTTAGTATCTTGGACAAATCGCTTCTTTCTGTGCCAGAATTGTTCAGGCATTATCAAAATAATCAATTTTGATGTAAAATCAGTATTCAGTGAAGACTTTCCCACAGCTGAGAAGCTAGAGGCATTACTCTGCCCCATCCTTGCTCTTCTATCTACATAGAATCTCATCTGCCAGAGAAAGAAGAGAATTTATCTGATCAGATGAGCTTGCCTCGAGGGATGACATTAAACAGATCACAGTGAGGGGAGCTGCTCTGCTACATACGAAAACCTTAGACACAAACAGGCTGACTACGAATGATTCAGCCCTGGGTTCCCAGCGAAACTTGTGGGGCGTCCGGCCACTGTCCAGTCCAGATTTGGTGCTTGGCTGAAGAGCCAATGGGGTGAAGCTTCCACCTGTGGGATTATGACTGAATACCTCTAAAGGCCCAGTCACACATAACTATATCGTTAGCGAGATTGTTGTAACTGTGATGTTACAATGATCTCTCCAGTGATCTTGTTATATTTGACACTTAGCAGCGATCAGATCCCTGCTGTGAGGTCGCTGATCGCTGCAAAGTGCTTTGGGTCATTTTTTTGATCATCGGTCTCCCGCTGGTCAGCACGCATCGCTGCATGTTGACAGCGAGAAATCGGTGACCTCACTGGCTGGTAACCATTGTAAACACTGGGTATCCAGGCAGCATGCGCTGCCTAGATACCTGGTGTTTACCATGGTTGCCAAAATCCTCCCTGCTTACAGGCAGCACTAAGCAGGGAGAAGGCTAACATCGCCTTCAGCGATGTGGGAGGTGGCTCCCATTCCCCTGATTGCTGTGGAGATCTGCCTGTTTGACAGCTCCCCAGTGACCAGGTAACGACGCTCCAGTGATCCCAGCAGGTCGGGATCGCTGGAGCGTCGTTGTGTGTGACAGGGCCTTAAGAATTCCCCCAAGTGATGGTACTGCAGTGCCGAGGAGCCCATCCTGTCCAGGGATAGCCAGAAGCCCCTTACTGCCTCTCTTCCAGATTGCAGTGCAAGTTTGGTGGGAGCCCTCTGATATGTTAAAGAATTGCTTCTTTTCATGTGGAGTATTGATTTGTCAAATAATTTAAATTATGTTTCCACTATAAGTAATTACTATAAATGGATTTGTATTTAGTTAATATGCTGGAGATTTGAAAAACTACTTGCCTCCGTAATTTTCTGCCTGGATCTGCACCGAGATTACTGGTAATAGTCTCCATACACCAATGTGCAGGGTTCCAACATTGAATTTATTACAAATGTTTGATCCCATATATTTATTTATTTTTTCTTTGTGGACATGTAAAGGCATAGAATACTTTATAGCTACGTGGAATATACGAGAATGTGGTCTTTGCCTTCAATCTGCTGTGAGATCTGTAGCATAGTGTATCTGCGTACAGCCCCACACCTTCCACTTCTTCAGCTGAATGATGAGGCATGACACAGCGGTTCAGCTTTCACTTTCACTCCTATGAAACAGGAAGGAGGGGGATGGGTGCTACCTCTCGAAACTGCTGGAGTTCTAGGCTAAAGCTAATAATGACATGTCTCATGACACTGAAATCTGCAAATGTTGGATTTTCTATTGGACCTAGCCTAACTTTCATTCTCTTATTTTTTTTCTTTTGTATCTTTCATCTTCAGATAAAGTGAATAGTGAGGCCCGATCCATTAACGGTGGATTTTTATAATTAAAATGCTGCCAAAATATTCTGCATATTTAATGTGTTAATTCAATTGTAGATTTTACATGTGTTTAAAGTTGTGATGGTCAGTAAATCTTCTGTATTTTGCTGTGGATTTTATCTGCACAGTTCTGGATATGAGAGAAATGTGTGTGGTTGTTTTGTTTTGTTTTTTAATTGTTCATGCATTACTGTAGTCAGAAAGTGATGGAAGCGGTGGGATGTAGAGCGATCTGACGGGTCCATGCTAGATATTTCTTTATTTTCGGTAATGATGACAGAGCGTTACATTGTACAGATCCTCTTCCATTGGTGTACATGGTCTTGTCAACTAATAGCCTTTTCTTTCTGTAGTCCTTCAGGTAAACTTGTACAGATTGAATATGCATTGGCTGCGGTAGCTGCAGGAGCACCATCCGTTGGGATCAAAGGTATTTGGTATAATGCTGGTCATGTTATCCTGCAGTTTAGGGTGCATCCAACCTTGTAGAAGTAATCTGATCAAATGTGGAATGATGAGATATACTGATCAAAAATAAATCTTTGATCAGTAAAGTCCCAATTAAACTAACGATGCCTTATGGTGGGGTTACACGTCCCGATATAGCTCTGCTATTCAACTCCGATATCATTTTGGCATCGTTCCAGCATCGCGTTGTACGCTCAAAACCGTACAACGCGCGAGCGATATCGGGTCCAACTCGCGACCCACGTGACTTTTTGTCGGAGTTGGACGCCGATATCGTGGCGTGTAAACCCACCATCAAAGATCTGGCCGGAGACTTGACTGCTCAGTGCTGCTGCAGGCATTTAACAATAGCATAGAAAAACACCAGTTAATCACCTCTGAAAACGCTGGAGTGAACCTGCCAGAGCCAGGCTAGGTCTATTTTAATTCCAGGGCTCCACTTGAGCGAGCAATGCAAGAGACTTGCACGTGTCTTGCATCACATTACCTGGCACAGCCGCCTGCTCTCTGCACCAGAGCATAGAGCTGCATAGAAATACATGCAGCTGACACTATACTGTCCGGAGAGCGGGCAGTCATGTCAGGTGATGCGATGCAAGACACGTGCGAGTCTTTTGCATTGCACTCGCAAGTTGAATCCTAGATTAGCACTGATGTACGTGGTCATGAAAAATGCCTACTAACCCCAGTAATCATATCACATTGTTTAACACCCTCATGATCTAGCATGCACAACCTAGGTTGTGTTTCTTTCTTTGATGCAGGCTCATATGCTGAGCAAGCATTTTTCCTGGCACATGTTGGCTGATCTGATCATCCAACATGTCTCTAGCAGGTGTAGGTGGAGATTTGCCCACCGCTGTTAAATTTCGCAATCTCTGACAGTGGGATTTATTATGCGCTGGCAGGCATAGTGTCATTCCCTACTTCCATGACAGCTGGACTCAGGCTGTTGTGATGGTCAGGGGTCAGCTGATGACCCCTGTGTCTGTCTTGACAAACTTCTGGTGAATGCCAGCTGCAAGCCGTAAGGGGACTAGTAAAAACTAAAGTGAGGGGGAAAAAAAAGCCCCATTGAAAAGTGAAAAACATATTTGGTGTCTCTGCATTCAGAAACGTCCAATCTATCAAAATATAAAATAACTTGCCTCACTGGATAAACGCTGTAATTCCAAAAAATTAAAAACGAGAGAATTTATTTATTTTTTTTCTTTGCGGGCTTCTTTATTTTAAGACCAGGGCTCCAATTGCGAGAGCAATGCAAGAGACTTGCGCGTGTCTTGCATCACGTTACCCGACACGGCCGCCTGCTCTTTGTGCCAGAGCATAGAGCTTTCACTACATAAAGTCTATGCATTCTTGGTATCTCTGTACCTGTGTAATCATACTGTCAGGTACGTTTTACCATATGGCAACCATGGTAAATGAAAATCCGAAAAAGCAATTGTGGAAGTGCACCTTTTTTGCAATCTCATCTCACTTTGAATCGTTTTTTCCTATATACCCATATGGTAAAAATGAATGATTTCATAACAAATTACAAGTCATCCTGCAAAAAAAAAAACAAGCCCTCACACAGCTATATTGACAGACTTTTTTTTTTTTTTTTTTTTTTTTTTTTTTTTTTTTTTTTTTAAATTAACATGGTTCTTGGAAAAGAGGAAGAAAAGGAAATACAATAAACGGAAAATCATTGTTTGTTGAGGTTAAGGGTACCGTTACACATTGCAACATTGCATGCAATTTCACTGGCAATTTGCTGGTTGCAGTGAAATCATGGACACAGTGTTCTATTTGTACACGGCAACAAAATAGAGCAATGTGTCCATGATTTCACTGCAACCACCAAATTGCCGGTGAAATTGCATGCAATGTTGCGACGTGTAACGGTACCCTAATGGTGTTCACTTTTCATGAATGAAAATCGATAACAAACTGCCCTCATTTAATCTAGTTTATTTAACCTGTTCCTGACCTCATACTGTCTAACGGCAATTTGACGTAGGCTGGTTTCACACTGCAGCTTTTGCCCTGATCAGGTTCCATCCGATTTGAGTGTTAAAACCAGGAGAGGAACTTGCAGAGAAACTATAATTGAAAGATTGACACCTATTCTGGGTTTTGGAGACACTCCTGGTTTTGGCACACGAACCTGATCAGATTAAAAACTGCAGTGTGAAACCGGCCATGTGTGTTCGTTCCTTTCTTTTCCCGCCCTTAACCTCCCTAACGGTTTTCCCGAGTCTCTCTCGGGTTGAAAATGTTGTACCCAAAGCGATTACCCCGAGGGAGACTCGGGGTAAGTGCCTATTGTGACATCTGAGTAGGGATGGGCGAATCTACTCGCTAGGACTCGTTACTCGGCGAGTAGTAAGGGACTCGCAGGACTCGGTACTCTGCGAGTCTCCCAGTGATTACTCGCACGAGTCCAATGCAAATCGCAAATCAATGGCAAACACTGACAAAACTAGGATTACCATTGTTTGCATTAGACTCGGCTACTGTGCGAGTGATAGCAGGGAAACTCGCAAAGTAACTGCTGTTACATTGCGAGCCGAGTCCAGCTGTCTTCTCTGTGCAGCTCCAGGGTCCTAGAGCCTGCCTGCTCACAGACATGATGTAGCAGAGCTGAGATTGTTCTCAGTCTGCTCATTCCCTGTGCATAGATATAGCCATTGTAACGCTTTTAGCATAAAATTCCAGAATTATTCGTAACGCCAGGGAGGTTAAACGGGGTGAAACTGTACTGTTATTACTCCAGATCCATATGACGATTCCATTACAATACCGGTACAGTTTAATTGGTATTTTCCCGATCAGTTTGCTTGTTTTGGGAACAGGGACTTAATGTAACTAAAGCATTATACTCTCTTGCCTCGCTGCTGTGGTCACTTCCGGGTCCACTCTGCACTGCCTGCTGAACAGCCAGTCTCTGTGACAGCATCTGTGATTGACTTTTGCGTCACACCCATTGTGCCAGCAACCAAATGCACTGTGTCACAGACAAATGGGCATCTGTGATTGGCTGTTCACCCGCCAATACAGTGAATTACATGAGGCTAATGAGCGGAACCCGTAAGTGTCCACAGTGGTGAGACAGGTGAGGTATGCTGTAATCAAATTACATCCCCATTCTGGGCCCGTACCGAACACCTATGTGTGACGTTTACTGCGCATACACCATAGGCATGCCAGATCTGATTTTACAGGACTGATCCGGTGAAATCGGATCCGGCAATCATTGACACACATAAATCATGTCACAGTATGCTGGATACGGTAGGAAGCTTGCTGTAAAAAGGGGAAAAAAACTTGGCTGGATACAGCTAGATTCCAACAAAAGTGCCAGAGTACCAACTGAAAGTCTGCCAGATTAAAGAGAGAAAATGAATATTTGAAAGTACCCTTAGCTGCAGGTGTTGTGGCTTCCGAGTCTGCATTGACTTTTTTGATATCACTCCATTAAAGTGTACCTGTCAACAGATTTTTGGCTTTTCAACTAAAAGCGCCACTTTCAACAGCACCTATGCTGCATTTTAACAAGGTGGCTATTATGCTCTAACTGCCCCTGTACACAGAATAAACACTTCAAAAGTCTCCCACTCTGTATTAGACTTACCTGCTTTCGGTCCAATGGGCTCGATTGCTCCTTGACAAAAACAGAGAGGGAGGGGGACAAGAGGAGCAATAGTGCCCTTATCACTCGACACTAGCTGATGCAATGGTGAGAAAGGTTAATCCACTCACCTATTCCAGTTGTGAGACCCACAACTGGTTTGTAGACCTGTTTGGATAAATATTCTGATGGTTGCTGCTGGACCTCCACCGGTCTCGCACACGTGGAGACTAAGCCAGATGCTTTGGGAAGGAAGGTGTGCTGTGGTCTGCGCTGCCAGGTTAACTCACATCAAAGAAAACGAGTAGACGATGTCCAGTTCAATCCTTCTTTATTTTCGGAAAATAAAGAAGGATTGAACTGGACATCGTCTACTCGTTTTCTTTGATGTGAGTTAACCTGGCAGCGCGGACCACAGCACACCTTCCTTCCCAAAGCATCTCGATTGCTCCTTGGTCCGTCTTGCCTCTCTGTGCTAATCACCGTCCTTCTTGTGACTGACGCGTCCTGCATCATCCACATCACCAGGAGATTTTCCCATTTTATTAAGCCAAAGCATACCCTCAGATAGTAATCTGCAGCAAAGTCTCACTCCCAGCATATGGGGGCATGTTCATATAATGCCCCTCCATATGCCGAAAGAGCAGTTCCTTTGGTTGAGCCTAAACCTGTATGGTCTGCTTGAAGGTCCTGACTTCAGTAGTAAACAAGCTAGAATGTATGGTCTGAAGTCACTAGAATATATGAGCTGTTTCCAGGTATAAATGAAAGCTAGCAGAATGTATGGGACCCTGTTAGATGTTTAAGAGTACCTTTTTACACGCCGCAATTTTTGGTGGCGATAGGAGGCAATCTAACGTGCGCGTGCACGTTTTTCATGGTTGCCTCAGATCGCCGATGGCACTTTTACACGCCGCAATTTTGCCCTCAACCTCAGGCGATTGTGTCGCCCCGGAAATCGCCACACCAACAGCGGGAAACATCTGGGGGAGTTCCCTCGCCGCTTCACACTCCGCAATCCCCAAAGGAATGTGGGCGTACATGGTCAACGCCGCGAGAACATAGGCTAGGCAGACTGGTGTATACCGCGCCCCAAACACGCTGATTAGACAACGCAATAGCGTTATGATTGGGCAGCCTGCGCAGGAAGGCTGGCTAATACATGACGCCATTGCCATTGTGTGGTGGTGAATAGACAGCTGTTCAAATATGGCGCGGTGCCAAGTGACAGCCGTTGGAGACACAGTAGCCACCACCAATCATCGCTGACGGGGAGCTGACTTCAGCACGCTGTGGCACGCCTACGGGAAATCAATAGGCGACACAGATTCCATCACTACCGCCCGTCCACACGCCAAAAGCCGGGAATGTCGCCTTCATGATTGCCTCTGATTTTGGAGCAGTGCCGTGAAATCGGAACCAGGCGACAACTTTTTTTTATCGCCGTCAAATTCCCAAATTACATGCCGCAAATGGGAGGCAATTTAACGGCGATTGTGCCGGGGCGACATATCGCCGGTCAGATTTCTCAACACGGTTGTGGCGTGTAAAGGTACCCTAACTGGGTCCCTTACTTTCTGCTGGCTTCATTGTATACCTGGTAACAGCCCATGTAGTCTAGTGACTTTAGTAGGAAACAAACTAGAATGTATGGTCTGCAGTCAGGACCTGCAAGGAGCCCATACATTGGCTGAACGA
Organism: Allobates femoralis; assembly: GCA_033576535.1. Taxonomy (NCBI): domain Eukaryota; kingdom Metazoa; phylum Chordata; class Amphibia; order Anura; family Aromobatidae; genus Allobates; species Allobates femoralis. Next base: position 407,477,466 of record JARQOC010000005.1, on the reverse strand, counting down.
TGTAGAACCTAATGCGCATGCGAGATCTCCTCCAATGTGGTGGATGATGCAGGAGGAGTCAATTATAATCACCGTCCTTCTTGGCGCAAAGAGGCAATGTTTCTCTAAGAACCTTCCAATACAGCTTAGGAGGTTGCTTCTCCACGCCCTGATTGGGACAGGAAGCACATGAGAGGTTAAAAGGCCCCTCCCACTAGCCAGTGTCTTTCCTGTCCCCCTTCAGGCTCTGAAGATGTCAGGGATTCGGACTCTTGAGGGCCCCGATGTCTCAGCTTCCAAGCAGGCTGACCTTAGATGTGTCCTTTACCCCTCTGAGGACATGGCAGAGCTAATTGGGGCTGTTAGGAGCACCATGGGATTGGATGTGGAGCAGGTCCTTCCTTCAGTTCAGGATGAAATGTTTGCTGGCCTTCAAGCGGCCAAACTTGTCGGGTTCCTAATCCATCTTGAATTTGATTTCACAAGAGTGGGAATTCCCTGACAACAGATCCAGGTGTGATCCCGGTCTTTATTTCCCTCTTGATGACAATGAGATTCACTGGGATGACCCGAGGGTGGCTGTGCAGGTTGTCCGTGTGGCAAAAAAGACTGCCCTCCCCTTGAGGACACTTCCCAGCTTCGGGATCAGATGGATCAAAAACTGGAGAGCTTTTTTGAAGCGTTCTTTGGAAGCGTCCTCTTCCAACATTCAGGCTAACATCGCCTCCACTTGTCTCCAGGTCCCTGCTGATGTGGGTGGACCATTTGGAGTCCCATCTTTCTCAGGGCACCCCTAGAAAGGAACTCCTCGCTTCCCTTCCTCTGCTCGGGAAGGTGTCCTGTTTCCTCGCTTATGCCTCAGCTGAATCGGTCCGCCTGGCGGCCAGAACCTCGGCCTCTTCTAAACTCCGCCAGCCGGGCATTGTGGCTAGAGGTGTGGCAGTGATGCCACTTCTAAAATGAGGTTCTGCTCTCTGCCTTTCAAGGGGGACTTAATGTTTGGCCCTGTGCTAGACGAAATTCTGGACAAAGACCAGTAACCCATGTATAAGCGGTCCTTTCGTCCCTCGGTGCCTCAGGCCTCCCAGCCCAAAGGCAAGGAAAAGCAGGCAGATGGAGTTGTCTGAAGGGGCGGGGTAAGTATATCCTTGTCCCTGCTCAGCCGCAGCAACCTCACTCTGACTGTCAGTCTCTCGGTCCCGTTGGGGGGGGGGGGGGGGCTATTCTCGGCCTTTCCTCCACATTGGCAGCAGTTCGCCGATTGCCAGGGGGTTCTGAAGGTCATTTCCGAGGGTCTCCTCATAGAGTTCGAGTCGCCGGGTCTCCGGGTCACTACCCTGCCCTCTAAGGATGCCCAGGATCTCTTGTACAGGAGTTCCTTCACTTCAATGTAGTCTCCTCTATTCCTTGCCACGGGGAAGAGGTTGGTCATTATTCCTGGCTGTTTGTCCGAATCGCAATTCCATTGCTCGGGCTGCACCACCAGATTGCTACAATAGCCTTTGAAGGACGTGTATTTTCCTGTGCCCATTCATCCTCAGCACAGGAAGTTTCTCAAGTTCGCCATCCTGTACAAGGAGGAAGTCTTCCACTTCAGTGCAACTTTCTCCCCTTCGGGATCGCCTCAGCACCCCGGATTTTCTCCAAAATCATGGCGGAGGTCGTGGTCTTCATTCGTGGTCGCTGCATCTGTTTGGTACCAATCTGGTCGACTTCTTTCTCATTTCTCCTTCGCCTTAATCCCTCAGGAGCAGGTGGAGGAGTCCCTGCATATTCGGTCCCTGGGTTGGATCCCCAACCTCCTGAAATCCCAGCTGCAACTCTCCTCCACGAGATGGTTTCTAGGGGTGTTGCTGGATTCTGACCAGCTGGCATCCATTCTCCCAGATGACCACAGATTGACCCTTCTGAACAAGATTTCATCCCTGCGGTGTCAGGCGTATCCCACCCTTTGGGCGGCACTGGGTTCCATGACGTCTTGCATCCCGTCTGTCATGTGGGCTCAGGCTCACTCTCGGGTTCTACAAGCACACGTCCTGTCTTGTTGGGACAGGCTAACTTCATCCCTGAATCAACTGGTTCGCCTCCCTGGGCCCGTCTCCTTGTCCCTCCTCTGGTGGTTAAACCTCTGCCATCTTCAGCGGGGGGTTCTGGGCTCAGACTCCTCTTGTAATGCTTACTACGGCTGCCAGCCTGAAAAGGTGGGGAGCTGTGGTGGGTCGCACCCCACTCCAAGGCGTCTGGAGTCGCGCCACCAGTTCCCAGTCCTCCAATTACCGGGAGCTGAGAGCAGTAGAGGAGGCCCTTCTGACTGCTCATTCTCAACTCCAGGGATCTCCCGTCCTTGTATACTCCGCCAATGTCACCACTGTGGCAAACCTCCGTCACCAGGGCGGCACAATGTCCAGGTCCTGACGTCTGTGTCCGCCAGGCTCTTCCTCTGGGCTGAACAGTTCCTACTGTCACTCTCCGCCATCCACCTGAAGGGGTCCCTGTATCTTCAGGCGGATTTTCTCAGTCGGCGGGATGTCAACCTGGGAGAATGGAGTCTGGATAACGCGGTGTTATCGACTACTGCAATCGATCTATTTGACTGCAGCGTAAATCGAAAGGTCAAAACATTTTTCTCCCTGACCCATCGGGACTAGGCTGGGAGGGGATGTGTTCTCCCAGCCTTGGGATTTTCCTCTGGCTTACACTTTCCTCCTATTCCCCTTCTCGCAAGAACCCTGAAGATGATCAGGGTAGGTGGATTCCCCACTATCCTGGTGGCCCCGCTGTGGCCGAAGAGGAGTTGGTACAATCTGATAGTGGCACTCCAAAGTCGACGTTGCGGTCATCCTGAGTCAGGCCCTCAACTTGTGGTCTCAGGGTCCCCTGTTCCATCCTGATCCGCAGAGGCTCCGCTTAGCTGCATGGCTTCTGAGGCCCAGGTGCTGGGGGATCAGGGCCTGTCTGAAAACGTGGTAGCCACCTTACAGATGAACCGCAAACCAGTCACTATCACAATGTATAATAAGATTTGGAAGAAATTTTCCTCCTGATCCGCTACAGCCAATATTTTCCAGATTCTGGATCTTCTTCAGAATAGTTTGGACCTCTGTCTTAAAGCCAGCACACTGAAAGTACAGGTTTCTCTAGTCACCTTCCACGACAGCAGAACGGAGGTTGCCTCCCCGCCCTAATAGGGGACAGGAAACACAAAGAGGTTAAAAACCCCTCCCCTTCCTGCACACACCAGTGTTTTTCCTGTCCCCTATGGGGCATGAAGAGGTTACTCTGAGCTGCTGGTGGCCGGTGACTAGGCAGCTCCTACTCCTTTCTTACCGGGCGGCTGGGGTCGGGCCTTCGGGTCTCTCCCATGGGGCCGCTCCCGTCTTCCCCTGTGGCAATTCGGGACTGCGCCGCCCCTCCTGCGCTCCCTTGGGGGGTAAAGCGGGGCAGGTGTGCCTTCGGCCGGGGGCCTCTCTGAGCTCCCCGGCGTCCTCCTCCAGGCGCGGCCGCCGCTGTGGGCCGCGACCGGAAGTGACGTCGCGGAGGTCATCGCGTGACTTCCGGTGGGCGTTCCCGGGTGGGAACGCGGGCGGCCGACAGCATGGCGTGCGGAGCGGTCGATTCTGGGGACAGATGTGGCCGGACGAATGGCACTGCAGGATCCGGAGGAGGAGGTGATCTGCGCTGAGGACCCGGCTGCATAAAGCCCGGTCGGCTTCTTCTCCAGGTAAGGCCTGTGGGTCAGTGCGGCTAGGAAGTCCAGGTGTCAGGTCTGTGACCATCCCCCCTGAGTGCCTCTGATCTCTTGCTCTCAGTCGCTTAGCAGGGTGGGCCTGGTTAGTACTGGCTGTACTTATGGAGTCTGAAAAAGCCCTTGTGCCTGCGTCTGCAGAACCCAGCGTTCATCCCCCTACTGGAGAGAAGGCTTCCGGATCTCGGAAGGAAAAGGATAAACCTGTGTCCCGTAAATGTGGGGTCTGCTTGGTCAAATTACCCTCTTCCCATAAGAAGAAGCTATGCCAGCCCTGCACTGATGATGTCCTTCGTGCGGAGCAGCCGTCACTTCTGGACAGTATCAAAACCCTTATCCAGCAGGAAGTCCAGTCTTCCTTGTCTGCTCTTTCTACGCCTCCTGCCCCTATGTTGGTCCCTCCGGCTAAGAAACGTAAACTTGTCCCTGAGGATTTGTCCTCTGAGTCCGGGGAATTGCTTTCGTCTGACCCTGCGGGATTGGGAGGTTCTGAAGAGCCTCTGGATTCCGCAGGCTCGGATAGGAAGCGGTTTCTTTTTTCTTCGGATGATATGGACGAACTTCTTGATATGGTTCGCTCCACTATGGGGGTAGAGGAGGTGGAGCCGGCTCCTTCCGTGCAGGATGTCATGTTTGGGGGCTTAAAGGCTAAGGCCCGTAAGGGATTTCCTGTTCATGACAACCTCTTGGATTTGGTTATGCAGGAATGGGAATGTCCGGAAAAACGTCTTTCTGTTTCTTCCGAGATGAAGCATAGGTTTCCCCTCACTGGAGATTGTTCAAAATGGGAGCTTCCCAAGGTAGATGTCCAGGTATCCAGGGTTGCGAGGAAAACTGCCCTCCCCTTCGAGGACTCCTCGCAATTGAAGGACCCCATGGATCGGAAGGTTGAAGGTCTTCTCCGGAAGACCTGGGATTCTTCTTCCTACCTATTGCAATCTAATATTGCTGCTACCTGCGTGGCTCGGTCCCTCGCTCGTTGGCTTGTCCAGTTGGAGGACCATGTCTCTCACGGTACTTCCCGGGAGGATATTGTTAACTCTCTCTCCCTGCTTCATAAGGCTACGGGATTCCTTGCTGATGCCTCTGGGGAGTCTGTCCGGGTGGCCGCACATGCGGTGGCTCTGTCTAACTCCGCCCGACGAGCTCTTTGGTTAAAACTTTGGACTGGGGATGTGACGTCCAAGGTCAAGCTTTGTTCTCTCCCCTTCAGGGGGGAGTTGGTGTTTGGCCCGGCTCTTGATGAGATTCTGGAGCAGGCCACGGACAGTAAGAAGTGTCTTCCTGAACAGCGGTCGGCGCGGAAACTGTTTTTTCGTCCGTCCCGTGATCCGGTCCCTTCCTCTCGTGGTAAGGGGAAGTCGGGGTGGTGGAGTTAACCGAAAGGGGGTAGAGGTCGGGGCTTCTTTGGTCCCCCGTCCCACTCCCACCCTGACAAGCAGTGACTGTGCCAGGGTAGGGGGTCGGCTCTCGCATTTTTTTTTTCCAAGGTGGCAGGAGGTCTCCTCCAATCCTTGGGTGCTCCGGGTCGTCCAATCCGGCTTGCACATAGAATTCGTCTCAAGGCCCCCTCAGTGCCTTCGGGTCACCACGCTTCCCTCTCGCACTCTTCAGAGCGCCTTGTGGCAGGGTCTTCAGACCTTGTTGGATTCTGGCGTGATTTCTTCTGTTCCCCTTCGGGAGGTCGGCAGGGGTCATTACTCTCGGCTCTTCATGGTAAAAAAGCCTTCGGGGCCTACAGGATTATTGTAAACCTGAAGCCTCTGAATCGGTTCGTGGTTTACCATCGGTTCAAGATGGAATCCATTCGGTCCACCATTCCCTTGATTGGTCAGGATTGGGTGATGGCCACTCTCGACCTCACGGATGCGTATTACCATGTCCCGATACATCCGGATCATCGTCAGTTTCTTCGGTTTGCGGTCACGCGCAATCAGGAAGTTGTTAATTTCCAGTTCAACGCCCTTCCCTTCGGGCTCTCCTCGGCCCCTCGGGTGTTTTCCAAGATCATGTCGGAGGTCGTTTCCTTCCTCCGGGGTCAGGGGATTTTTATTGTCCCCTACCTCGACGATTTTCTGATCCTGGCTCCCTCGTCTCACCAACTGTCCCTCTCGGTTTCCGCCACACTTCTGGTTTTACGCTCCCTGGGCTGGCTTCCAAATTTGGCGAAGTCCGACCTGACTCCGTCCACGCGGAAGCAGTTCCTGGGGATTCTTCTCGATTCTTCCCGGCAGTCATCTTTTCTGCCGCCGGACAAGAGGGTGGATCTCGTGCGGAAGCTCGCTCGCTTCCGGGGATCCCGTCGTCCTTCCCTGAGGGAGGTCATGCCGGCATTGGGTTCTCTGACGGCCTGTATCCCGGCGGTTCCTTGGGCGCAGGCTCATTCCAGGGTTCTGCAGGAATTTCTCCTGTCTTCCTGGGACAGGTCCTCCACCTCCCTCTCTCGGAGGGTGGCCCTCCCAGGTCGCGTCCGGTCTTCTCTGGCCTGGTGGCTGACCCCTCGGAACCTCCGGAAGGGGTGTCTTGGGTCCAGTCTCCGTTGGTGTCCCTCACGACGGACGCCAGCCAGCGGGGGTGGCGGGCCACCACTTCCAGGGCCGGTGGTCTCCTCAGATCAGTGCCAGGTCATCCAATTTTCGGGAACTGATGGCGGTGGAGCTGGCCCTCCGAGCTGCGGGTGCTCTTCTCCACGGCTGTCACGTCCGGGTGTTCTCGGACAATGTCACGGCGGTGGCACATGTCCGTCACCAAGGGGGTCCCCGGTTTGCCAGTCTTGCGTCTCTTTCTGCAAGGATTTTTTCCTGGGCAGAACGGCATGTCCTGTCCTTATCGGCGGTTCATTTACGAGGGTCCGACAACGTCCAGGCGGACTTCCTCAGCCGGAGGGACTTACATCCGGGCGAATGGTGTCTCCATCGGGAGGTCTTCGCCTCCCTGGTCTCTCGGTGGGGTCTTCCCGAAGTGGATCTGTTTGTAACCCTTCACAATGCCCAGGTGGAGTCGTTCTTCGCCCTGTCTCCGTCCGGTCGCCTGCTGGGGGTGGACGCTTTCTCTGATCCCTGGGGGTTCTCCCTGGCCTATGCATTTCCTCCAATTCCTCTCATTCCGCGGACGCTTCAGAAGATCCGGCTGGACGAGGTTCCTACAATCCTGGTGGCTCCTCTCTGGCTGGGTCGCAGTTGGTTCAGCGCCCTGCTGAGTCTGGCGTCGGACGGTCCCGTTCTTCTTCCACGGAGACCCGAACTACTTCACCAGGGGCCCATTCTTCATCCCGACCTTCCCAAGTTGAACCTAGCGGCCTGGTTATTGAAGCCAACTTGCTGAGGGCTAAAGGTCTTTCTGATGGGGTGATCTCGACTTTGCAGAAGAGTAGGAAGTCGGTCACCAATGCTATTTATGGGAAGATCTGGAAGAAATTTAATTTGTGTCTTGGTGTGCGGCTGATCCTCCTGATCCCCTTCATCCAAATATTGCTCGCATTTTGGATTTTTTGCAGGCCGGTCTGGAGTTGGGTCTCTCCCCCAGTACGCTCAAGTTGCAGATCTCGGCTCTCAGTTCCTTTTTTGATCAGGGTATAGCCGCTCACACCTTGGGTCCGTCGGTTTATGACTTCCGCCGGTCGGCTGCGGCCTCGGCTGCGGTCCCATGTCCCTCCTTGGGACCTGAATCTGGTCCTCTCCGGTCTCACAAAGGCCCCCTTTGAGCCGCTGTCCTCCTCGGATCTCCGGGTGCTGTCCCACAAGACCGCCTTCCTGGTGGCGGTCACGTCGGCTAGGCGTGTGGGTGAACTCCAGGCTCTTTCCATCCGTGAGCCCTACCTTCGGATCATGGAGGATAGTCTGGTGTTTCGCCTTGACCCTTCGTTTTTGCCTAAGGTGGTCTCTGACTTCCATCGGTCGCAGGACATTGTTTTGCCTTCGTTTTGTTCTTCCCCTTCTAATCCGAAGGAGGAGTGTCTTCATACACTGGATGTTCGTCGCACGGTGCTCTTCTATCTCCAGCGGACGGCATCTTTTCGCGTCGACCAGAATTTATTTGTCCAGCTCTTCGGCCGCTGGAAAGGACACAAGGCCTCCAAGGGTACGATCACTGGTTGGATCAAGCAAGCCGTCTGCACGGCCTACGTTCAGATGGGTCATTCACCTCCTGAAAAGCTCAAGGCTCACTCCACTAGATCCGTCGCTGCTTCCTGGGCTGAGCGGGGTGATGCTTCCGTTGAGCAGATCTGCAGAGCTGCTACTTGGTCCTCGGTCCATACTTTTACCCGTCATTACCGGCTGGACTTCAATCGGGATCTCACGTTTGGCAGGAGAGTCCTGCAGGCTGTTATCCCACCCTAAGGTATATTCGTTGGTATTCCTCCGTTCTGCTGTCGTGGAAGGTGACTAGAGAAAATAGAATTAGACTTACCGGTAATTCCATTTCTAGGAACCTTCCACGACAGCATTAATTTCCCTCCCTATTTTCTTGTCTTCTTGTTATGATTGTTGTTCCTGCACTTGGTGGTCGCTTTCATGCGGGTGTGTACAGTCAAAACACTGGTGTGTGCAGGAATGGGAGGGGTTTTTAACCTCTGTGTTTCCTGTCCCCTATTAGGGCGGGGAGGCAACCTCCGTTCTGCTGTCGTGGAAGGTTCCTAGAAATGGAATTACCGGTAAGTCTAATTCTATTTTCGGCTCTCCGTTCCGTGTTTGATGCTGCTTTGGCAAATCACCGGTGGATTCGATGCTTCAGGATGTCCGCTACTCGCATTTATCCTCGTACGAAGGTCCTTGCTCGCTCTTGGGAACACAATATTGTCCTGACAGGACTTTCTCGGCCTCCCTATGAACCACTCTCATCCTGTGTTCTACATCGGTTGTCTCACAAGTCGGCGTTCTTGGTGGCAATTACGTCTGCCCGTCCCGTGGGAGACCTCCAGGCTTTGTCCCTCCAGGCACCGTCCCTTCCCGTCCGGAATGACTGCCTTGTTCTTCACCTGGATCCTTTGTTTCTTCTCAAGGTGGTCTCGGATTTTCCAGCGCTCTCAGATGCTTGTTCTTCCTTCCTTCCTTCCTTCCTTCTGTCAGCATCCCCGGACCCTCTAAGGAGGAAGAGTTCCATGCTTTGGATGTCCGGCGAACAGTGCTCCATTACTTCGACGTGACAGCACCCTGGTGCATTGATCTCAATCTTTGTCCAGCCCTTAGGTCAACGTAAGGGCAATAAGATGTCTAAGAGTACTATCGCCATCTGGGTTTCCTGCCCATTCCACCCGGTCTGCCGCTGTCTCCTGGGTGAACGGGCAAGGGCTTCTCCTGAGCAGATCTGCAAGGATGCTACCTGGTCGTCCTTGCATACCTTCACGAAACACTACCGTCTGGACCTGGGCTCTAGTAGGGATTTGGCTTTTGGCAGGAAGGTCCTGCAGACCATAGTCCTGCCCTAGGTATTAATTCGTTGGTATACCTCCTATGTTGTTGTGGAAGGTTCCTAGAGAAAATAGGATTTTTCTTACCGTTAATTCGGTTTCTAGGATACCTTCCACGACAGCACTTAATTCCCTCCCTGTTATTCCTCGTATTATTCCTGGAACGTTTTACTATGTACTGTTACTCTCATGCTATGGTTCTTTGTAAGACACTGGGTAGTGGGAGGTTGGGAGGGGCCTTTTAACCTCTCATGTGCTTCCTGTCCCAGTTAGGGCGTGGAGAGGCACCTTCCACGACAGCATTGGAGGTTATCCTAGAAACCTATTTAACGGCAAGCATAATTCTATTTTCTCCTGTTTACGGAGGCAGTCGGGGCATAATAGTCACCTTCTTTAAAATGCAGCATAGGTGCTGTTGAAGGTGGTGCTCTTAGATTAAAAACCAAAAATCTGATGACCGGTTCACTCTAACTCTGCTGCAATCTCTAGTATGAGCATTTTGGGTTTGCAGCTTCTAGGACAGTCAGTCACTAAATCGGTGAGCACCATATGGTGGAAGAAATGCTTTTATTTTATCACTAGATGGCGGCCTGATTCTAAAGAATCGGGTATTCTAGACAATGTATATAGTTTATTTATGAAGATTTAAGAATAATGCAAAGTGAAGCTGGGTTTAAATCCTGTGACAATATCTTTGATTGCTTGCAGGAGGGCACAGCGGGCGGGTGCGGGCAGGAGCAAGCTCTGGAAGAGCAGGCGGGTGAGGGCAGGAGGGGGCCGGGGAAGAGTGGCTGTGTGCGGGCAGGAGGGGGCCGGGGAACAGCAGCCATATTAGGGCAGGAGGACAGGGAACCGCAGTGGGGGGTGGCAAGAGGGGGCCAGACCCCTCTGGTACTATACACACAGGTGACGGTGCTGATGCTGGTGGTAGTATACACACAGGTGACAGTGCTGTTAGTACAATACACACAGAGGAGACAGTGCTGCTCGTACTATATACACACAGAGGTGACAATGGTGCTGGTACAATACACACAGAGGTGACAATGGTGCTGCAGGTACTATATACACACACAGGTGACAATGGTGCTGCAGGTACTATGCACACAGAGGTGACCATGGCGCTGCAGGTACTATGCACACAGAGGTGACCATGGCGCTGCAGGTACTATGCACACAGAGGTGACCATGGCGCTGCAGGTACTATGCACACAGAGGTGACCATGGCGCTGCAGGTACTATGCACACAGAGGTGACAATGGCGCTGCAGGTACTATGCACACAGAGGTGACAATGGCGCTGCAGGTACTATGCACACAGAGGTGACAATGGCGCTGCAGGTACTATGCACACAGAGGTGACAATGGCGCTGCAGGTACTATGCACACAGAGGTGACAATGGCGCTGCAGGTACTATGCACACAGAGGTGACAGTGCTGCTCTCCCCTGTGCAGGCCCCGGTGCTCCCCTCTCCCCCTCTCCTGCAGACGGCAGGGGTTAAAAATAGCTCAGCATCTTTTATTCTTACCTTTCCCGGCTCCAGCGGCGCGATCCAGCTCTATCCTCAGATGCTAACAGGAAGTCTTGCGATGTAAGGGTCACATGACCGCTGATGTGACTCTTACATCGCGAGATTTCCTGTTAGCATCTGAGGATAGAGCTGGATCGCGCCGCTGGAGCCGGGAAAGGTAAGAATAAAAGATGCTGAGCTATTTTTAACCCCTGCCGTCTGCAGGAGAGGAGGGGGAGAGGGGAGCACCGGGGCCTGCAGGGGGGTTAAGGTACTCGCCGGATCCGGCCGCATCCGGCCACTATTGCGCTCCTCCTCCCAGCTCCGGAGGAGAGGAGGGGGAGAGGGGAGCACCGGGGCCTGCACAGTGGAGAGCGGGAGAGAGATATTGTGCTCCGGCAACGGCTCGCAATGCCTTCGCGGCCATTGCTCGCGCCTGCCAACGACTCGCAATGGCCGCTATGCGGCCAATGCTTCGTGCGTAGCGTGGCTGCCTTGCAGCAGCCATGTCCACGACGACGGAAGTAGCGCCGAAAATGACGGAAGTGCGCTAAGGCAATTCTATATTAGATGTGCTAAAACCGAGTGGGAAGACTGGTCATTCAGGAAATATAAGATATGCAGGGAAATACGCTAATCTCAGTGTGTGAACACACAGGCGGCTTGCTTATCGTCAAATCTTTTGTAGTAGCAAAAGTAGATGTACGTATCTACATAACATAAATTCTCGCCTGATTAGGAGGAAGAGCTAACCTAATGCCCATGTGTATGTGCAAGCCCAGATATAGTAGCCGCCAGGTAGAAAAGTGAGAAACGTCATATTGCCAGGATATAGTTTGAGATAGAATTACCCCGTATGTGAACTTGACCCTTGTACTATGCTAAAATAGTAACCTTTCTAATTCTGTTTTTGTTTTTTTTTTTTTTTAGCTGCAAATGGGGTCGTTTTGGCAACTGAGAAAAAACAGAAATCAATACTGTATGATGAGCAGAGTGTACACAAAGTGGAACCGATCACCAAACACATAGGCATGGTGTACAGCGGCATGGGCCCAGATTACAGGTAGCACATTAGTTTACCATTGGTCACTAGTTATCAACAGGAGAGAAATTAATCGGCCAATACAATCTGATTCTTGTCATGCTTTAAACCTGATTACATTTCTTTTTTTTAGAGTTCTTGTTCGGAGGGCTCGGAAGCTTGCCCAGCAGTATTACCTTGTGTATCAAGAACCTATTCCAACAGCACAATTAGTACAAAGAGTGGCATCTGTCATGCAGGAATATACACAGTCTGGGTAAGCATATAATTTTGTAGGGACCTTTATTACAGAGAAATCTGAGTAAATAGGAAAGCTGCTCCCCTTTGCTATGAGAAGCAACAGTAATGTAATGTAGCATTTTGACTGCTGGAAAAGCAGGCTAGCAATGTACCCACTGGGGTGGCATTCCTCATCCTTTTTAGGAGTTGGCAAAAGAAAGTGAGAGGATAATGTTTTGAATCGCATTGTGGTTACATTTTGTTGGTGACTGCACTGTGAAGTGTGTGGGAGTTCCTCACAATGTAGTTAGTGCTGCGGGGGTGAGCACATCAAAGCTAGCTGTGACCCCTGGCTGTATATTCAGAGCACTTAATATACTTACTGGTACAGCCAGGGGCCACAGCGGTCAGCATTGATGTGCTTACGGCCTCTGGCTGTACTCTCCGTGCGCAGGATGTGCTTGCTCTTCCAGTTTTAATTCTCAGTGCCAGGAGTTGAATGTTACTCTGTGTGTTGTGGGAAACCCCCAAACTGCACAACAAGGAGAGGAGAGCCTTAACCGCCTTAACCCCACTCTTATTTTGTAAGTGCAATGCAGGCAGATGTTGGGAGACTAGGGTTGGTCTCCAACCCTTTGACTTAAATACTGAATTTAACACAAACATGCCAATACAAATGACAGCCCCCAGTGGTAAGATAAAACAATAACGGTACCGTATATACTCGTGTATAAGCCGACCCGTGTATAAGCCGACCCCCCCCCCTACTTTTGCCCCCAAAACCTGGGAAAACCTAGTGACTCGTGTATAAGCTGAGGGTGGACCCCAGCACAGGTATACAGCCCCCAGCAGTGTGGTATACAGGCCCCCCAGTGGTAGTATACAGCAGCCTCCCCAGTGGCATATAGAAGCCCCCGGGGGTACACAGCGGCCCCCAAATGCTGGCACTCGCCCCCCCCCCCCGCTGCTTAACTTACCATCCCCGGTCTTCTGCACAGCGCCGGTCTTCTGTGCTCTGTCCTCCATGCTCCCGTCCTCGCTGCATCCGGGATCCCCGGCCGGCGCGCGATGACGTCATATGCCTGCGACGGCCGGGGATCCCGGATGTAGCCGGACGGAGCATCGAGGACCGGCGCTGTGCAGAAGACCGGGGATGGTAAGGTAAGCAGTGAAGGGGATTTTTCAATCCATCCACTGTGATTGTACATTACAACGCAGTGAAAGCACGCTGCGTCCAACATGCTGCTAACGTTGATCATGGCCACGTAACCTAATAATAAAATTTTTTTGTTGCTGTTGTTCATTCAGATGTCAGACTATTTAAAGAAGGCAGCTTTTTTTTTTTTTTTTTTTTTTTTAACAGCTGACTCTTTACTTAAAGTTTAAGCGCTCATCTCAAAGGTTTCACTGCATGGCATGTCCTAAATTAGATATCCAAACAGGTATCTGAGAATATTTCAGTGCACCATCATGTCACCTATGAAAGTTTGTAATTCCCCCCCCCCCCTCAAAGACGTGAGGTGCCGTGCACAGTTCTATTTGGATGCAATATTAATACCTTGCCCTTTCCAATTCTTAGAGGTGTACGTCCATTTGGTGTCTCATTATTAATTGCCGGTTGGGATGAAGATCGACCATATTTATTTCAGTCTGATCCTTCTGTAAGTAACTGTGTATATTTCCTTGTATGTTTTATATACATGACTTTTCTGCCTTCTGCTTATGTTTTTGTTTTGGCTCTGATTTCTCTTGCGGGTCTTGATGGGGGTAGATGTTCCTCAACCATGAAGAGGTGTGTTAGAGGTAGTAGTAGTAATAATAATTTATTCATTTATATAGCGCTATTAATTCCATAGCACTTTACATACATCAGTAATGCTGTCTCTCTCTTGGAGCTCACAATCTAAACATCCTATCAGTATGTCTTTACAACGTGGGAGGAAACCGGAGTGCCCGGAGGAAACCCACGCAAGCATGGGGAGAACAAACTCCTTGCAGATGTTGTCCTTAGTGTCCTTGGTGGGAATTGAACCCAGGACCTCAGGACCCCAGTGCTGCAAAGGCTGCAGTGCTAACCACTTGAGCCACCTCTGGTGTATGTAATTCCACGGCTTGTCATGAATTGGAGGCGTCATGGCCTTACGCTCCAGCTCCACCTATTTTTGTCTAGCTGTGAAAACAAGTTGTAAAAAATTTTGAGCAACTGCAGAGTTGAGCTACAATTTTGAAAACTCCTTTAATATGTTTCTGGCACATTTGCTTTAACTATACACCCACTGATGTCATATTTCACCTTGATGACCTACCTCAGGATGGCTTGTCAGATTGTTATTCCTACAATAATCCTTTTTAAGCTTTTTTTTTTTTTTTTTTTTTTTTTTGTGTCACGTAATGTGGAATGTGCCTGTACAATGCCAAAAACTGAAGATCTGTAATAATGCTTAAGTTTCACTGCCTTTTTTTTTTTTTTTTCCCTTCAGGGGGCTTATTTTGCATGGAAGGCTACTGCAATGGGAAAGAATTATGTAAATGGAAAGACTTTCCTTGAAAAAAGGTACAAATATTTCTTCGTCATGGGACATGTTTTCACAGCAAAGTATTACATTGTGCCAAGGTTGAGCAATTTGGGAACACAGAGCCTTTCTTAATTAGAAATGAAGAAGGGATTCCTACAATATTACTAAATTAGTGGATTGCTGCTTGACTCTCCCAAAGTGCATGTGTATAGTAAGGCCAGCTGGTACATTTTTGTCTATTGTGAAATATTAACCCCTATACGACACATGTATGTCATGGGTTGGTTTCCTTACTTTGATGTGAGCTCTGGTGGTGAACTCGCATCATTCCTCTGACTTCTCAGCTGATCTCATCAGCTGAGCCATGGGCCAACAGCACTGATCGGATCCACGATCTGATCAGCAGTATTAACCCTTTGGATCGTGCTATCATTCACTGATAGCATGATCCAAAAGCGCTGTGGCGGGGACCGCGCCATTCCCTGCCAAGATTGGAGATCCTGCGATAAGATCGTGGGATCTCCGTGTGTCACCTGATAGCTCAGAGTTCTGCAGTTACCCTGGTTGCTATTAAGGATCACTTCCTGTCAGTGGTTGGCAAGTACTGCCAACCACAGTAAGTGATCATTTGTGCGATGTCCCGATGTGCTGCAGCTCTTCAGGACATAGCACAAGAGACTGGACTGTGCAGCACTGTGGTGCCCCATGGGGCAGTGTAAAACAAAGAATAAGGCCAGGGCCACACTTGCATTTGCAATCCTGCTACTGGATCAGTTTTTGACATGTGGAAATGTGTAAAAATGCATCCGTTAATGCACCCATAGTCCCCAATGCAAGAAAAGCATTGCAAAAGTGCAATCCGTTTAATGCATTACATTTTTGAGAAATCTGTTTTTAATAGGGCCTGCAACGTTTGTGGTATTTTGTGAAAAACGCTTGTGTTTTTTTTTTTAACATGGGGGGGGGGGGGGGGGGGGGAGAGTCTATGGGAAAGCATGCGTTAACTCATGGCACATATAGGTACCATGCGTTAACGCATGCTGTAACAATGGCTCAAAAACAACAACTTAAACTGATCCGTTAACGGATCCAGTAGATGAATGTAGGCACAAAAGTGTGGCCCTAGCCTAATTTTTTTTTTTTTTTTTTTAAATATGGAAAAAAAAGTTCAAATCGCCCCGCTTTTGCCCTTTTCAAAATAACAGTATTAAAAAAATAAAACCCATAAAACAACACATCCACCCAAAAAATGGTGTTCGAAGCGTCAGCTCAAGGCACAAAAAATAGGTGTCTCACAGCCCCAGGTCCAGAAAAATGAGAAAGCTACTGGTTGCGGAGCATGGCGCAAAAGGTTCAATATTTCTTAATTAATTTTATTTTTTTCACCACTTAGATAACAAAGTATATATGTTTGGTATCTACGAACTCGTACTGACCCAAGGCATCACACTGTCATGTTAGTTTTAACATACAGTGAACATGAATTAAAAAAAACAATTTTTGTTTTCTATTTTCCTGTACACTATATGGTAAAATAAATGATTTCATCTTAAAGTACAACTTGTCCCGCAAAACACAAGCCCTCAAATGTCTATATTGACAGAAAAATAAAGTTCTGGCCCTTGGCAGAAGGGAAGTATAAAACAAATTGTCGGATGGAGAAGTGGTTAAACTCTGTTTTGGGTTAGCTGAAGTTTTTACATGTACTTGTTACAAACAATTTTAATAGGTTCACCCCATGTAAGTAAAGCCCCCCTCACACATAACGAGATCGTTAGCAGGTTTTGTGACGTAACAGTGATCTCGCTAAGTGTGACACTTAGCAGGGATCAGGCACCTGCTGTGAGGTCGCTGATCGTTATAAAGTGCTCTGGGTCATTTTTTGGTCCTTGGTCTCCCTCTGGTCAGCACGCATTGCTGTGAGAGGCCAACGATCAGCGACCTCACAGGCTGGTAACCATGATAAACACCGGTTATCTAGGCAGCGTGCTATCTAGGTACCCGCTGTTTATCATAGTTACCAGTGTCCTACCGCTTCCAGCGATGTGGAGGTTGGTCCCTGAGATCTGCCTGTTTGAGAGCGACCAGGTAACAACGCACCAACGACGATCCCTACAGGATTATCGTTGTCGGGATCGCTGTTGCATCGTTGTGTGTGACTGGAGGTCAAATGTAGAAGTGGCAATCACTGGGGTGAAAATTGCCATAAAGACAATTCTTTCCCCGCAGACATTCAGCTGCCATCTGGCTAGAGTGTTTTTGTTTTGTTCTTTTAGTCCTTTTCAAATGATTTAAAAAAAAAAAAAAAAAGTTATTATCCAACTGTATACAGATAAACAAATCATAGTCTGCGCAACAAACTCCTGCCATGGAGTAGCAGCATCCACCCAGTGCCTAGCAATCAGCTTCCTCGCTACATATAGCAATCTAGCAATAATTATTTTCAGTATATCATCCACATATCCCAAAAGACGCACAAACGGATCCCTTGGTATAATGCAATTGTATGCTGCCTCCACCCTTGTAATTACCACCAACCAGAATGCCGCCAACCTTGGGCATAACCACATCATGTGAATAATATCTGCCTTTTCTGTCATGTATCTCGGGCATTCTGAAGTGGGTCTCAAATTGACTCTAAACAGTAGATTGGGTGTACGATACACTCGATATAAGATGTATAGCTGCGAGAGCCTTCCCGATTCACTAAGTGATAGATTTGGCACCCATTCCAAAATGGAAGTCCATTTCTCTTCTTCTATAGTTCCCATGTCCTCATCCCACCTAGTCTTTGCCCTCGAGAGGTACTGGAGTAGAAAGGTGTGTAGTGGATCTTTATATGTTGTAGCAATTACTCCCCTCGTGGGTCCACCCTCGCAAATATATTCCAGAACTATATCCTGTTGCATCCTCCTCTCCTTCAGTTTAGTTTGTGCTCGTACAGCATGCGCCATTTGCACATATTGATACATTTCCCCCCCCCTTTGCTCAGCCCAAATTCCTCCCTTAACCGAGAGAAGGATTTCAGCTCCCACCCGTCCATGTTGTGATGCGCCAATGTGATTCCCCTGTCTCGCCACTCCACCAGGCATCCCATTTTCTTAATTTCATATAGCATCTCATTATCCCAAAAGGGTGAGTATCGCCTCAGTTGCGTCACCCCTCTAAGTATTTTCAATTTGTCCTAAACTTTGTAACAAAACCATTGTAGGGCAATATTTCCCAATAGTTCCCATAGACACACTTAGAATCAATGGAGATTTTCCCGTAAGATTTTCCAGAATCTTTTGGACCAACGGTCGCGTCGCCCTCCGTGACCAGCCTCTTAACATGTTGCCCCTGCGCTGCAATAAAGTATATTTATGGATTCGGCAGGGCTAGTACCCCCTCCCCTATCCTTTTGGCCTCTGCAGCAGTTCCATTTTCAGCCAGGCTTGTTTGTTTCCCCATATCAGACTCCTAAACAATGAACAAATCTGTTTAAACCATTTCTGCGGAACAGAGATTGGGGTGTTATGCAAAACATAACAATTTAGGCATTAAAATCATTTTTAGTAAGTTGGTACGTCCCACTGCAGACAAGCGTAGCTTGTTAAATGCCCCCGTTTTCTCCTTAATAATCCCCAGAACTGGTTCCAGATTAAGATCTAAGTAGGTTGTAAGTGGGCTCGATATCCATATGCCTAGATATTTAAACCTATCCATATGCCTAGATATTTAAACCTATCCACTAAGGTGAGACCCCCGGTCTCCACAACAGACTACCTCCCAACATCCAATGAAAACAATGTAGATTTGTGCCAATTGATTCGCAATCCGGAAAGAGCTCCGTACTGATCAATCAATCTCATGGCTTCTGGCAATGAGGCCACAGAGTCCTCCAGGAATAGCAGAATGTCGTCTGCTTAAAGCGCCACCTTTTCCTCAATCTCTCCATATCTAAAGCCCACCACCCCTCTTTCCCCTCTTATTTTTGCTGCCAGTGGCTCCATCGCTAAGGCGAATAGTAATGGGGAAAATGGGCACCCCTGTATTGTACCCCGCCGAAGGGCTATCGGGCCAAATAAGGCACCATTAATCCTTATTTCCTTGTCATCCAAAATCTGGGAGACCCTGACATCGGGTGTTATATGCTGCCCCCTGGAGGTCACACCAATTATAGGAGAGATTTCTCCTCCTTCTCCTCCTCTGCAGCATATACGCCCCCTGCAGGAATACTGTCAGTTTGTAATTTGGTGTCGTTGGAGGCACATTTCCACACTGAAGCTCCTGCTACAGATGAAGCTTAGGGACCATCGGGGTCCCCCGGCATGGGCCTTCGGCCCCATATGCCGTGCTCCCTCACCATACTCTTTCAAAGGGCCTCTGGTGAGGTGGGAGCCGACGGAGGGGTTTACAGTTGTCTGTTCCCCTGGCCTTTTACACAGTCACTGTGTGATCCTCTGTGACGGAGTTCAACTCCTACCAGTCACGGGCTCATGATGCAGGCTCAACTACAGGTACCGAGCTGGCCCCCATCTATCTCCCCTTCGGGAGTCTCAGGTATGTAACCTCTCATGCGGCCCCCGCATCTCCAGCCGCGATCCGGGTCCAGTCCGGCCGCGCTGTCCCACTCCGGCCCCCGGCTTTGCCGGAGGCCTAGAATTCCCCTCCCTGCCTATTTCGCACCGCAGGGGGACGGGGCACAGGGCTCACAGTATGAGGCGTACTTCAGTCGCCTCAGCGGCACGTTTTTTACAATTTCCGCGCCGAACCTCTCACGCAGGCCGGCAGCGGCATTCTAATCTAGCCCCTGGCTTCGCCGGAGGCCTAGGCCGCATTCCGCACCCTGCATGTCTATCAATAGCAGGAGGGCGGGCTCTGCCCTCTCATCGCTCCAGCACACAGAGCTCGGCCTCTGGCCTCCGACACCCCCCCGTGTACATGTATGGGACCACAGTTTCCCGCTTTTTGGCGGGCCCTTCCCCCTTCTGACTCCCCCTTCTCTCTCTGCGGGGGCCATTTTGGCCTCATTCCAAGACCTGCAGCACCCTCTTAGCTGCTGCTCTGGGAGACTCAAACTTGGGGACCTGGACATCACAGCCTTTGGCTGAGTGGTAAGACACACCATTGGTGTGGATTCTCCTCTGTGGCCCCCTCCTTCAGTTGGACTGTGTTGGTATCAAGTACACAGGATTGGGTCAGACTATGTGTGCTACTAAGAGCAAGGGTAAGACCCCCAGGGCTCCGAAATTGTATGCAACTTGTACAGTGTGCAAAGTCATGTTGCCTGGGCAGAGTGTCAATCCCCTCTGCACTGCCTGTGAGCAGAACGGGTCCCTGGATATCCACGGAACCCGGTCCCAGGCGGATGTCCCTACCCCCTCGGGGGATCAGGCGTCCGCTCCCCCGGTCTTAACACCGGCTTCTCAGTGGACGGACGTCTTATCACAGTCATTGTCCGATTCAGTGGCCCTGGCAGTGTCGCGAGCTATGTCGCACTCTGTAGCCTCTATGACTAGGTCCATTAACCAGGATCCTTACCAGGATATGGGCGGATCCCCTTCGGTCCCAGGCCCTTCTCTTCCGGCGAGGCGTGACAGGACCACTCCGTCTCTCGGAGGTCCCAGATCCAAGAAACGCCGCTGAGACCTTTCCCCCTCCTCGCCCACATCTCAGTCGAGGCAGCCTCTAGAGGAAGGTGAGGAAGAGGAATCTTCTGCCTCTGGTTCCGAGTCAGAACGGACGGCCTCTGAATCTGTCCCTGAAGGGGACACTTTGGTTGACAACATTGTCTCCATTATCAATAGCATCCTGGACCTGCCTGCTCCTGACACACAATCGGAGCAGCGAGCCATGGTCTCGCTTAGGGATCCTAAGAAACCTCCCAGCATCTTCTCGGATCATCCCGACTTTACAGACACGGTGCAGAAGCCCAAGGCATGCCCGGCAAAACGCTTCATGCCTAAGGCCACGGATCCCAAGTATCCGTTTGCCCCAGCAGTACTATCTAGCTGGTCTCAACCACTTAAGGTTGACCCGGCCGTAGCCAGATTGGCTACAAGAACCATGATTTCCATCGCCGACAGCTCCTCTTTGAAGGATTCGGCAGACCGTCAGATTGAACTTTTAACCAAGTCAATCTATGATGCAATTGGCGCGGCGTTCCCTCCCGCCTTTGCAGCTGCCTGGTCTCTTAAGGCAATTTCTCCATTTGCAGACACAGTTCATTCCATGACCTACGATAAAGTTCCTGAGGCATCCCCCCTTCTCGAACAAATGGCCATGGTATCAAAGTATGCTCTCAACGCGGTGCTTGACTCAGCCGGGCGCTCCACAGTGGCAGCCGCCAATTCCCTCGCCATTCGCAGAATCCTTTGGCTCCGGGATTGGAAAGGTGACTCTTCTTCCAAGAAGCATCTTACAGGGATCCCCTGTACCGGGGATCGTCTCTTCGGGGAACGTCTGGATGAACTTATCAAGGACACAACAGGAGGCAAAAGTACTCTCCTGCCCCATCAGAAAGGAAGTAAACGTGCGCAGCCGAAATCGGCCAGGTTCCGTTCCTTTCCTCCATTTCGTTCCTCTGGCTGGTCCTCTAGACAATCCTCCTCTACCAACAGGATATTTCGTTCTGACAAGTCCCAGCCCTCCCAAGGCCAGGGTAACTCCTGGCGTTCTTGCCAGCAAAAGTCCTCTGGTCAGAAGCTGTCCAAGACTGCCTCAGCATGACTCGCACGGATCCAGCTCCGCACCCCTAGTCGGAGGCAGATTGTCCCAGTTTCGGGACATTTGGCTCTCCGACATCCTAGACCAATGGGTGCGAGATATTGTCACTCACGGCTACTTCATAGAACTAAACTCAGTCCCTCCAAGCCGTTTCTTCATGACTTCACCCCCTCTCGCCAAGGTCCACGCCTTTCCTCAAGCGCTGGAGTCCCTAAAGCGGGAAGGAGCCATCGTCCCAGTTCCCGAAAGGGAGCGGTTCCAGGGATTTTACTCAAATCTCTTCATTGTGCCCAAGAAGGATGGGTCCGTTTGCCCCATTCTGGACCTAAAGCTCCTCAACACGCATGTCAAAGTGAGGCATTTTCGTATGGAATCACTGCGTTCTGTGATAGCCTCGATGTCTCAGGGGGAATTCTTAGCATCCATAGACATAAAAGATGCATACCTACACATCCCCATCGCTGCAGCTCACCCAACGGTTCCTGCGTTTTGCGTTTTGCGATTGGGGAAGACCATTTCCAATTCGTGGCCCTCCCCTTCGGCTTGGCCACCGCTCCTCGAGTATTCACCCAAGTGATGGCATCAGTGGTCTCCATACTTCAGTCTCAGGGGCTTTTGGTCATCCCTTATCTGGACGACCTTCTTGTCAAGGCGCCCTCACATCAGGAATGCCGGCAAGCCATTTCCACTACTCTGTTGACTCTCAAGAAGTTTGGCTGGATTGTCGACCAGCCGAAGTCGGTTCTGGTTCCCACCCAGAGTCTCGTGTATCTGGGCATGCACTTCGACACTCGAGCAGCTCTGGTGCGGCTGCCTCACGAGAAGACCGTCTCTCTCCAAGTGGGAGTTCGTTCCATCCTCCCTCCTCGCTCGTACTCCATCAGGCGTCTGATGCAGATCTTGGGACAGATGGTGGCATCAATAGAGGCAGTCCCATTCGCACAACTCCATCTGCGCCCTCTTCAGCTGGAGATCCTTCGAGTCTGGGACAAAAATCCGAGGACCCTGGATCACAAGATCTCCCTGTCCCCCGAAACAACGGAATCTCTCCAATGGTGGCTGGCACACCCGTCCCTGTCTCAGGGTCGATCTCTTATTCCGCCGTCATGGTCTGTGGTCACCACGGACGCCAGTCTCGCCGGCTAGGGAGCGGTGTTCCTTCACCACAGGGCTCAGGGCACATGGTCCATGGTAGAATCCTCCCTTCCCATCAACATTCTGGAAATCAGGGCGGCTTATCTGGCACTTCTGGCGTTTCAGTCCCTCCTGAGCAGCCGCCAGGTGAGGATCCAATCGGACAACGCGACGGCCGTCGCTTACATCAATCATCAGGGAGGCACTCGCAGCACCCTGGCGATGCTGGAGGTCCAAACGATCCTATCCTGGGCGGAAGCCACAGGCTCCGTCATTTCCGCGGTCCACATTCCGGGGTGGACAACTGGGAAGCGGACTATCTCAGCCGTCAAGGCATGGACCCGGGCGAATGGTCTTTGAACCCGGAAGTATTCCAAGCCATTTGCAGGTGGTGGGGGACTCCGGACGTCTACTTGATGGCGTCATTCCTCAACAACAAAGTTCCGGCTTTCATAGCCAGGGCCCACGACCACAGGGCTCTGGCAGCGGACTCACTGGTCCAGGATTGGTCTCAGTTTCGCCTGCCATACGTGTTCCCACCTCTGGCCCTGTTACCTCGAGTGCTCTGCAAGATACGGGCGGAATGTCACCGTGGGCTTCTGATCGCACCCAATTGGCCCAGGAGAGCCTGGTTCCCGGAACTGCTCCAGCTCGCAGACGGCGAGCCTTGGAGTCTTCCAGATCGTCCAGACCTTCTCTCGCAAGGTCCATTCTTCCGCCACAATTCTGCGGCACTCAGGTTGACTGTTTGGCCCTTGAATCCTGGGTCCTGACACAATCGGGTCTTCCCCGGGAAGTTCAGGACACCATGAAACAGGCTCGTAAGCCTGCCTCGCTGAAGATTTATCACTGGACGTGGAGAATTTTCATCTCCTGGTGCTCTGCTAAAGGTCACTCCCCGTGGCCCTTCTTCTTGCCTACATTACTCTTGTTCCTTCAGTCGGGTCTAGACACTGGTCTTTCCCTAAGCTCTCTGAAAGGACAGATTTCAGCTCTTTCTGTCCTTTATTCCAAGAGGCTGGCTAGGCTCCCATAGGTTCAAACATTTATGCAAGGGGTGGCCCACATTGTCCCACCCTACAAGCGTCCTCTGGACCCGTGGGATCTCAATTTGGTTCTCTCGGCACTTCAGAAGCCTCCATTTGAACCTCTGACGGAAATTCCCTTGTCCACCCTTTCACAAAAGGTGGCATTCTTGGTGGCTATCGCCTCGCTTCGGCAGGTGTCAGATTTGGCGGCGTTGTCATGCAAGCCTCCCTTCTTGGTGGTACATCAGGACAAAGTTGTCCTACGTCCCGTTACTTCCTTTCTCCCAAAGGTAGTCTCACCTTTTCACCTTAACCAGGACATTTCTCTTCCGTCTTTTTGTCCAAACCCGGTTCACAGGTTTGAAAAGGCCCTCCACAACTTGGACTTGGTCAGGGCTCTGAGAGTGTATTTGTCTCGCACAGCTCCTCTGCGTCGGACTGACTCTCTCTTTATTCTCGCGGCCGGACGCGGTAAGGGTTCTTCCGCCTCAAAGGCCACAATTGCCCGTTGGATTAGGACGGCCATACTAGAGGCCTATTCGGCCTCGCACACGTCACCCCCGGCGGGACTCAAGGCGCATTCCACCAGGGCCGTGGGCGCTTCGTGGGCCTTGCGGCATCAAGCCTCAGCCCAACAGGTGTCAGGCCACCACTTGGTCAAGCCTGCACACATTTTCTAAACATTACCAGGTACATGTTCATGCCTCGGTGGATGCAGGTCTGGGCAGACGCGTTCTCCAGGCGGCTGTTGCCCATCTGTAAATGTCTGAGTTGCCTTTCAGGGTTTAGTGTTTTTTTTTCCCACCCAGGGACTGCTTTTGGACATCCCGATGTCAGGGTCTCCCAGATTTTGGACGACAAGGAAAAAGAGAATTTTGTTTACTCACCGTAAAATTCTTTTTCCTTTAGTCCTTAAATCTGGGAGACCCAGCACCCTCCCTTTGGCCCTTCGGGCGTACCTGCGTCTCTTGTACAGCACATAGTCTCACTGTTGGCCATTGTTCTGGCCTTATACTTTTCCTGTCCGGTCCGGTTGGCCTGGACTTGTGTTACAGTGCAATGTTTTCCTCCTACTGCTTATCAGTATTCCTGCAGGGGGCGCATATGCTGCAGAGGAGAAGGAGGAGAAAATCTCTCCTATAATTGGTGTGACCTCCAGAGGGCAGCATATAACACCCGATGTCATGGTGTCCCAGATTTAAGGGCTAAAGGAAAAAGAATTTACGGTAAGTAAACAAAATTCTCTTTTTTAGCCCTCGGATCGGTGTACAGCAGGCACAACCAGGATAGGAACTGCGGACCAAACCCTAGGTGCTCCATAACTTTCCATAGAGATGATGGGGAAAAAAGGTGTCGCGGTCCGCGCTGCTCCAGTTCAAAAGTACTCACGAGAGTCAGCGTTTCATCAAGCAGATTCTGATTCTTTATTCTCCTACTCCAATCTGCTTGATGAAACTCTGACTCTCTTGTGAGTGTTTTTGAACTGGAGCAGCGCGCGGACCGTGACGCACCTTTTTTCCCATCATCTCTCTGGATTTACCACATGTGAGTGGTGGGTGGAGGTCCTGCGGCAGCTTGGAGTACTGTTGCTCTTTAAACCAGTTGTGGGGATCACAACTGTATAAGGTGAGTGGGTCCATATCACCACCTTAGTATCTTGGAGAGTCTCTAGTGATAGGGCACTATTGCGCCTCTTGTCCCCCACCCCTCTTGTATTTATACATAACGAATTCTCATCTCACACAGTCAAACGCCTTGTGAGTATCCAACAAAGCTATAACCCTCTGGCCACCGTTATCAGCTGGTAGTTGAATGTTCAAATATAATCTCCGCAGGTTCACCGCAGTGGACCTGTTGGCCATAAATCCCGACTGGTCTGGGTGTATCAGACTGGTGACAACACTGGACAGCCGGTTCGCCAGAGCTTTTGCCAAGATGTTAACATCAGTTGACAACAGCGAGATGGGCCGGTAGGACTCCAGAAGTCTCTGGTCCTTACCTTCTTTAGGGAGTACCACAATAACCGCCCCCCCCTCATAGCCAATGGGAGAACCCCGCCCCTCTCCCTGGAGCTTGTGAATATCTCCTGCAACCGCGGGAGCAACACCTCTTCCAACTGTTTGTAAATCTCCACTGGGAGTCCATCAGATCCCAGGGCTTTTTCATTGGCCATAGAGGCCAACGCTGCGCTCAGTTCTTCGTACGTAGGTGGGCCCTCCAGACTGTCCCTATCTTCTTCTGTAAGTCTAGGCATACGCAAAGAGTCTAAGTACCCAACAATACTATCGCCATCTTCCTCCGCACCAGGGGAATACAACTTCTCATAAAAATCCACAAAAACTGCTCCAATATCAGCAGTATCAGTTAACAAAGCCCCATCTCTTGCATATACAGAGTGCACAAAGGGGGTCCTCCTCTGCACCGAGGCGACCACCGACAGCATGTGTCCGACCTTTTCTCCTTCATAGAAGCCCGCCCGTCTAAACTCGTTCTTTTTCAATGTTTTCTCCCATTGAAACTTGTCCACCTCCTCTGAGCTTCCCTCATCAACTATTCAGCTTCCCGTGTTCCCTTTACACTCAGCTCCTCCTCCGCCCTGCTCAAAGCTGCCAATTTCTCCACTTCCTCGTCTCAGACTTGCGCATATTAATCTTTGATAAGTATACCTCTCAGGTATGCTTTCATGGCATACCAAAGGGCCTCTGGTCCCACTGTTCCTTCATTTAAAACAAAGTATTCTTCTAGATTCCTATGCAGCAGGTCTACATTAATACTGCACAACCATCCTGGGTGAAGTTTCCATCCCATCTTTTCCCCCCTACCCTGGCCTCCCCCGACTGAACATGTACACAAATCGGTTTGTGGTCCGACATGGTTCTGGGTAAATATTCCACCCTCACCACCAGTGCATCCATAGGATCATTTCCCAGGGCCATGTCTATGCGAAATAGTGTATTGTGAGTGGCGCAGTAACAAGAATAACATCGCACCTCTGGACTAAGAACCCTCCAGACATCTCTTAAGCCCAACTCCCGTATAAATATCCCGAATGGCGTGATGTGACCCTGAGTCCTACCCAGATTATTTTTGTTTTGTCCCAGTAGTCATCCTGCACCTTGTTCAGGTCTCCCACCAGGAGAACAGGAATCTCCCCAAGATGTCCCATCCACTCCATCGCTTCTTTAAGTTTTTTGCTAGAATAGGGCAGAGGCAGGTACATCACTGAGTGCCATCAGCAACCCCTGCACTTTACATACCAGTATGACGTACTGTCCCTCCCCATCCGAGTTTGACTCCACAAATTCAAATTTAGTAGACATGGGTGTGGAGACCCGGGGTTCAGTGGGTGCTCTCATCCGCAGGCCCAGCCGCCTTTACAAAGACCACGTGGACCAGGGCTCCTGCCCAACTGAACGCCCGAGCTCCTTAACCGTGGGCGGAACACTACTCAGACAACACAGGGAGAGGAAATCACAATATTAAGGCTTTATTGGATCCCCAAACAGTTAACAGCATATAACGCATAACCAGCAAAACACAACAATGTAACAGGCAACAGAGTCTCACCCTTCCGCTGGCTCACCAGGGTTTAGAATGTAGCACAGCAAAATCTGTAGCCAGGTGACTGTATCGTCCCAACCTGGGTTGCTTCCTTATCCTTATGCAGTCTTTATCACAGCCGAATCCGATAATCCGATGCTGAAGTCCTTGTGGATCTATAGTCCATGTTCTGGTCCCCTTGGTCGGCACCGAAATGCCTAGGCCTTTGGTTATGGCTCGCTAACCGGACCCGAAGACCCTAGATTAGCTGCCTGTATCCAATCTTCAATCTCTCTCCTGGTCAAAGTGAAAAGTCCTCCTTATATACCCTTAGCCCTCATTGCAAGATATTGGGGATGTCGCGATTGGTGGATTAATACTGTCTTTTCATTTGTTGGACATCAAGCCTCATTTAACATATTTTTAGTAGTATTAAGTCCTGTGAAGGGAGAGCCAAATACTGAGTGATACAGCAGCTAGCAGTGATACAATGGAATGTTAATATGAGACATTGAGTCTGCAATCAATGATACTTAAACAATCGTAGCTGCAGCCATGTACAGAGTCAGGGATCCACAAGGTAACATACAATGGACGATTAGCATGATTAAGTTCTCTGGCCTTCATTGACAAACAAGTTAGATGATAATTACATTACCATGCTAAACTTAAACCACCAGTAATCTATGCAAATACTGTAGGAAATTCTCCTTGGCCATTACAAGTTTGCAAACCGAGATTCAATACTGTCTGGGTTACATAAGAAATCATCATATGTTCTACATTGAAGGAGTCCATTTAGGTACCAATATGGACACCCCCCCTTGAGTACGAGGAGTATACGGAATGATGGGACTCCTGTATCCATTTCCTCTGTAGAATCCTCAACTTATCTTTAGTCTTGTGTTTCCAGCAGACTTATTATTGTCGGGTGTTGGTCAAGTATATATATTAAGAATGCTGCTCTTTTTGTAGCATCTGATAGCCCTCTAACATTCCTCCCCAGCACTTTAATAGGGGCACTCAGTAGTTTTGACGATTCCCATCGGTCTGTTAGCACCCTTGTCTCATTCCACCCAAGCACCTTGGCAGGAGCGCTCAGTGGTCTTGACGACTCCATTGTTTTCTCAACTTGCTTGTCTCACCTTGCTGTCTACCCTCTTCCCTCATCCCTCCATCCCCCTCCCTCTGAATACGCTCCTCTCAGAGAGTGGGACTATATATCCTAGCGTCTATATCCTGCCGTAACTCACACCTCTCCAAACTTGTCATTCCACTTTCCTCCTCCCGCCATGATGAACACGGTATGGTACTGCAATATAGAAAAAAACTATCCAGTCAGCATGTCAATTATGCTTCCAACATCATGAAACAGAAACGGCTCCCCCCCATTATCCCCAGAGCATTAAGTCTCTGAACAGCTGTAACAAATAGTCTTATATACAGCATCCTAGAGCGGCAGTACGTTCAATGCTGCAATAACCTGGTGAAGAAAACAGGAAAAAAAAAAAAACAGAATAAAATTAAAATAAAAAGGGGGGGACGCTTTTGTCAAATGTCCCCAATTTTTTCTCAGTCAGGATTCAATAAATGTTGTGGGATCTCGTCCCTCCGATTTTTCAGGGAAGCCCACCATTCTTAAATTATTAGATGGTTTTTGAAAGGTGTTATTCCAAATTGAATTTATAAAGTATATCTGAAAGCTTATCGCATGCTCTACATTATTGGATAAAAATCTAAACGTCGGTTGCACTTAATGTTTCAGATCACCAAGCAAATGTAGACAAAGCACATGAGAACACAAAATACAGTTTATAAAAAGTTTATAAAGTCACTATAGGGCCTAGTGTGAAAGTTTTTAAGTGTGACAATCATGCAAAATAACAAATCAGGAAGGGATCAAACACTTTAACAGCACTGTATATCTATTTTATATATCGTATCTTTATATATCCTCTACTTATCTCATGTTAAATAACTGTCAGAGATTGACAATAGCTTTTAGTAATTATATAGCGCCAACATATTCCAGTGCTTTACAATACAGTGGTTAGAGTACAGAAAATATAATACAGTAAGTAATTACAGTAGAGAGAATACAGTACAATAAATGGATACAAAGCAATAGGCATAGAATCAATGTAAAAAAGAAAATACAATAAATATAGCAAGAAATGAAGGTGACCCTGCTCAAAAGAGCTTAAAATCTACAATGGGATAGGGATTGCACAAGGTACAGGGAATTATTGCACTAATGGTCCAGGCATCTTGAGGAAATGGGGGATAGAAATAAGCTTACATGAATGGTCCTCACAGTCTGTGTACACCTTTTTTGGTTTGGTGGAGTTTGTAGAAGAGTAATGTCAAGAGAGAGCCCATTCACTATCTACAGTACAAAGGACTTCTATTAGGGAGTATGATAGGTCGCCTTAGATGTATTTTTAGGGATGGTCTGAAGCCATGCAAGTTGTGGATAGTCCTGATTTCTTGGGATAGAGTATTCCAGGGGATTGGTGCATCTCGAGAGAAGTCTTGGAGGCGGGAGTGGGAGGATTGGATTAGTGCAGATGTTAGTCGAAGGACATTTGAAGAACGTAGAGAACTGGTGGTGTGATAGACAGATATTAGGGAGGAGATGTAGCGGGGGGGGGTGCTTTGTGGGTGAGAACACGCAATTGGAATTTGTTCCTGTAGTGTACGGGCAGCCAGTGCAATGACTGGCACACAGCAGAGGCATCTGAGTAACGATTGGCCAGATGGGTGATCCTGGCTCCTGCATTAAGGATGGAATGGAGAGGAGAAAATCTAGTGAGGGGGAGGCCACTTAATAGAAAATTGCAGTAGTTAAGGCAGGAATGGTTTAGGGCCACGGTGAGTGTTTTTGTTGTTTCCAAGGTGAGAAAGGGGGGGACTCTAGAGATATTCTTCAGGTGTAAGCGACAGGAGCGGATGAGAGATTGTGTGGGAAGAGAAGGAGAGGTCGGTGTCAAACAGAACATCCAGACAGCGAGCCTGCTGCCTAGGTGTATCGTGGTGCCGCAAACAGAGATGTCAGATTTAGGGAGGTTAGTGGAGAGCAGAAGGAGTTCAGTTTTGGAAAGGTTGAGTTTCAAATAGATAGCGGACATGATGTTGGAAACTTAAGCTAGATAGTCATTATTGTGCTTCAATACCGCAGGGGTAAGGTCAGGGGCTGAAGTGTATAATTGTGTTGTCAGCATAGAGATGGTACTGGAAGCCAAATCTGCTGATGGTGTGTCCAATCGGGGCTATGTATAGAGAGAGAGAAGAGGACTGAGCCCTGAGGGACCCCAATAGTGAAAGGAAGAGGGGAGGAAGTGGAGCCAGCGAAAGATTCACTGAAAGATAGAGCCAGGAGAGAGCAGTGTCCTTTAAGGTACCTTCACACACCGCAATATTGCTAGGCAATTTCACTGGCAATTTGCTGGTTGCAGTGAAATCATGGACCCATTGTGATTTATTTTGTTGCTGTGTACAAATAGAACCATGTGTCCATGATTTCACTGCAACCAACAAATTGCCAGTGAAATTGCCTAGCAATATTGCTGTGTGTGAAGGTACTTTTATGCCAATGGAATGCAGCATAGAGAGTAGGAGATGGTCAACGGTGTCAAAAGCTGCAGAGAGGTCAAGGAGAATAAGCAGAGAGTGGTCACCATTATGTTTTGCCGTCAGAAGGTCATTGGTTTCTGCCCCCTTCACTCTAGAGAAACTGCCCCCAGCAAAGTGACCAGTCTAATGTATCTAGAAGAGAGTGAGCTTAGAGGAAACAGGTGAGGCGGGAGTAGAACAAGCGCTCCAGGAGTTGAGATGAAGGGGAGATTGGAGACTGGTCTGTAGTTCTTTGTGCAGGATGGGTCAAGAGAGGTATTCTTTAATAATGGAGTAATGATGGAGTGTTTGAAGGAGGAGGGGAAGATGCCAGAAGAGAGGGAGAGGTTGAAGATTTTGGTTAGAGGAGTGGTGATGAGTGGAGGGGAGGGACTGGAGTAGGTGTGAGGGAATGGGATCGGTAGTGCATGTGGTGGGACGAGAGGAAGAGAGGAGCCTGGAGACTTCTTCTGTGACTGGGTCAAATGTGGAGAATAAACCAGAGGAGATGTGGGGAAGAATGGGAGTGGCAGCGCTTGGAGGCTGGGAGCTGATTTCCTTGTGGATGTTGTCTATTTTCTCCATAAAGTAAGAAGCCAGGTCATCAGCACAGAGGTCAGTGATGGGGGGAAGGGGGGGGCCTGCACTTTAGGACTGAGGACAGAGTGAAAGGTGTCAGTTTTTTTGGATTGTTGGATAGTGAGGAGACCTGGGTGGTGAAGTAGGTCTGTTTGGCAAGGTGAAGGGCAGAGTTGTAAGTTTTGAGCATGAATTTATAATGGATAAAGTGTCCTGGTGAGCGAGTTTTCCTCCATAGCCGTTCAGCACTCCTAGAGCATCGCTGGAGGAATCGAGTTTGTGATGTGAGCCAAGGCTGTTTTGTTCTATGTATGGAGGTTCTGAGGGTGCGGGGCGCTACTTGGTCCAGGTAGCTTCTGAGAGTGTCATTGTAGTGATTTACTGCCTGATCTGGACAGGAGATTGAAAAGATTGGGGACAGTGATGAGATGAGGGAGTCTGAGTGCATGAAGGTTAATGGCCTGTAGATTTGTGGATGTGTGATAGGTAGGATTGGGCTGTGGTGGTCGAGGGTTAGTGAGTAAGAAGGAGAGAGAATGTTGTGGTCGGAGAGAAAAGGTGAGTTATCTAAGGAGGAGGTTGAGCAGAGGCGGGTAAAGACCAGGTCAAGGGTGTTACCGTCTTTGTGCGTCTCAGAGGTTGAGAGCTGTGAGAGGCCAAGAGAGGTGGTTAGAGATAGGAGCTGGCATGCAGATGGGGAGATGGGGCTGTTTATGGGAATGTAAAGTCTCCCAGAATAAGGGTTGGTAATTCTGAGGACATGAAATGCGGCAGCCACGCAGAGAAATGGTCGAGGAACTGGTTGGGTGACCCTGGGGGCAATATACCACTGCTACTTTGAGGGGGAGGGGATGGAATGGCCTAATGGTGTGGACCTCAAAAGAAGGGAATGAGTGATGGGGCTGGGGGAATGACCTGGAAAGTACATTGTGGGGACAGGAGGAGGCCAACTCCACCACCATGTCTGTTCCCAGGTCTAGGGGAATGGGAGAAATGTAGGCCGCCATGAGAAATAGCAGCAGGGGAAGCGGTGTCTGAATCCTAGATCCAGGTTTCTGTGAGGGCCAGCAGGTTAAGAGTTGGTAAGGAAGTAATTGTGAATGAAGGGAAGTTTGTTGCATACAGATCGTGGATTCCAGAGAGCGCAGTTAAAAGAGGGAGATGAAGGAGCGCAAGTTATGGTAATAAGGTTAGTGGGGTTTCTATGTGTGGTGGGAGAGGGGTTGAAGTTAGAGGGCAGACCAGTGTTGGGGGAGTATCACCTGACAGGAGCAATAGCAAAAAGAGGAAGAGGAGATAGTTTTTAGATTTAGGACTTGGTTTATTATGACAAGTGTTAGAATATGGTGGGCTGAGAATCCTCAGTAAACTGAAGATGGCATGGGAGCTGAACATGGGGTTGGGTAGGGCAGGAGAGAGGGACTGATGTGGATGAGTGGTGATGCAAGTTGGTGGTGATGGCACAGAGAAACACAAGCAGTGAAGTTAAAGACATGGTTCTGATTAGTAGAGAATAGAATTATAGACATTGTTTGAGTGGCCCTTTGTCATGTAGTATGTTAAGTCACCAGCAGATCATGGCTGAATAATTCAGCCATCGTTTACTGGGAAAGATTTGGGCTAGCTTTTAGAGGGGGAGGGCAAGATTTTTGCCTTAGATTGCAGTGCATTAACACAAGTCATCAGATACGAGCCTGCATCGAAGGATGGGATATAGCATAACTGATTAACTGTTTTAAGGCCCCTTTTCACATCGGCAGATTTACCGCATCTGCCACCTAACTGCTGCACTTGCGGTGCCGATCCGGCAAGCCCCATGCATTGTCTATGGGGCTTGCGGTCCAGTGTGGCAAGTGCGGTTCTGCTGGATGCGGCATATCCGGCACTTGCGGCCGTGAAAAAATGCTATTGACCGCATGTTTTTTTCGCAGCTGCAAGTGTGACAATGCACGGGGCTTGCCGCAAGTGTGACCATTAGGCGGCAGATGCGGTAGATCTGCCGCAATCGGCCAAAAACGCTGATGTGAAAGGGGCCTAAAGGTATCGTTACACGCTTCAATGTCATTAAGATATCACTAACGATCTCACAGGAGCGCGGTCGTTAGGACATCTTTTTGACATCGTTGGTGAGATGTCGCATGTCTAGATATCGTGAATGACGCACCAGCGATGTGGCGAGCAGCTATCATTCGCACAACCCAACGAATGATACTTGTTCACTGTTGTGGATAGACTAAGTTGTTAACGACCTCGTTATCGCGGTGGCACACACAACGATGCTGCAGGTTGGCTGATCGAGGATCGCCTGATATGAGAACATGTTCGCAAATCTACGATCCAACGATTTATCGTAATCTTATCTCGGTGTAACACGCAACGACGTCCTAACTATGTTGTTTGAACGACTCCAAACCCATGATGCTTGAGTGATATCGTTCACTATGTCGTACCATGTAACGGGGCCTTAAGAGAGAATTCTGAAGTGTTGAATGTCTGGGAGTCCTAGCACTAAATCTCACTGGTGAGGACAAGAGGGAGTCCTTTTGCCCCACTTGTGATTGGACTGGCAATTGTGCCTGCCCCAGGCTGCTCTGTTCAAAATGAATAGAATAAATTGCTTATGCGCAGCTGCAGGTTGGTTCATATTTGGGTGGACACAATGACTCCTGTTCGCATGATCACTGTGGGGCCCTCAGTGAGACACTTAACACTTGGCCTGTTGTATACTCCCTGTAAAGCCATAGTGAAAGTAAGTACAATTCAGTTCCAATAAGACTGAGAGGCACCATATGTTAGCGCTGTATGGCACCATGTTAGAAAAGTATTGCGGGGTGGGGGTTGGCATCTTGAGCCAATGTTTAAATCTGAAACCCCTGGAGGCGCAGGTCCACAGATTTCCACCCCCTCACCCCCCTCCCTCCTTTCACTGTGTCACTCTGCTATGTTATGTATTTGCATATAGAAACATAATACAGTTCAGCCTACAAGTACTTGGTTCAAAAAGAATCGTAGTAACAAGCTTTTATTACATTTACTTGGTGAATATCTGTTTACTCTATGCAGCTTGTCTTCAGCTTCCAAACATTGTGTACCTAATAAACTGCCAATACAGGTGCACCTACCCACCTACCATATTTTTCAATGTAGAAGACTCACTGGATTATAAAACGCACCCCAAATTTAGAGGGGGGAAAAAAGGGGTGTGTTAAAAAGCGTCTCTTACAATAAGGTGCATCTTATAAAGGCATTGTTGCTTAACAGGGGTGTGGGGTGGAGTGGAGGCACAAATGTAGAATGACAGCAGCAAACGTGGGGCGATGCTGCAGGCCTGAGGCTGGGAGGAGAGGATGTCCTGATGGTGGCAGCATGTGTGGGGCAATGCTGCTGGGCTGTGCCAGCAGCAGGGTGGGGCAATCCTGCATGGGTATCTCGGCAGTAGTGGCAAAGTGAGGCAATACTACAGGGGTGTACCAGGGACACTTGGTTGGTGCCATAGATTTTCCCTGCATTAGATGCGATGGGCTCATGAAAAAATGTCTGCCTCAGCAGCGCAGGCTCAGAAGATTCTCGGACTACTGAAAACTCAATTTGTGCGTGCTCCGCAGTAGACTTCAGGAAAATGGCAGAAGTGTAGGTTGAGATGTCAGCTGTCTGAGAACTCCTTCAGCACCGGTGCTGCCTCCGCAGCCATATTCCTTCAGCACATCGCATGTTCTGCTGGGACATCAATGGCACACTGTGTGCTGCCAGGAGACCCTTGCAGGATTGCCCTACTATGCTGCCCCCGCACGGGCATCCTCGCTGCAGTGCCCCACCATGCCACCCACTGCCAGGGCACCCCCTCCTCGGACCTGCACCCTTGCTCTTGTGACCCTGCTCCACCTCCAGGTATAACCGGATTAGAACACACACACACACACACACACACACACACACACACACACGAACACACACACAATGGGGGGAAAACCATTGTCTTTTTATAATCCAGAAAATATGGTACTGGAGCTGTTACAGGTTTATTCTCCGCCTCTATCTGGAGTGCAGCACACTTCCAATTATTGACAACTTGGGCCGGTGGCAGGGGCTAACCAGTGTATTCATCTATTTTCTTTGTTTTTTTTTTTTTTTTTTTTTTTTTAAAGGGATGGGGGGGTATGGGTTGAATAAGCTGGGGGTGAGCACTTTCAAACCATGTGTTTTAAGTAGGAGGGTGGGTGATTTCTAATTTCTCCAAAACCTATTGGACATTCTGAAGTCTAAACATAATTATGGCAAAAGTAAACTCCAGCTGAGGTGTTTTAAGTTTTTTGTTTTTTCATTTTCTTTTTAGATACAATGAAGACCTGGAACTGGAAGATGCCATTCATACAGCAATCTTAACACTAAAGGTATTGTTATACAAAACGTGAGAAATGTGATTTTTGGATGCAATGAACATCATATACTGATACTACTGTATGTATTCTAACAGGAAAGCTTTGAGGGTCAGATGACAGAAGATAATATTGAAGTTGGTATCTGCAATGAAGCCGGATTTAAGCGACTCACTCCTGCAGAAGTCAAGGATTACTTGGCTGCTATAGCATGAAAGGCTTCCAATTGGGAGGTCGATTGATGTAGGTTTTTTTTTTTTTTTTTTTTTGTTCTGCCACTAAAGGATACAAAATGATTTTCTTGCGGATTTTTTTTTTTTGCATACTTTCTTATTTCTACCTGTCCAACAGATCTTTTTAAAAATGATATGGAGCCAACCACAATAAACGGTATGACACTGACTATCGACTACTGAGTGTGTGGTGTTTTATTTGTAACCCATGCAGTAATCTGTATCTTGTATTGCGGCTAATGGCGGGGCTGGGGGGTGGTTAGACTCTTTAAATCTTTCTTGGCGAGTGTGACCAGAGCGCAAGTGCGAATGGAAGTATGACTTCAGATTCAGGAAGTTTACAGGGGAGGAATTTGTGTTGAATTGCGGTTTTGTGTTTTGTTAATACTTTGCATTTATTATTACCCCTTCATGACCCATCCTATTGTGACCCTAAACATCACAAAGCACTCACTGATCTCAGGGAGACCAGTCAAGGAAAACACTGCAGGCAGCCGGCTAAAGCGCTCAAACACAGTGAAATCCATGATGCATTGCCCCCTGGAAATTTGAATATGCACCCCAGGGCTAGGTCCTTCACTGGAGGGATATCTGGCTAGTCCCGTGTTTGAGACTCTTAATCGAGGCTCCACGGACTCAATTTGCATATTCAAATTTCCAGGGGGCAATGCATCATGGATTTCACTGTGTTTGAGCGCTTTAGCCGGCTGCCCGTAGTGTTTTCCTTGACTGCTCTCCCTGAGATCAGTGAGTGCTTTGTGATGATGGTCCTACCAGGCATTGCTCCCACCTAGCCAGAATCCTACTCCACACTAATGAGGGGCAATACCCCGAAACAGCTGTCTGTGGATGGATACCTGGCTCTGTTAATTCCCTTGTCATATCCTTAACTCGTAACTGAGTGGGATATTGACTAAAAGTGCCACTTAATATGGTGGTCTCCGCAAGGATTCCACCCAGGGCTAGGCCCTTCCCTGGAGGGATATCTGGCTAGTCCCGTGTTTGAGACTCTTAATCGAGGCTCCACGGACTTCATTTGCATATTGTGACCCTAAAGACTTTGGCTTTTTTGTCAATTCTCACCAGTGTCCCTTTATGAGGTAATAACTCTGGAATGCTTTAATGGATCCTAGCGATTCTGAGATTTGTTTTTTTTTTCGTGACATATTGGGCTTCATGTTAGTATTAAATTTAGGTCGATAATGTTTGCGTTTATTTGTGAAAAAATCAAATTTGGCAAATATTTTGAGAATTTTGCAATTTTCAAATTTTGAATTTTTATTTTGCTAAACCAGAAAGTTATGACACAAAATGGTTAATACATAACAGTTCCCACGTCTACTTATCAGCACAATTTTAGAGAAAAAAAACATTTTTGGGTAGGACGTTATAAGGGTTCAAAGTTGATCAGCAATTTTTCATTTTTCCAGCAAAATTTCCAGTTTTTTTTTTTTTAACGACCACATCACATTTGAAGTCCCTTTGGCGGTATACATGACAAAGAACACCCAAATGTGATACCATTCCAAAAACTGCACCCCTCAAGCTACTCAAAACCACATACAAGAACATTATTAACCCTTCAGGTGCTTTACAGGAAATAAAGCAAAGTGGAAGGAAAAAATTGACATTTTAATTTTTCTAACAAAAAGGTTTTTAGCCTCAATTCTTTCATTTTCACATGGGCAACAGGATAAAATGGATCCTTAAATGTGTTGTGCAATTGAGTAAATCGATACCTCATATTGGTCATAAACCACTGTTTGGGCGCACGGCAGGGCTCTGAAGGGAAGGAGCCCAATTTGACTCTTGGAGCTAATTTTCCATTCAAAAAGTATAATGGCGGTCCTTCACTTCTGAGCCCTGCCGTGCGCCCAAACAGTGGTTTATGACCACATATGAGGTATCGGTGTACTCTGGAGAAATTGTAGGATGCATTTTATCCTGTTGCCTATGTGAAAATGAAAAAATGTAGGCTTAAAGAAACTTTTTGTAGGGGAAAAAAAAAAAAAAAGTACTTTTTTAATTTTTACGGATGAATTTGTGAAACATCTGGGGGTTCAAAGTGCTCAACACCCATCTAGATACGTTCCCTGGAGGGTCTAGTTTCCAAAATGGGATGACTTGTGGGTGAGCTCCAATGTTTAGGCACACAGGGGCTCTCCAAACAAGACATGGTGTCCGCTAACAATTTGAGCTGATTTTCCATTCAAATTGTTAGCGGACACCATGACCTGTTTGGAGAGTCCCTGTGTGCCTAAACATTGGAGCTCCCCCACAAGTGACCCCATTTTGGTAACTAGACCCCCTTCCCCAAGGGACCTATTTAGATGCATAGTGAGCACTTTGTACCCCCAGGTGCTTCACAAAGTGATCTGTAAAAATGAAAAAAGAAACTTTTTGAGAAAAATACTTTTTTTCATTTTTTACAGATCAATTTGTGATGCACCTGGGGGTTCAAAGTGCTCACCACCTATTCAGATAAGTTCCTTGGGGGGTCTACTATCCAAATTGGGGTCACTTGTGGGGGAGCTCCAATGTTTCGGCACACAGGGACTCTCCATATGCGACACGGTGTCTAACAATTAGAGCTAATTTTCCATTCAACTTTTTAGCGGACACAGTAGTGTATGGGGAGCCCCTGTGTGCCAGCACAAGGGCAACTAGAAGAGTTGGGGTACAGCACCAGAAAATGGCGCCTCAAATTAATGCACAATTTTCTGGGGTGTCTGTGGGTTGCACTTCGCAGCATAGGGGGCCCAGAACATTTGGGTCTCTCCATGATGAGGATTCTAGCTGCCAAGTTGTACCTGGCTGGCAACCAAAAATATGGCGAAGCTCCATGTCATTTTATCTGTAGAATTTAAAAGAAAAAAAAAAAAGACGTGGGGCTTTGCCATAATTTTGGTCCAGCCAGGTACAACTAGGCACCTGGGGGCTTCTGGGCCCCTCATGCTGCGAATTGCAGCCCGCACCTGCCCCAGAAAATGGCACATTCATTGAAGCGCCTTTTTCTGGTGCTGTACCCAGTCTCGTCCAGTTACCCTGGTGCCGGTGGCAAACAGGGTAATAAAGGGGTTAATGCCAGCTTTTTATTGGCAGCTGGCACTAAGCCTGAGATTCATAATATAGGGCCAATGTTAGATCTGACCATTAGGAATCTCTAGTAAATAGTCAAAAAATACCACACAGAGAAAAAATCTTTTTATTTGAATAATAATAAAACTTTATTTGTATAGCGCCAACATATTCCGCAGCGCTTTACAGTACAATGGTACGTATAAGAAAAATATACGATACAGAATGATAGGTAATACAGAACAGTAGTTACATACAATAACAATGTCAATGTTGGAAATGCAATAAAAAAGGCAAAAAATAAAGGTGACCCTGCTCGAAGGAGCTTACAATCTAAGACTGGATGGGAACACAAAGTACAGGGGCTCATAAGATATACATTATGTCTAAATGACTGCTGTTAGGGAGAATGATGGGCCGCCCTGAAGAGGTGTGTTTTTAGGGAGCGTCTGAAGCTATGCAAGTTGTGGATGGTCCTAATTTCTTGGGGTAGAGCATTCCAGAGGATTGGTGCAGCTCGAGAGAAGTCTTGAAGTCGGGAATGAGAGGTTCGGATTAATGCCGATGTTTAATCTGAGGTCTCATTCAGAGCGAAGGGGATGGGTGGGGTGGTAGACGGAGATGAGGGTAGAGAGGTAGGGAGGTGCCGCACCGTGAATAGCTTTGTGGATGACAACAAGCAATTTGAATTGGATTCTATAGTGTACGGGTAGCTAATGCAGTGACTGGCACAGAGCAGAAACATCTGAGTAACTGCTAGATAGGTGATCCTGGCTGCTGCATTGAGGATAGACTGGAGAGGGGAGAGCTTACTGCGGGGGAGGCCAGCTAATAAAGAATTACAGTAGTCAAGGCTGGAATGAATCAGGGCCACGGTGAGGGTTTTAGTTGTTTCCATGGTGAGGAAAGGGCGAATTCTGGAAATATTTTTCAGGTGCAAGCGACAAGAGCGGGTGAGAGACTGTATATATGGGGTGAAGGAGAGATCAGTGTCCAACATAACACCCAGACAGCGAGCCTGCTGACTGGGCGTTATCGTGGTGCCACACACCGAGAGAGATGTCTGGTTTAGGGAGGTTGGCCGAGGGTGGGAGCAGAAGAAGTTCAGTTTTGGAAAGGTTGTTTCAGAGAGCGGACATGATATTGGAGACTGCGGTTAGACAGTCATTGGTGTTCTGTATTAGAGCAGGAGTAAGGTCAGGGGAGGAAGTGTATAGTTGTGTGTCATCAGCGTAAAGATGGTACTGGAAGCCAAATCTGCTGATGGTCTGTCCGATCGGGGCTGTGTAGAGAGAGAAGAGGTCCAAGGACTGAACCCTGAGGGACCCCAATAGTGAGGGGAAGAGGGGAGGAAGTGGAGCCAGAGAATGATACACTGAAAGAGCGGTCCGAGAGATAGGAAGAGAACCAGGAGAGAGCCGTGTCCTTGATGCCAATGGAGTGCAGCTTAGAGAGTAGGAGATGTGGTCAACAGTGTCAAAAGCTGCAGAGAGGTCAAGAAGGATAAGCAAAGAGTGGTCACCATTATGTTTTCCTGTCAGAAGGTCATTGGTCACTTTGATAAGGGCAGTTTCTGTAGAGTGTAAGGGGTGGAAGCCAGACTGCAATGGATCTAAAAGAGTGAGTGGCGAGGTAATGGGTGAGGCGGGTGTAGACCAGGCACTCCAGGAGTTTTGAGATGAAGGGGAGATTGGAGACAGGTCTGTAGTTACTTGTGCAGGATGGGTCAAGGGATGTTTTCTTTTAGTGGCGTAATAGTGTTTGAAGGAGGAGGGGAAGATGCCAGTAGAGAGGGAGAGATTGAAGATTGTGGTTAAGTGAGTGGTGACCACTAGAGGGGGGTCTGGAGTAGGTGGGAGGGAATGGGGTCAGTGGTGCATGTAGTGGGACGTGAGGATGAGAGGAGCCTGGAGACTTTTTCTGTGACTGGGTCAAAAATGGAGAGTGAGCCAGAGGGGATGTAGGGACAGATGGGAGTAACAACACTTGAAGCTTGGTAGCTGATTTCCTGACCGATGTGTTCTATTTTCTCTGTGAAGTCAGCAGCCAGATCATCAGCACAGGTTAGTGATAGGGGCCTGCACTTTTGGACTGAGGGGATAATGAAAGGTGTCAGAGTTTCTTTGAGTTGTTGGCTAGTGAGATCAGGGTGGTGAAGTAGGTCTGTTTGGCGAGGTGAAGGGCAGAGTTGTAGGTTTTGAGCATGAATTTATAATGGATAAAGTCTTCTGGTGAGCGAGTTTTTGTCCATAGGTGTTCGGCACTCCTAGAGCATCGCTGGAGGAATCGAGTTTGTGATGTGAGCCAGGGCTGTTTTACTCTGTGTTTGGAGGTTCTGAGGGTGCTACTTGGTCCAGGGTACTTTTGAGAGCATCATTGTAGTAATTCACAACCAGATTGGGGCAGGAGAAGGAGGAGATTGGGGACAGTAATGAGAGAAGAGTCTGTGAATGTATGAGGGTTAATGGCCTGTAGATTTCTGAATGTGTGATAGGTCGGACTATGCTGTGATGGGCGAGGGTTTGAGTGTGAAGGAGAGAATGTTGTGAAAAAAAAAAAGTCCCTTTTTATCCTTGAACCTGACCACAGCCATGTTGCCGCTACATTGGGCTCGGCTCTCACCCTTTGGGAGAGACTGCCCAATTAACAGCATAGGGAGACTACTCTGGTTTCTGCGCACAGTACTGCAAGCGGCGGTAGCTCTGGCAGAGGGGGATTGGAAGAGTGGGATGCTAGTATAAAATTTATCAACGTACAGATGGTAACCTTTATCAAGCAGTGGGTGGATCAAATCCCACACTATTTTCCCACTCGCCCCCGGAGCAGGTGCACACTCTGGGGGCTGGATCCTCTAATCTTTTCCTTCGTACACTCTAAAGCTG
Organism: Allobates femoralis; assembly: GCA_033576535.1. NCBI lineage: Eukaryota > Metazoa > Chordata > Amphibia > Anura > Aromobatidae > Allobates > Allobates femoralis. The sequence continues at coordinate 407,435,875 of JARQOC010000005.1, read as the reverse complement.
TGAGTGTAACCTGAGGTACTCTCGCACAGCTTGTAGAGTTTAATTCCATACCTCGCCCTATTACTGGGCAGGTATTGCCGGAACTGAAGCCTCCCTTTTGAAGTGGATGAGGGATTCATCCACACAAATTTCCCTTTGGGGAACGTACACTTCAGCAAACCTGTTGCTGAAGTGTTCGATGACCGGCCAAACTTTGAACAGCCTATCAAAATTCGGGTCATCGTGGGACAGGCTGTCCGCATTGTCCCTGAAATGTAAAAACTTGTGAATGACCTCAACTTGTTTTCGGGTCATCACCATGACGAACACTGGAGTGTGATCTAAAATATCTTTATTCCAGTATTGGCAGATTTCTGGAGTCTTCACAATCCCCATGTGAAGTACCAGGCTCCAAAATTTCAACATTTCTACTGAGTCAATGGGACTCCAAGTAGAAAATATGGAATTTGGCTTGGCGGCCAAAAACTGTTGGGCGTAGACGTTTGTCTGCTCCACCATGAGATGGACAATTGCCTCAGAAAAATAGACTTTGAAAAATATGAGATTACTTACCGGTAATTGTATTTTACGGAGTCCATGACCGCACCCACCAAGGGAGGGGATCCGCCTCCAAGGACAGGAAACCTACAGATAAAAGGGGCAGTCCCCCTCGCCTCCTCAGTTGGGTTACAGAGAAATTGGAGGAACCGCAAACCGCTTAAATACACAAATATAACGATTAATAACATCAGAAACCGACACCTCCATGGGTGGAAAGGGCATACAAAACCCTCAGGCAATAAGTGGCACCCCGTGAATAGTGCTAACTCACTCAAAAAGTACTAACAATAAGGCTAATAAAAACGGTGGGAAGTAAGTGGGTGCTGTCATGGACTCTGTAAAATACGATTACCAGGACGTAATCTCAGATTTTCCTGTCGCCATGACAGCACCCACCCAGAGACTTTCAGAGACCTTCACCTGGGAGGGACCACATTATTAAGAACCGCCCTCCCGAAGTCGAGGACAGGTCAAGGCAAGAGTGCCGAAAAAAGGTAGAGGGTGAAGCCCAAGTAGCCACTCTACAAATAGATTCAATAGAAACATTAGCACGTTCAGCCCAGGAGGCCGACATGGCACAAGTAGAATGGGCATGAATACCATCAGGAGGCTGCTCACCTTTTGCGGAATAGGCCAAGCCGATAACCTCCTGGATCCATCTGGAGATGGTGCTTTTAGTGGTACGAGTTCCCTTACGACACCCCTGGAAAGAAACAAACAAGGCCCTACACTTCCTCCAAGGCCGAATTCTAGCAATATACTCTAGCACAGTCCTCCTTACATCTAAGGTCTGAAAGGTCAATTCCTCAGGGCTAGTGGGATTGTCACAGAAGGAGGGCCAGAATGATTTTTTGGCCTCTATGGAACTTCAAGGGGACCTTAGGGAGATAGGTTGGTACTTAAAACGGACCCCTCATATCAGGGAACACTAACAGGAACGGGGGGAGGTCAATAGACAAGGCTTGCAGGTCGCCCACCTGCCTAGCAGACGTCAAGGCTATTAGTAAGGCTGTCTTCAAAGTCAAGTGTTTGATGGAGGCCGATGGCATTGGCTCAAAGGGAGGTCCCGTCAAGGCATCCAAAACCAAATTCAAGTCCCAGGGAGCATGGCTAGGGATGTGCACTTGTTCAGCGTGGTCACAAACCTGAAAAAAAATGGGAAATTCACTGGTCACCTGCTATATTGACTAAAAGGGGCTCCCAGAGCAGAAACCTGAACCTGAAGAGTACTGACCGTAAGGCCCGACTCCCGACCCCTCTGCAAAAATTCTAATATAGCAGAAATCGGGGCACTGTCAGTGACCCCCCCCCCCCACCCCCCCCAAGTAAAAAGCCAAAAACGTATGCTAAACCCTACAATACAGGTTAGTGGTAACTACATTTCTACTGCTGAAGAGGGTAGAAACCAAAGCATCGGAGAACCTAAAATGTTTCAGAGGCTGTCTCTCAAATTCCAGGCCGTTAGATGAAGGCACTCCGACTGCGGGTGAAATAACGGACCCTTAGAAAGCAGCCGCTGGAAGAACCCAAGGGTCGGAGACTGACTTCGCCTGCAGCCAGAAAAACCATGGTCTCCTGGGCCAAAAGGGGCCTATCAAGATGACTCTTGCACCCTCCCCCCTGATTTTGTGTAGAACCAGAAGAAACAGACATAACGGAGGAAAAGTATAAGCTAGATAAAAATCCCATGGCACCCGCAGAGCATCCACCACCTCTGGCCGGTCTGAGGGATAAAGGGAAGCAAAGCGCCGAACCTGCCTGTTCCTCCTGGTTGCAAACAGATCTATCTCTAGCATGCCCCAGAGACGCACAATCCCCTGGAACACTTCCCTGTTCAGAACCCACTCCCCCTGTCTGAGAGAGTGGTGGCTGAGAAAGTCGGCTCTGACATTGTCGATACCTCTGGTATGTAGGTCCGTCAGGGAGAGAAAATGGACCTTTGCTAGCTGAAATATCGTGGTCGCGGTAGCCAGTAGCGAAGGTGACCTGGTCCCCCCTGGTGATTTAGGTAAGCCACTACCGTAGTGCTGTCTGACTGAATCCTGTCATGGGAGTTGTGTAGGTGGGCCAAAAAATGGAAATCATACTGGACTGCCCGTAATTCCTTCAAATTTGAAGACCCCAATTCCTCCTCTGGAGACCACCAACCTTGGGCTAGGCGAGGTCCCAAATGAGCCCCCCACCCTGAGGGACTGGCATCGGTAGTCACTACAAAGTCCTGAGCAATGACCCAGGGCACCCCCCGTGAGGTGATGTGGATCCATCCACCAGGACAGAGAGGCCGTGGCGGCCAGGGACAGACTGAGACGACCCCCAAACACCCCTACAGAGAGTCCGCAGCCCTGAGCACATCCTGTTGGAGACAGCGAGAGTGGAACTGCGCCCACGGGACAGCCGGAATACATGATGATAGAGTCCCCAGCAGAGACATGGCCTGACGCAGCGACAGTGACGGATTGTTCATGGCCCCGGCAGCCTTGGACCATACTGCAGAGACTTTGACAGATGGCAGAAAACACTTTTGGACAAGGGAGTTCAATTGAAGTCCCAAAAAAGTCTAGACCTGAACTGGACGGAGCCTTGACTTTTAGACATTGATGAGCCATCTCAAGGCCTGTAGGGAGGACATGACATGATTCAGACAGGAAGTACACTGCCCTTCAGAGTTCCCAACAATCAAAAAATCATCCAAATATGGAACTATGAGAGTATCCTGTTGTCTCACATACGCCATTACTTCTTTCATTCAGCCATCACCTTGGTAAAAACACGAGGAGCCATGGAAAGGCCGAACAGCATGGCGGCAAACTGCAGATGGTGAACCTGACCCTCTAAGGCCACTGCCACTCTGAGGAACCTCTGGTGAGCTGGATGAATAGGCAGATGGTAGTAGGCGTAAAACACCTAGGGAATAGAAGGAGAACGGCAGATTGAATGGACTCCATTTTAAAGGACTGGAATCGGAGGAAGGAGTTTAATTTTCGAAGATGATTAATAATAGTTTGACATGAGCCTTCCGGTTTAGACACCAGAAACAAATGGGAATAAAACCCCCTTCCTTCCTGGTCCCCCGGAACCGCTACCAACACTTGTTTACGTAACAAGTCCTTGACCTCCAACTCCAGTGCCTGCTGCTGGCAAGAACTAGAAAGAATAGCTTAAAAAAAGGAGTTCCCTGGGACTTACAAAATCAAGTTTAAGGCCATATGAAATGAGACCGAGGATCTATTAGCTATTAGAAATTTGGGACCATTGTTGGAAAAAATGAGCCAATCGTCCACCGACAGGTGGGTCATAATCAACAGAGCTTGGGCAGGGTTTTGGAGGATGAGGAACCACCGTAATAAGCACCTCTCTGTTTTTTCTTTGCCGTATCCCACTTGGTGTTTGACTGCTGCCTGGTAAACTGGCGTTTCCAGAAGGCTCTCCTGTAGTTAGGGACAGAAGGATCAGGGAGCCCCTCTTATACTTTTCCTGCCTAAGAAAGGATATCCTCAAGCACGGAGCCGAAGAGGTACTCAACCCCGCACGGGATCGCACATAACTTGTTTTTAGCATGGGCGTCCCCTTTCCACTCTTTAAGCCACAAAGATCTGCAGGCCGCATTAGAGAGCCCTGCTGATCTAGCCGCCAGGCGGAGAGAATTCGCTGACGCAGCCGCCAATTATGCCGAGCCAATTTGGATCTGAGGAATAGCGGCCAACAACCTGTCTATCGGCACCCCGGACCGAATCTGCAGTTCCAACTGATCCAACCAGACAAACTGGGAACGGGCTACGTAAGTAGAAGCAGTGGCTGGTTTAAGTGCCCCAATACCTGTCTCCCAGGATTTTTTCAACAGGGTATCAGCCTTTCTATCAGAGGGGTCCCTCAACAACCCCCCATCCTCCAAAGGTAACACATTGTTTCTGGAAGAGGATGCCACGGCCGTATCAACCTTGGGGTTCTTGGACCAGTTCATTAACTCTGAATCATAAAAGGGGTATTTTCCATCATCGCCACGACAGCACCACCTGAGAGAGAGGACCGCCCATCCAAGACAGGAAACCTCTGAGATAAAAAGGCGGGACCTCTCCTGGACCTCAGTTTAGGTTTCCTGTCTTGGAGGTGGGAGACCTCTGAAGCTCATGCGGTCCTGGCCTGACCCGGTAGTTGGAAGAAGCTGTCCTTACCTAGGCAGTGGCTCCGGACTTGGGTTCAGAAGCTCCTCCACGGGGTATCCCCTGCGGTGGTGGAGGGCACGGGGTCTGGAGAGGGCCACCAGCGGCCGGTTCTCGGCCCTTGTTGCCGCCCGGGGGGTCACAGCTGCAGGGTTGGTGGCTGCCTGGCACACCTGTGCCCCGGGTGAAGAAGCCCTTTTTTCTGGTAGGCGCAGCGTGCCTGGGTCTGTAAGGGGCCTGGGAGCGGGTTCCCGGTGGCAGCTTTCAAATTTCGCGCCGGGAACCGCTACTTCCGGTTTCGGGCGCGGACCGGAAGTGACGCTCCGCGCCTGCGCAGTACGGGCCAAGATGGCGGCGCCCAGCGAACGGAGGCTGGGAGACGTTGCCACTACAGCCGGAGGTGTGGGGCAGTGCATGGAGGGCGGCGGCGGCCACAACGGAGGGATGGAGCAGCGGACACTTGTGCCACCCGACCCGGGGGAGCTCCAGCAGGCTGGCAGCCACAAGTCCTCTCAGAAGGGGTCCAGGCAGGATGTGGACCCGAAAGCCGCCCGGAAATCGGTATACCTCTGGTGGGGTGAGTGCCTCCGGGCTATGATATCTGTATTTACTCTGCCTTCTTGCTTGTTTTAGGACAGCAAGAAGAAGGCGGCTAAACAAAAGCATAAGGACTGTGCTATCTGCAAAGTCCCTCTTCCAGAGGATTGTATTAAGGATTTGTGTGCCTCTTGCATTGAGGAAACTGTACGAAGCGCTGTTCCCAGTCTGGCCTCTAGCCTTAGGGATTTAGTGAGGGAAGAGCTGAAGTCCCTACAGAAATCCGGGAAGGATAGGGGGCGTAAGAGACTGAGATCCTGGTCCTCTTCTTCTGGCTCTGACCGTGCTGCTCGTAGCTCTCACAAGGGGAGACGCAGGTCTCGTTCATCCTCGGTCTCGTCGTCCTCCTCCTCCTCCTCCTCGGGGTCTTCCTCCTCAGATGGTAGTGGTGCTGGGAAGTCCTGTTTTCCCCGGAAAGACACTGATTTTTTGATTAAGGCTGTTCGTTCCACTATGGGGTTGGTGGATTCCCGTGAGCCCTCTTCTGTGGAGGATTTGATGTTCGGTGGTCTGGCTTCCAAAAAACGACGGACTTTCCCTTTGAATCAGCGAATCCAAGCTTTGATTGAGGATCAGTGGGCTAAGCCTGATAAGGGCGCTCTCACCCATTTGGCTAAAAGAAAATACCCCTTTGATGAGGAGGCCACTACTTCCTGGGATAGATCCCCCAAGCTTAATGTAGCGGTGGCCCGGGCGTCTAGGCGTTCCTCTCTTCCCTTTGAGGATTTGGGGAATTTGAGGGATCAGCTAGACAAGAAGGCAGACGGCTACTTGCGTAGTTCCTGGGAGTCCACTGCTAGCATCTTTCGTCCCTCAGTTGCGGGTACATCAGTCGCTCGGTCCCTCATGATTTGGTTGCAGCAGTTGGAGGCTCTGGTGAGGGACGAGGCTCCTACAGAGGAGATCCTGTCTTCCTTTCCTTTAGCTCTTTCTGCGGCGGCTTTTCTGGCGGATTCCTCGGCTGACTCCCTGAAATTGGCGGCGAAGGCTACGTCCTTCTCTAATGCTGCTCGTCGGGCTTTATGGTTGAAGGCCTGGCCTGGGGATGCCCAATCAAAGTCGAAGTTGTGTTCTTTGCCTTGTGTGGGTGATTTTCTGTTTGGCAAGCCGCTGGATGAGATTTTGGAACGTGCTAGTGACAATAAGAAAAATTTTCCCGCCGGCCTTCCGGTTTCCACCTTCCGTGGTCATTCCTTTCGTAAGCCGCGGTTTGCCAAGCGGAAGTCCCCTCGTCGGACCCGAGACTCTTGGGCCGACAAGAGAGACAAGAAGGCGGGGTTCTTGTTCAAGGGTTCTTCCTTTGACAGGAAGCACCAGTCTAAGTGACGGCTCGCTCTAGGTGGGAGGAAGGCTTGCCCGCTTTCTCCCAGCCTGGTCCGGCATTGGGGCTTGCGATTGGGCTCTCGGTGTCCTCAGAGAGGGCTTGACACTGGAGTTCGCTTCGGCTCCTGTGGGGTCCCTAGTGATTACGTCTGTCAGCAGTCCGGAAAAATGCACTTTTCTGATGGGCGAGGTGCGGGCCCTTGTGAACAAAGGGGTTGTTTCCCCGGTTCCTCCGGCCGAATGCGGCAGGGGGTTCTATTCCACACTGTTTCTCGTACCGAAGCCAGACGGCTCGTTCCGGACGATTATAAATCTGAAGCGTCTGAACGGTTTTCTGGTTCGGCGGTCATTCAAGATGGAGACTTTGAACTCGGCAATCAGGCTATTGTTTCCAGATTGTTTTATGGTAGTACTGGATCTAAAGGATGCATACTATCATGTGCCGGTTCATCGTCGCCACCAGCAGTTTCTGAGGTTCGCCCTGTACATGGAGGGCTCCCTCTGCCATTTCCAGTATCGAGCTGTCCCTTTCGGGCTGGCAATGGCCCCTCGGATTTTCACGAAGCTGCTGGCGGAAGTAATGGCTCACTTCCGCCGTCAGCAGATTTTGATTGTTCCGTATCTGGACGATCTGCTGATTGTGGGGACTCCAGGGATCAGTGCCTCGCCCATCTGCAGATGGTTCAGTCTTCCCTGGGTCGGTTGGGCTGGATTGTCAATCTAGAAAAGTCCAGGCTGGTTCCCGACACGCATCAGCTGTTTCTGGGTATGATTCTGGACTCGCAGTCTCAGCTTTGCCTCTTTCCGGACGACAAACAATTGCGTCTCCGGTCTTCCCTTTCTGCAGTTCGGGCTTCCCCGCGAGTGACCCTGAGGAGGGCTATGTCTCTCTTGGGCTCCCTCACGTCCTGTATCCCGGCAGTCCCCTGGGCACAGTTGCACTCCCGGGCCCTTCAGTGGGAGATTCTCCAGCATCAACGCAGGTTGGGGGTGGCCTTGGACAGGAAGATTGTTCTATCCCCTCCGACTTTAGATTCTCTGGGGTGGTGGCTGGTCCCCGAGCACCTGTCCGTGGGCGTTCCGTGGGGTTGTCCGGTCTCCGACGTACTCACCACGGACGCCAGTTCCTGGGGATGGGGGGCCCACCTTCGGGACCTGTCCGCTCAGGGAGCCTGGGACTCGTGCCTCTCCAGGATGTCGTCCAATATGCGAGAGCTCCTGGCAGTTTGGGAGGCAGTTTCTGTGTTCCTTCCTTCCCTTCGGGGGCGCCATCTGCGGGTTCTCTCCGACAACAGCGTGTCGGTGGCTTACTTGAACCATCAGGGGGGCACCCGGTCTCAGGCTCTCATGGGCGTTACACGGGACATTTGTCAGTTGTTGGAAGCCCGTCAGGTTTCCCTCTCTGCCCTTCACATACGGGGGGTGGCAAATTCCCGGGCGGATTTTCTCAGCAGGGTGCAGCTCCGACAAGGGGAGTGGGCTCTGGATCCGAGGGTTTTCGATCAGATTGTGGACATGTGGGGCATTCCGGAGATGGATTTGTTTGCAACTCGGGAGAACAGGCAGGTTCGCCGGTTCTGCTCTCTGAATCCCGGAGACCGGCCCTTTGCTGTGGACGCTCTGCTGATCCCCTGGTCCTCGGGTCTTCTGTATGCCTTCCCTCCCTTAGTCATGATTCCTGCAGTCCTTCGGAAGGTCAGGGAGGACGGGGCAAGACTCATCATGATAGCGCCTTTTTGGCCCCGGAGAGCTTGGTTCTTTTGGCTCAGTCGCCTGTCCGTGCAGGCTCCTTGGACTCTCCCCCCCGTCCTCGTCTCTCCTGTCTCAGGGGCCGATCCACCATCCGCAGGTCTCGGGTCTCCGGCTGACGGCGTGGAACTTGAACGCCGGCTCCTGTCGCGTAGGGGGTTCTCGGACGGCCTTGTTCGTACGCTGATGTCCAGTCGGAAGCCGGTTACCACCAATATTTATGGTAAAGTGTGGAAGAAATTCCTGTCCTCTTCGGGGGCGAGTCCAGAGGGGGAGGCTCCTGTGCCGGCTGTTTTGGAATTCCTCCAGAGGGGGTGGGAGATGGGTCTCTCTGTCAATACCCTGAAACTCCAAGTTTCGGCCCTGGGGGCACTGTACCATTGTCCCCTCGCGGGGTCTTCTTGGGTGACGAGGTTTATTCAGTCCTGCAAGCGGGCCACTCCTGTTCCCTGTCCGAGGGTGCCTCCTTGAGATCTAAATTTAGTTCTTGATGCCTTAACCAGGCCTCCTTTTGAGCCTTTATCTTCTGCTTCTCCTAAGGTCCTTACTCTGAAGGTGGTCCTGTTGGTGGCTTTGACGTCAGCCAGACGTATTAGTGACCTGCAGGCCTTGTCAGTGGTGGGGCCTTATACTCAGATTTTGCAGGATAGGGTCATCCTCCGCCTGGACCCTTCCTTTCTTCCCAAGGTGGCTACCAAGTTCCACAGGATGCAGGAGATTGTCCTCCCTTCCTTCTGTGATCAGCCTGCAAATCAGAAGGAAGAGGTTCTCCACACGCTAGATGTCAGGAGGGCGTTGCTTACCTACTTGGACGTGTCCACTGCCTGGCGTCAGTCCCCGTCCCTCTTTGTTTCCTTTCAGGGGGCCTCTCGGGGTAAGGCAGTCTCCAAGGGTACCCTGGCTAGGTGGTTGCGGGAGGCCATTGCTCTAGCTTATTCTTCTAGTCAGGTGCCGGTCCCGGTGGGCCTTACTGCACATTCCACCAGGGCGGTGGCTACGTCTTGGGCTGAGAAGGCTGATGTCCCCTTAGAGTTAATCTGTAGGGCCGCTACATGGTCTTCTCCTTCTACTTTCTTCAAGCATTACAGGCTTGATCTTTCTTCCACCGAGGAGGTGACCTTTGGTAGACGGGTTCTGCAAGCGGTGGTCCCTCCCTAATTTTCTTTTCTCTGAAATCTCTCAGGTGGTGCTGTCGTGGCGATGATGGAAAAATCTAAATTACTTACCGGTAATGGGTTTTTCCGGAGCCACGACAGCACCACCGCATCCCTCCCTATTGCCTGTTGGTGTGGTCACGTTTGAGGGATTTTTGAATTGTTGATTTCTTTTGGTGGTGGTGGTTGTGTACTAATGATTTGTTGGGTTCCCCTCTCCGGTCTCTGTAACCAAAACTGAGGTCCAGGAGAGGTCCCGCCTTTTTATCTCAGAGGTTTCCTGTCTTGGATGGGCGGTCCTCTCTCTCAGGTGGTGCTGTCGTGGCTCCGGAAAAACCCATTACCGGTAAGTAATTTAGATTTTTTTTTGGAAGAGGAGGGCAAAACCCCCTGGAGTCTTGCTTTTCCCACTCCAATTTGACCAAGGACTTAATGGCCTCAATGACAGGAAAAACACATCTTTTTTTCTGAGACAACCCAGCAAACATGACGTCCTGAGCGGACCTAGCTTCCTTAGTGTCTACAATCCCCATGGTGGCACGAACAGACTTCACCAGGCTATCCAATTCTTGTATTGCAAAACAAGAACCTCCCTCATCGTCAGATGAGGAGCCTGAATGGGACCAATGAACGAGACCCTCCTCCTGGGAATCAACATCCGACCTACAGGGAGACTGATGGAGAGGAGCAGGCATACAGGGTTGCTGAATCTGCGAAAGGGAAGTCTTTATCTCGTCCCGTATAAAGGTCTTAAGGTCTGCTGTATGTATAGGGGCTTCTTCGTCAAGAGTTTGAGCAGTACTGGAGCGGCACAACCGCTTGTCGTAGTCGTCGAACAGGGGCAATTCACACAAGGCACAAAACTTATGTTTCCGCTTTTCTGATCTCTTTTTAGGCTGGCCAGAAGGACAATGAGAGAGAAGGAGACAGAGAGAAAGAGTGGTGGATTAGCATAGTGGATAAACATGCACAACTCACCCCTAATGCTGACCAACAGGTACTGGTTCAGGAGGTGGGGACCTAGCCTTGGACTTGGAGCCCTTAGAATTTTCAGTGGAGCGCTCCTTACAGGCACTGGTGGACTTGGACGCCTGTTTGCTGCCGCTGTTGCTCCTACTAACTGGCTGGCTGACACCCTCTGGGTGCCCCTCCGCATCTCTTGGGTAAGACATGTCGGACACATCCACGAGGCCCCAGCTGCTGAATTTGAATGGCTGTCTCCCTGCCGTCAGACGCACCCTCCTCCGGACCGGCGGAAGTGATGCGCGCTTCCGGTTCAAAGGGCGCATCCGCCAGCTGGCTTCCGGGGTTCCCGGTGCACATGCGTGCAACGCAGGGTGGCACATCTCCTCGCCCAGCCTGCCCTGCATCGCTGGATAAGCACTAGGGACGGACCCAGAGCGGCACCACAAGGACCCTGGGACGCGTAGAGGGAGCCGATGAGGGAGGCTGCAGGACCAGCGCTTCCCCGATGCCACCTCCAAGACCCGGATTCCACTGACCTCACTCGGCCCCGCATGGAAGCTTCAGGTGCTAGGTAAGAAGTACTTCATCTGTAGGTTCCTCTCACAAGGACAGGAAACCAACTGAGTAGGTGAGGGACTGCCCCTTTTTATCTGTAGGTTTCCTGTCCTTGAGGGCGGATCCCCTCTCTCGGTGGGTGCTGTCATGGTGAAAGGAAAAGTCTATTTCCCTGAGGTTTGCCGTCTTGAATTGGATTCCTGATTGCGGAAGGAAATCAGGAATCCGTGGAGTGTAGTTTTAAGGAATGGGGGTCCACACGAGGGCTCTAGTGCTAGATTGGGAGTGACTAGCACCAGGTAGAGGGTTACTCACAGTTGGCTGTGGGTCTTCCTCCATGGCCTCCGGCTCCTCTTCCCCAGGCTCTGGCTCCTCTTCCACGGCCTCCGGCTCTTCTCCCCCAGGCTCCGGACGATGTCTTGTCCTCCGACGTCTTCTTGGTTTCAAATCGGTGTCACTGGAGGAAGAAGAATGGGAGGAATAGAGGAACGTGGGGTCCTCTCCCTCACTATCGGCTTCGGAGGCAATAGTAGCATGTACCTCCTCAGCCAAGAACGCCTTTTATGACCGTGATGACTGGGAGGGGGGGGGGGAGAGATGGGAGAACGGAGATCAGAACAGAGGGGAGCGGAGGAAACAGGGTAGAGGTTACAGGTGATCAGCGGTGGCAGCTCAGTCGGCGGCAGATCGGGCACACAGTCCGGGCAGAGTTGGTGACGGCAGGGGTCCATGCTCTTCAGCTTCCATGAACGGGATGAATCTGAAGAGAGTGGTCAGCCAGTGTAAACAACCCCCTCCACATCTGATTGGAGGGCTAGCATCACATGGATGCTAGCCCCAATCAGATCTGGGGGAAGGGACACACAGGTCACACTGCCCCAGCCAATGCCTGATGCTTTGAGCATCAGGCCATGCCCAGATTGTAAATAGTTCACCAATTTCCATTGGTGAAATATTTCAATCACTACTATTGGGCATCTGACTTTTTACTGCCCAATCGGAGGGCTCCTAGCAACGGTGGGGCAAAACCACCCCCAGTGGGGTCATCTACAGGTCCTCACGCTCCTGCGGCTCTATTAACCCTTCAGTGACCCCGGTTAATGGAGCCGCAGGAAGGGAAACCCGCGATGACGCAGCCTATGCGTCATGGGTCGGGAACAAACTTATTTTCATGACGTACTGTAGATCAGGGGTCCCCAACCACCGGGCCATAGTGCTCATTCCAAAGCCGGACGGATCGTTGCGGTTCTGCAACAATTTCCGTAAGCTAAATGAAGTGTCTAAGTTTGATTTATATCCCATGCCCCGGGTGGACGAGTTGATTGAAAGACTGGGGCAAGCCCAGTACTTCACAACGCTCGATCTGACAAAAGGGTACTGGCAGGTGCCGCTAACAGAGGCGGCCAAGGAAAAAAACCGCCTTTGTTACTCCGGAAGGTCTCTATCACTACGTCGTGTTGCCTTTTGGGTTGCATGGAGCCCCGGCCACATTCCAGCGGCTCATGGACATAGTGTTAGAACCTCATCGGAAGTACGCATCCGCCTACCTAGATGACATCATCATATTTAGTCCGGATTGGCATACCCACTTATCCCAGGTTCAGGCTGTGGTGGATTCGCTCCGGGCAGCAGGCCTGACGGCAAATCCAAAAAAATGCGCCATGGGGCTCGAGGAGGCCCGGTACCTGGGGTATGTGATTGGGCGAGGGGTTATTAAACCCCAAATAAACAAAATCGAGGCCATTCAAAATTGGCCCCGACCAGTGTCTACCAAACAGGTGAGGGTGTTCCTCGGCATAGTTGGGTACTACCGACGCTTCATACCCAATTTTGCTGGGCGAACGGCGGCCCTGTCCGACCTGTTAAAATGGAAGAAATCTGCTTTGGTGCGATGGAATCCCCAAGCAGAGGCGGCCTTTCAGTCCATGAAGTTGGCCTTGTGCGGGCAGCCCGTCCTCATCAGTCCTAACTTCACGAAGGCCTTCGTTGTACAAACGGATGCCTCGGAGGTGGGGCTTGGGGCTGTGCTGTCGCAAGAAGTGGGCGGAATTGAGCATCCGGTCACTTACTTGAGCCGCGGGGGTCTGGGTGCTGGTCCGCACCGCCGCAGACCAGCACTACAGTACACAGTGTGCTAATGCTGAGCTCTGCGGCAGCTCCCGGAGTGATGTCACCGCCCCCTGTATCATTCATTACGTCCTCGCTCTCTTCTTTTCCTCAGCTATGTGAATGAGACGCCATCGGCCAATCACGGTGCAGCAGCCAGGCCCTGATTGGCTAGTGGCTTTTGCACTGTGATTGGCTGATGTCCTCTCTGAGGAACAGAAGAGAGAGGACGTGAAGCAGCAGGTGCTGGGGGGGGGGGAAGCGGTGAAGTGTGTGTGATGGAGACTGAAGGAGATTGTGGCTGGAAGAGGAGGCTGAAAGAGGAGGCTGGGGAGTTAAAGAGGAGTCTGGGGAGTTAAAGAGGAGGCTGTGGGGTTAAAGAGGAGGCTGTGGGGTTAAAGAGGAGGCTGGGGGGTTAAAGAGAAGGCTGGGGGGTTAAAGAGGAGTCTGGGGAGTTAAAGGGAACCTGTCACCTAATCTATGGCCCCTAAACTATCACTACCTGCCCCTACAGACCCTAACTAGCTCCCTAACCATCCCTGCCTGACCTAATATGGCTTTATATAAGGTGAATAAAACACTTTAGAAACTTACAGTTTCTGTGACAGTGGGGCGTTTTTGTCAGGAGGGCGGTGTCCCCAGAGCCGCGCTCCCCCCGCCTCGCACCCTTCCTAACGCCCTAATGGGCGGCATTATCGATTTGAAGAGCGGGGGAGCCCATTGGAATCTTCCCGCCCCGCTCTTCATGACGCGAGGCTGGCGACCGCGTCATTTCCGGTCCGCGCATGCGTAGTGCGGCAGGAGAAGCCGAAGCCGAGTCCCGGCGTCGCTAGGCAACGATCGGGAGCGTCTTCGGAAGGTGAGTATCGGCGGCCCCCTCCCTCCCAAACCAGCACATATATATGTGTGTGTAATCCACATGTATATATGGATTACACACACACATATATACATTCACTTTGATTAGGCATATTTCATATGTGAATCTATATATTTATATAGATGCACATATATATAGTTAGATTATATATATGTGTGTGTGTGCATGTGTATATATTGTGAGACAGTGCGGGGGATCATATGCGAGGGGCGCTATGTCTCCCCCAGAATGCGCACTGTCACGTATTGAGCCCGGTGTAGGGTGTGAGAGAAAGGGACGGTCCGCTCCCTCCGCTCCGGGTCTTGCAAGGTCCCGGAAGGAGACACGGAGTTAAAAGCCTGAGCAGGAGGCAGGGCGGGGTTCCTTGTACACAGAATTGTGCCTTAGCTGCAAGAGCAGCAGAGATAGACAGAGGTCTGGAGTTCCAGGGGGCCGTGTGCTATACTAACACGGCCTAGCCCAGGAGGGCTGGAGGAACTCGGGGTGACCCATAACGGAGGCCTTTGGCCTGAAGGACCCGGGTACGTTATATGAACTGTGTCTTGTGTACCCGGCTGCGACCCGGATTCCGGCAGACTGTGCCATCGCTGTGTGTATCAGCAATAAACACCGGGTCCTGTTTGAACTACTACCGGGCTCCACGTGTTTCCTGACTTGCAATCCAGGCGCTGCCCCACATATGGTGGAGAATGCGGGCAGCTGCCGGCCCGGTGAGGTGTAGCATACATTCCTGGTGAAGCTCGCGCTACTGTCGCCCTTCCTTCCGGAACCGCTGGTGAAAGTGACTGTTTCATGAGGCTAATGAGCGGCGGATAAGTGAGAGGAGCAGCAGTTGTTATAGCTGCCAGTCTCTTGCGGGGTGCCCGGCCCTGCATGTCCATACTTAAGCCGGCCACGCTACAGTTCAGGCCTGCCGCTGATATGGAGGAAATCCTAAGGCAGCTGGTACTTACCCAGCAGCGGCAGCAGGAACAGCAGCAGCGACACGAGGAGCAGCAGCTCCGACAACAGGAGCAACAGCAGCGACAGCAGGAGCAGCAACTGCGACAGCAGGAGCAGCTTCTACAACAGCAGAAAATGAATGAACTGCTCCTACAGCAAATTGCGGCCTTACGAGACCCGCCAACAGCGCCTCCCCGGAGCGGCGTGAAGCCCGGGACCGGGTCCGGTCGGCACTGCGGAAGCTGAGTCCAGAGGACGACGTAGAAGCCTTCCTCACCGTCTACGAGCGCACTGCAGAGCGAGAAGGCCTCCCTCCCGCTCAGTGGGCTGAAGTGGTGGCGCCATTTCTGATGGGTGACGCCCAAAAGGCCTACACGGACCTCAGTTGGGAGGATGCACAGGACTACGCCAGACTCAAAGGTGAGATCCTTGCTAGACTTGGGGTCAATACTTATGTCCGAGCCCAACGGGTGTTTTCCTGGTCCTACGTGGAGTCCAAGCCGGCTCGCTCCCAGGCGTATGACTTGTTGCAGTTGGTGAAGCGGTGGCTCCAGCCTGAGAGCTTGACTCCGGGACAGATGGTGGAAAGGGTGGTGGTCGACCGGCTGGTACGGACTCTGCCGGTTGCGATACAGCGTTGGGTGGGGCAAGGGGACCCGGATACCTTGGACCAGGTGGTTAGCTTGGTAGAGCGATATACAGCCACCCAGGAGTTCATACGGGACTCTGCCCCACTGCGGCAGTTACGCCGGCCTCCGGAGCCGGGTAAAGGTGTACGTCCATCCCCAGGGGACTCTCCTAAAAACGTACCTGCTGAGAGGATACCCCAGAATGGGGCTGGCAGGAGACCAGGCTCCCCAAGAAGGAGCTTCCGGCCCAGTGCTGCCACTGCTACGTGGTGCTGGCGGTGCAAAGGACTGGCACATGTGGCTGCCTATTGCCCACTAACGGCGGAACCCATGGACTGCGGGTTCACACGGCGGCTCTCGATGTATGCCAGCCCCGTGTTCACCGCCGATGTGGTGGATCCCCTAACGGAACCACATCTGTGCCCAGTGCTCATTAATGGACACAGAGCGGAAGCTCTCTTGGACTCCGGCAGTTTGGTGACGCTGGTTCGGGCGTCCTTAATCCCCGGGTTGCAACTCACTGGGGGATTGATCGGGGTCCGGTGTATACACGGGGACCTACGCGAGTATCCAACCACGGAGGTGACTCTATCCACTCCATGTGGAGAGGTGACCCACGTGGTTGGAGTGGTAAACTCTCTACCCTACGGGACTGTGCTGGGAAGAGACTTACCATTGTTTTGGTCCTTATGGGGAGGGAGGAGTAACCCTCCCCTGATGCCAGGGCATCAGGGTGCTGAACCCGACGACCCTGAGACCGCGACACCTGCCGTAGGGGTCGCCAACATAGGGCTAGAGTGTCACCCCGATAGGTTCCCGCTAGACGTATTGGCAGGAGAGGTCAAGGAGACCCCACCGCTTCCAGAGTTGGAAGTGTCCCGGGGAGCGTTTGGGACAGCCCAGCTACAGGACCCCACACTGACCAGGGCCCGAGAAAGGGTAACAGAAGTAAACGGGGTAGCTCAGCAGCCGGGGGCAGAGAATGTATTTCCACGCATGGTGATTAACCGGAAGTTACTCTATAGGGTGGACAAAATCAGGGATGAGGTCGTGGACCAACTGGTAGTGCCGCAGCCACACCGCCGGGCGGTCCTAGAGATGGTCCACTCCCACCTGCTAGGGGGCCACCTTGGGGCTAAAAAAACGCAAGAACGCATCTTGCGGAGGTTCTTCTGGCCGGGCGTGTATGCGGACGTTCAGAGGTACTGTGACTCCTGCCCGGAATGTCAGCTGACCACTCCCATTGCCACCTTCCGTAGTCCATTGGTACCTCTCCCCGTTATAGAGGAACCTTTTGAACGGATCGCAATGGATTTGGTGGGGCCTATAGTGAAGTCAGCACGAGGCCACCAACATATACTCGTAGTTGTCGACTACGCCACCCGGTACCCGGAGGCGATTCCGTTACGCCGCACATCGGCGAAGCTGATTGCCCGGGAACTGTTTGCTATGTTCTGTCGCCTAGGACTACCTAAGGAAATCCTCACGGATCAGGGGACTCCTTTTATGTCCAAAGTGACCCAGGAACTGTGTAAACTGCTCAACATAAAACAGCTGCGCACCTCGGTGTATCATCCCCAGACAGACGGGTTAGTTGAGCGGTTTAATAAAACCCTGAAGTCCATGCTAAAAAAAGTGGTAGCAAAGGACGGAAAGGATTGGGACATGTTATTGCCCTATCTAATGTTCGCCATCCGGGAGGTACCACAGTCATCTACGGGGTTTTCCCCCTTTGAACTGTTGTACGGCCGGCATCCTAGAGGGCTATTGGATGTTGCCAAAGAGACATGGGAACAGGAACCCACACCCTATAGGAGCGTGATCGACCACGTGGCGAAAATGCAGGACCGGATCACAGCGGTCCGACCTATTGTAAAAGAGCACCTAATGGATGCCCAAGGAGCGCAAAGCCGCGGGTATAATACACGGGCCACCGTTAGGACCTTTGAGGTGGGGGACCGGGTATTGGTCTTAGTGCCCACAACGGAAAGCAAATTATTGGCCAAATGGCAAGGGCCCTATGAAATCCGGGAAAAAGTAGGGGAGGTCAATTACAAGGTATACCAGCCCGGGAAAAGGAAACCCGTGCAGCTATACCACGTAAATTTGCTTAAAGCGTGGAAAGACCGGGAGTGCCTGATCATGGAGGCGTCCGATGCACCCGGAGACCCTGTCCCTTCGGCCCCAAGGGATACCGAAGGGGTACAAATAAGCGACACCCTCACTAAGGCCCAACGACGGGAGGCTCGAAAGTTGGTACAGCAGAATCCTGACGTGTTCTCTGACCTGCCCGGACGCACTTCGGTCATTCAACATGACATTGTCACTGAGCCCCGGGTTAAAGTGCGAGTAAAACCTTATCGGGTACCCGAGGCCAGACGGCAAGCCATCGCGGCCGAAGTTAAACACATGCTTAAGTTAGGTGTGATAGAAGAATCCCTGAGCGAATGGGCTAGTCCCATAGTGCTCATTCCAAAGCCGGACGGATCGTTGCGGTTCTGCAACGATTTCCGTAAGCTAAATGAAGTGTCTAAGTTTGATTTATATCCCATGCCCCGGGTGGACGAGTTGATTGAAAGACTGGGGCAAGCCCAGTACTTCACAACGCTCGATCTGACAAAAGGGTACTGGCAGGTGCCGCTAACAGAGGCGGCCAAGGAAAAAACCGCCTTTGTTACTCCGGAAGGTCTCTATCACTACGTCGTGTTGCCTTTTGGGTTGCATGGAGCCCCGGCCACATTCCAGCGGCTCATGGACATAGTGTTAGAACCTCATCGGAAGTACGCATCCGCCTACCTAGATGACATCATCATATTTAGTCCGGATTGGCATACCCACTTATCCCAGGTTCAGGCTGTGGTGGATTCGCTCCGGGCAGCAGGCCTGACGGCAAATCCAAAAAAATGCGCCATGGGGCTCGAGGAGGCCCGGTACCTGGGGTATGTGATTGGGCGAGGGGTTATTAAACCCCAAATAAACAAAATCGAGGCCATTCAAAATTGGCCCCGACCAGTGTCTACCAAACAGGTGAGGGTGTTCCTCGGCATAGTTGGGTACTACCGACGCTTCATACCCAATTTTGCTGGGCGAACGGCGGCCCTGTCCGACCTGTTAAAATGGAAGAAATCTGCTTTGGTGCGATGGAATCCCCAAGCAGAGGCGGCCTTTCAGTCCATGAAGTTGGCCTTGTGCGGGCAGCCCGTCCTCATCAGTCCTAACTTCACGAAGGCCTTCGTTGTACAAACGGATGCCTCGGAGGTGGGGCTTGGGGCTGTGCTGTCGCAAGAAGTGGGCGGAATTGAGCATCCGGTCACTTACTTGAGCCGCGGGGGTCTGGGTGCTGGTCCGCACCGCCGCAGACCAGCACTACAGTACACAGTGTGCTAATGCTGAGCTCTGCGGCAGCTCCCGGAGTGATGTCACCGCCCCCTGTATCATTCATTACGTCCTCGCTCTCTTCTTTTCCTCAGCTATGTGAATGAGACGCCATCGGCCAATCACGGTGCAGCAGCCAGGCCCTGATTGGCTAGTGGCTTTTGCACTGTGATTGGCTGATGTCCTCTCTGAGGAACAGAAGAGAGAGGACGTGAAGCAGCAGGTGCTGGGGGGGGGGGAAGCGGTGAAGTGTGTGTGATGGAGACTGAAGGAGATTGTGGCTGGAAGAGGAGGCTGAAAGAGGAGGCTGGGGAGTTAAAGAGGAGTCTGGGGAGTTAAAGAGGAGGCTGTGGGGTTAAAGAGGAGGCTGTGGGGTTAAAGAGGAGGCTGGGGGGTTAAAGAGAAGGCTGGGGGGTTAAAGAGGAGTCTGGGGAGTTAAAGGGAACCTGTCACCTAATCTATGGCCCCTAAACTATCACTACCTGCCCCTACAGACCCTAACTAGCTCCCTAACCATCCCTGCCTGACCTAATATGGCTTTATATAAGGTGAATAAAACACTTTAGAAACTTACAGTTTCTGTGACAGTGGGGCGTTTTTGTCAGGAGGGCGGTGTCCCCAGAGCCGCGCTCCCCCCGCCTCGCACCCTTCCTAACGCCCTAATGGGCGGCATTATCGATTTGAAGAGCGGGGGAGCCCATTGGAATCTTCCCGCCCCGCTCTTCATGACGCGAGGCTGGCGACCGCGTCATTTCCGGTCCGCGCATGCGTAGTGCGGCAGGAGAAGCCGAAGCCGAGTCCCGGCGTCGCTAGGCAATGATCGGGAGCGTCTTCGGAAGGTGAGTATCGGCGGCCCCCTCCCTCCCAAACCAGCACATATATATGTGTGTGTAATCCACATGTATATATGGATTACACACACACATATATACATTCACTTTGATTAGGCATATTTCATATGTGAATCTATATATTTATATAGATGCACATATATATAGTTAGATTATATATATGTGTGTGTGTGCATGTGTATATATTGTGAGACAGTGCGGGGGATCATATGCGAGGGGCGCTATGTCTCCCCCAGAATGCGCACTGTCACGTATTGAGCCCGGTGTAGGGTGTGAGAGAAAGGGACGGTCCGCTCCGGGTCTTGCAAGGTCCCGGAAGGAGACACGGAGTTAAAAGCACTGAGCAGGAGGCAGGGCGGGGTCCCTTGTACACAGAATTGTGCCTTAGCTGCAAGAGCAGCAGAGATAGACAGAGGTCTGGAGTTCCAGGGGGCCGTGTGCTATACTAACACGGCCTAGCCCAGGAGGGCTGGAGGAACTCGGGGTGACCCATAACGGAGGCCTTTGGCCTGAAGGACCCGGGTACGTTATATGAACTGTGTCTTGTGTACCCGGCTGCGACCCGGATTCCGGCAGACTGTGCCATCGCTGTGTGTATCAGCAATAAACACCGGGTCCTGTTTGAACTACTACCGGGCTCCACGTGTTTCCTGACTTGCAATCCAGGCGCTGCCCCACAATATAT
>JARQOC010000005.1:407407863-407410363 GCA_033576535.1 Allobates femoralis | reverse complement strand
TGTGCGGACATGGGGGTGGGCTGTGCGGGCATGGGGGTCGGCTGTGCGGACATGGGGGTGGGCTGTGTGGACATTGATGGGGGCGGGCTGTGCAGACATGGGGGTGGGCTGTGCGGGCATGGGGGTCGGCTGTGCGGGCATGGGGGTCGGCTGTGCGGGCATGGGGGTCGGCTGTGCGGGCATGGGGGTCGGCTGTGCGGGCATGGGGGTCGGCTGTGCGGACAGGGGGGTGGGCTGTGCGGACATTGATGTGGGCGGGCTGTGCGGACATGGGGGTGAGCTGTGCGGACATTGCTGGGGGTGGGCTGTGCGGACATGGGGGTCGGCTGTGCGGACATGGGGGTCGGCTGTGGGGACATTGATGGGGGCGGGCTGTGCGGACATGGGGGGGGGGTGGCGAATTGTGTGTAGCGGGGAGCGGAGGCGGCAATGCCGCCTCGGCTCCATGGTCCCCGGGGAGCGAATTGCGGCTCAGGCAGCGACTCGCAATGGCCTCGCGGCCATTGCTCGCGCTACCTGAGCGGTAAATCGCTAAGGTTGTAGCCGGGGCTGTGGATGGATTTTGGGCCAGCGGCTCGCACCTAAGCCCCTACCCCCTAAGTCCGCCGCACCCCTACACCCTAAGCCCCGACCCGCCGCACCTATGCCCCTACCCCCTAAGCCCCGCCGCACCTAAGCCCCTACCCCCTAAGCCGCGCCGCAACTAAAAGCACCGCCGCACCTAAGCCCCTACCCCCTAAGCCCCGCCGCACCTAAGCCCCTACCCCCTAAGCCCCGCCGCACCTAAGCCCCTACCCCCTAAGCCCCGCCGCACCTAACCCCTAACGTCCGCCGCCGCACCGCCGCACCTAACCCCCTACCCCCTAAGCCCCGCGCCTCCTAAGCTCCCGCCGCTTTCCCCCGCCACTTTCCCCCGCCGCTGTCGCGAACACCTAAAGCCCTACACACGAAGCCCTCGCCGTCCCCTAACCTAACGCCCCCGTCGATTACTTACATGCCTTCTTAGTCATCTGATCGTCCGTCCGATCCACAAGTCCTCCGTCCGGCCAGGCGTCCTCTTCGTCCGGCCCCGGGGATCTTCTGTCTTCTTTCCGCCAACTTCCAGCTCCGACGTCCTCTTCACTTATCATTAACATAGAATGGACGACAAATCCACCATTCTATGTCAATGAGATGTGAGGGGCTCTTCTGATTGGTCGCTGTCTACTGCCCTCAGCCAATCAGAAGAGCCCCTCATTTCCCATTGACATACATTAGCGGTGTGTCGGCGATTTTATGCCCGGCCACCTGGTTCTATTTGTCGGCCCTAAAATCGCGGACACACCGCTAATGCATGTCTATGGGCAGTCAGCACGATTTCTGATTGGTCGCTCTCTGCTGACGCCGACCAATCAGAATTCGAGCTCACTGCCCATAGACATGCATTAGCGGTGTGTCCGCGATTTTAGGGCCGACAAATAGAACCAGGTCGGCGGCCATAAAATCGCCGACACACCGCTAATGTATTTCAATGGGAACAAATAAATTTAATAATAAAAAAAATAATTAAAAAATATTTAAAAAATAATTAAAAAATAAATAAAAAATAATAAATAATTCAATAAATATAATAATAAAAAAATTAAATATATGCTAATTATATCAGCCCTTTCAGCGGACCTGAAAGAGAACTGGGTCTCAGCCTAAATAATAAATTTAATAATAAAAAAAATAATTAAAAAATAATAAAAAAATAAATTAAAAATAATAAATAATTCAATAAAAATAATAATAAAAAAATTAAATATATGCTAATTATATCAGCCCTTTCAGCGGACCTGAAAGAGAACTGGGTCTCAGCCTAAAGAATAAATTTAATAATAAAAAAAATAATTAAAAAAATAATTAAAAATAATAAAAAAATAAATTAAAAATAATAAATAATTCAATAAAAATAATAATAAAAAAAATTAAATATATGCTAATTATATCAGCCCTTTCAGCGGACCTGAAAGAGAACTGGGTCTCAGCCTAAATAATAAATTTAATAATAAAAAAAATAATTAAAAAAAAATAAAAAAAAAATAAAAAAATAAATTACAAATAATAAATAATTCAATAAAAATAATAATAAAAAAAATAAATATATGCTAATTATATCAGCCCTTTCAGCGGACCTGAAAGAGAACTGGGTCTCAGCCTCAGGCTCACTTTAAATAAATAATAAATTTAATAATAAAAAAAATAATTAAAAAATATTTAAAAAATAATAAAAAAATAAATAAAAAATAATAAATAATTAAATAAAAATAATAATAAAAAAAATAAATATATGCTAATAATATTAGCCCTTTCAGCGGACCTGAAAGAGAACTGGGTCTCTGCCTCAAGCTCACTTTAAATAAATAATAAATTTAATAATAAAAAAAATAATTAAAAAATAATTAAAAAATAATTAAAAAATAAAAAAAAAATAATAAATAATTAAATAAAAAAAAATAATAAAAAAAATAAATAAATG
>JARQOC010000005.1:407397863-407402863 GCA_033576535.1 Allobates femoralis | reverse complement strand
CCCTGCTGGCACCAGTTCACATTTAGTCTGTGAGTGCTGTGCAGTTTTTTTTCTCTTTTTTGTATCATATGGAGATGCTGGCTCCATGCTGCAATTGCACCCTCATTGACCACAGGTGATCTGGGGTTGAGATGGAGTCTGCCCACTGAGAGGTGGGGGGTGGACAAGGAGGACAGGGATGTCAGCGATAGGACTCATCAGACCTGAAGTCACTTTGTCGCAGTTGATGAGCAAGCAGACATTGGCCAATGTATGTACCAAGAACTTCAGAAATAAAAAGATAAGATTTTTGAGTTTTTTGAAAAAACGTAAGTTTTTAAACTTTTTTCTCATATACATATAGCTTGTTAGCATTTGTACATCATTGGTAGTAACTGAGTGCTGCAGAGAACTTTTTCTAGTTATTTGACCCAGTGTCCCTGCTGGCACCAGTTCACATTTAGTCTGTGAGTGCTGTGCAGTTTTTTTTTCTCTTTTTTGTATCATATGGAGATGCTGGCTCCATGCTGCAATTGCACCCTCATTGACCACAGGTGATCTGGGGTTGAGATGGAGTCTGCCCACTGAGAGGTGGGGGGTGGAAAGGAGGACAGGGATGTCAGCGATAGGACTCATCAGACCTGAAGTCACTTTGTCGCAGTTGATGAGCAAGCAGACATTGGCCAATGTATGTACCAAGAACTTCAGAAATAAAAAGATAAGATTTTTGAGTTTTTTGAAAAAACGTAAGTTTTTAAACTTTTTTCTCATATACATATAGCTTGTTAGCATTTGTACGTCATTGGTAGTAACTGAGTGCTGCAGAGAACTTTTTCTAGTTATTTGACCCAGTGTCCCTGCTGGCACCAGTTCACATTTAGTCTGTGAGTGCTGTGCAGTTTTTTTTTCTCTTTTTTGTATCATATGGAGATGCTGGCTCCATGCTGCAATTGCACCCTCATTGACCACAGGTGATCTGGGGTTGAGATGGAGTCTGCCCACTGAGAGGTGGGGGGTGGACAAGGAGGACAGGGATGTCAGCGATAGGACTCATCAGACCTGAAGTCACTTTGTCGCAGTTGATGAGCAAGCAGACATTGGCCAATGTATGTACCAAGAACTTCAGAAATAAAAAGATAAGATTTTTGAGTTTTTTGAAAAAACGTAAGTTTTTAAACTTTTTTCTCATATACATATAGCTTGTTAGCATTTGTACGTCATTGATAGTAACTGAGTGCTGCAGAGAACTTTTTCTAGTTGCATGTGTATATATATTTATACTTGTGTGTATATATATATATATATATATATATATATATATATATATATATATATGTATTTTGTAGAGAGAGAGACTGAGGGTGAGAGGGTCTGTGAGTTTTGTGTAACGCTGGGACCTGGGTGACGCAGTAAACTTCACCTGAGGTCAGAGTTAATCCTCGTCACTCTATCTGACCTCAGGTGATCTACACTGATGTCACCCTGTTCACATCGGTAACAGAAAACTCACTCTATGTGGGTCACGCTGTGAAGTGGGAAGTTTCACATGAGGTCAGAGAAACACATTGCTTTATCCAACCTCAGGTGACACAGACCATGAACTCTCCCCCTTCACTGCACGAGCCTTCAAATATAATTTTTAGTGATTCTTCACTAACGGACGGACCTCTACCAGGATCCTGGATGGGTATGTGGGAGTAATAAAGATGGAGTCAAAATACGTATTTGTGTTTTTTGTTGTAATAAAAAAATTTTTCTCGGTGTTGTGTCTTCTTTACTACTAGAGATTCATAATGGCCGTGTCTAACATTGGGGTGGATGGCAGCTCCCAGCTGACTAGGCAGCTGAGGGCTGGAATCCCCAGCGTAGGGAGGCCCAAGCGTTCTGGGCCACCCCCGCTGAGAATTGCAGCTCGCAGCCGCCCCAGAAAATTGCGCATTTATAGAAGCGCAATATTCTGGAGCTGTACCCAGCTCTTCCAGCTGCCCTGTGGCGGTGGAAGACTGGGAAATAAGGGGTTAATGCCACCTTTCTTTTAGCAGCTGGCACTAAGCCCGAGATTTATAATGTCGTGCCAATGTTAGACACGGCCATTATGAATCTCTAGTAGTAAAGAAGACACAACACCGAGAAAAAATTTTTTATTACAACAAAAAACACAAATACGTATTTTGACTCCATCTTTATTACTCCCACATACCCATCCAGGATCCTGGTAGAGGTCCGTCCGTTAGTGAAGAATCCCTAAAAATTATATTTGAAGGCTCGTGCAGTGAAGGGGGAGAGTTCATGGTCTGTGTCACCTGAGGTCGGATAAAGCAATGTGTTTCTCTGACCTCATGTGAAACTTCCCACTTCACAGCGTGACCCACATAGAGTGAGTTTTCTGTTACCGATGTGAACAGGGTGACATCAGTGTAGATCACCTGAGGTCAGATAGAGTGACGAGGATTAACTCTGACCTCAGGTGAAGTTTACTGCGTCACCCAGGTCCCAGCGTTACACAAAACTCACAGACCCTCTCACCCTCAGTCTCTCTCTCTACAAAATACATATATATATATATATATATATACACATGCACATATATACATAATGTGTGTATATTGATATGTATGTCTGTATATACAGCTATGTATTTAAACATATATATATATATATATATATATATAGCATATATACAGTGGATGCATCTATCTACTATATAATTGTCTAAGACGTTTTCGTGTCGGACCCCGACAACGTGCCGTGGATATGTCACACTCTGTGACGTCATCACGGCGAAGCATTGGCCGCGTAGCGGCCATTGCGAGCCGCTGACGTCACCACGCACGAGCAATGGCCGCGAAGCGGCCATTGCGAGTCGGTGGCCGCTACCTCAGCCGCCCTGTGCCCCTGTGCCCCTGTGCCTCAGTGCCTCAGTGTGCCCCTGTGCCTCCCGCTCCGAAGCAGCTGCTGTCAGCACATGCTGATACAGTGCTCCGGAGCCTGTGCCCCAATGCCCCTGTGCCCAAGTGCCCCTGTGCCCCTGTCACCCCCGCCATCCCCTGTGCCCCAGTGCCTCTGTGCCCCTCTGTCTCTGTGCCTCTGTGCCCCAGTGCCGTAGTGCCCCAGTGCCTCTGTGCCCCTCTGTCTCTGTGCCTCTGTGCCCCAGTGCCGTAGTGCCCCAGTGCCTCTGTGCCCCTCTGTCTCTGTGCCTCTGTGCCCCAGTGCCGTAGTGCCCCAGTGCCTCTGTGCCCCTCTGTCTCTGTGCCTCTGTGCCCCAGTGCCGTAGTGCCCCAGTGCCTCTGTGCCCCTCTGTCTCTGTGCCTCTGTGCCCCTCTGTCTCTGTGCCTCTGTGCCCCCGTGCCGTAGTGCCCCAGTGCCTCTGTGCCCCAGTGCCGTAGTGCCCCTGTGCCCCAGTGCCCCTGTATATATACTTACCACCTCTCCTCCGTCTTCTCCGCCGCCGACATGTCGCCGCCCTTGGCAGAACTGGATCCAATATGGCGTCCGGGAAGTCTCGCGAGACTTCCCGGACGCCATATTGGATCCAGAGCTCCAGGGGCGGCGACATACTTTCTCCAAGATGGCGTCCGGGAAGTCTCGCGAGACTTCCTGGACGCCATATTGGATCCAGTCCTCCGGGGGCGGCGACATGTCCCCACAACAGAGGACTCAGGAACACGCAGGCGGCAGGGAAGAAGCAGGGACGCTGGTAAGTATATCGGAGTGTGTGTGTGTCTGTGTCCGTCCGTCCGCCCGCCCCACTCTGCCCACCGCTGACCACTCTGCCCACCGCTGACCACTCTGCCCACCGCTGACCACTCTGCCCTGCGCTGACCACTCTGCCCACACAGCGCCGCTGCGCTGACCACCATACCCACACAGCGCCGCTGCGCTGACCACCCTGCCCACACAGCGCCGCTGCGCTGACCACCCTGCCCACACAGCGCCGCTGCGCTGACCACCCTGCCCACACAGCGCCGCTGCGCTGACCACCCTGCCCACACATCGCCGCTGCGCTGACCACCCTGCCCACACAGCGCCGCTGCGCTGACCACCATACCCACACAGCGCCGCTGCGCTGACCACCCTGCCCACACAGCGCCGCTGCGCTGACCACCCTGCCCACACAGCGCCGCTGCGCTGACCACCCTGCCCACACAGCGCCGCTGCGCTGACCACAATACCCACACAGTGCCGCTGCGCTGACCACCCTGCCCACACAGCCCAGCTGCGCTGACCACCCTGCCCACACAGCGCCGCTGCGCTGACCACCCTGCCCACACAGTGCCGCTGCGCTGACCACAATACCCACACAGTGCCGCTGCGCTGACCACCCTGCCCACACAGCGCCGCTGCGCTGCCCACCCTGCCCACACAGCGCCGCTGCACTGACCATCCTGCCCACCGCACGCCGCTGCTAACCACTGAGCCACCGCGCAGTGCTAACCACTCAGCCACCACGCAGTGCTAACTACTGAGCCACCGCGCAGTGCTAACCACTGAGCCACTGTGCAGTGCTAACCACTGAGCCTCCGCGCAGTGCCAACCACTAAGCCACCGCGCAGTGCTAACCCCTGAGCTACCGCGCAGTGCTACCCACTGAACCACTACGCAGTGCTAACCACTGACCCACCGCGCAGTGCTAACTACTGAGCCACTGTATACTCTGCTAAACCCTGAGCTGCCTTACAGTGCTCCATCCTACCTCACCCTGCTGCTTTATCCTCCATCCTGCTCCTCCCACCGCTCTGTGCTCCGTCCTCCCCCTGCCTGTACCGTTCCATGCTCCTCCACAGCTTCCTCCTCCTTCCTTTGTCCGCCTCCTCTCTGCCACTCCATCCTTCCCCTGCCTGTGCTACTCCATCCTCCCCCACCCACCGCTTCGACCTCTGTCCTCCTCCCCCCGCCGCTCTGTGCTCCGTCCTCCCCTGCTGCTCTGTCCTCCCCCTTCCTGTGCCGCTCTATCCTACCCCACCCCACCGCTTCCTCCTCCTTCCTTTATCCTCCTCCACCCCGCCACTCCATCCTCAGTC
>JARQOC010000005.1:407222863-407392863 GCA_033576535.1 Allobates femoralis | reverse complement strand
GGACAGAGCGGCAGGGGGAGGACAGAGCGGCAGGGGGAGGACAGAGCAGCACAGGCAGGGGAAGGACTGAGGATGGAGTGGCGGGGTGGAGGAGGATAAAGGAAGGAGGAGGAAGCGGTGGGGTGGGGTAGGATAGAGCGGCACAGGAAGGGGGAGGACAGAGCAGCAGGGGGAGGACGGAGCACAGAGCGGCGGGGGGAGGAGGACAGAGGTCGAAGCGGTGGGGTGGGGGAGGATGGAGTAGCACAGGCAGGGGAAGGATGGAGTGGCAGAGAGGAGGCGGACAAAGGAAGGAGGAGGAAGCTGTGGAGGAGCATGGAACGGTACAGGCAGGGGGAGGACGGAGCACAGAGCGGTGGGAGGAGCAGGATGGAGGATAAAGCAGCAGGGTGAGGTAGGATGGAGCACTGTAAGGCAGCTCAGGGTTTAGCAGAGTATACAGTGGCTCAGTAGTTAGCACTGCGCGGTGGGTCAGTGGTTAGCACTGCGTAGTGGTTCAGTGGGTAGCACTGCGCGGTAGCTCAGGGGTTAGCACTGCGCGGTGGCTTAGTGGTTGGCACTGCGCGGAGGCTCAGTGGTTAGCACTGCGCAGTGGCTCAGTGGTTAGCACTGCGCGGTGGCTCAGTAGTTAGCACTGCGTGGTGGCTGAGTGGTTAGCACTGCGCGGTGGCTCAGTGGTTAGCAGCGGCGTGCGGTGGGCAGGATGGTCAGTGCAGCGGCGCTGTGTGGGCAGGGTGGGCAGCGCAGCGGCGCTGTGTGGGCAGGGTGGTCAGCGCAGCGGCACTGTGTGGGTATTGTGGTCAGCGCAGCGGCACTGTGTGGGCAGGGTGGTCAGCGCAGCGGCGCTGTGTGGGCAGGGTGGTCAGCGCAGCTGGGCTGTGTGGGCAGGGTGGTCAGCGCAGCGGCACTGTGTGGGTATTGTGGTCAGCGCAGCGGCGCTGTGTGGGCAGGGTGGTCAGCGCAGCGGCGCTGTGTGGGCAGGGTGGTCAGCGCAGCGGCGCTGTGTGGGCAGGGTGGTCAGCGCAGCGGCGCTGTGTGGGTATGGTGGTCAGCGCAGCGGCGCTGTGTGGGCAGGGTGGTCAGCGCAGCGGCGATGTGTGGGCAGGGTGGTCAGCGCAGCGGCGCTGTGTGGGCAGGGTGGTCAGCGCAGCGGCGCTGTGTGGGCAGGGTGGTCAGCGCAGCGGCGCTGTGTGGGCAGGGTGGTCAGCGCAGCGGCGCTGTGTGGGTATGGTGGTCAGCGCAGCGGCGCTGTGTGGGCAGAGTGGTCAGCGCAGGGCAGAGTGGTCAGCGGTGGGCAGAGTGGTCAGCGGTGGGCAGAGTGGTCAGCGGTGGGCAGAGTGGGGCGGGCGGACGGACGGACACAGACACACACACACTCCGATATACTTACCAGCGTCCCTGCTTCTTCCCTGCCGCCTGCGTGTTCCTGAGTCCTCTGTTGTGGGGACATGTCGCCGCCCCCGGAGGACTGGATCCAATATGGCGTCCAGGAAGTCTCGCGAGACTTCCCGGACGCCATCTTGGAGAAAGTATGTCGCCGCCCCTGGAGCTCTGGATCCAATATGGCGTCCGGGAAGTCTCGCGAGACTTCCCGGACGCCATATTGGATCCAGTTCTGCCAAGGGCGGCGACATGTCGGCGGCGGAGAAGACGGAGGAGAGGTGGTAAGTATATATACAGGGGCACTGGGGCACAGGGGCACTACGGCACTGGGGCACAGAGGCACTGGGGCACTACGGCACTGGGGCACAGAGGCACAGAGACAGAGGGGCACAGAGGCACAGAGACAGAGGGGCACAGAGGCACTGGGGCACTACGGCACTGGGGCACAGAGGCACAGAGACAGAGGGGCACAGAGGCACTGGGGCACTACGGCACTGGGGCACAGAGGCACAGAGACAGAGGGGCACAGAGGCACTGGGGCACTACGGCACTGGGGCACAGAGGCACAGAGACAGAGGGGCACAGAGGCACTGGGGCACTACGGCACTGGGGCACAGAGGCACAGAGACAGAGGGGCACAGAGGCACTGGGGCACAGGGGATGGCGGGGGTGACAGGGGCACAGGGGCACTTGGGCACAGGGGCATTGGGGCACAGGCTCCGGAGCACTGTATCAGCATGTGCTGACAGCAGCTGCTTCAGAGCGGGAGGCACAGGGGCACACTGAGGCACTGAGGCACAGGGGCACAGGGGCACAGGGCGGCTGAGGTAGCGGCCACCGACTCGCAATGGCCGCTTCGCGGCCATTGCTCGTGCGTGGTGACGTCAGCGGCTCGCAATGGCCGCTACGCGGCCAATGCTTCGCCGTGATGACGTCACAGAGTGTGACATATCCACGGCACGTTGTCGGGGTCCGACACGAAAACGTCTTAGACAATTATATAGTAGATATATATATATATATATTCACCATATCTATAGATGCACCGTGTATATACTCTGTATACATACAATAGATATTTTATATATATATATATATATATATATATATATATATATATATATATATATATATATATAAAATCTATCTAACTATATATATACACATATATATATATGTGTATATATATATATATATATATAGTTAGATTATATATGTGTGCACATATACATGCAAATATAAATAAATATATATATATATTTGTGTGTGTGTGCATATATATATTATATATATATATATATATATATGTGCACACACATATATATATATATATATATATATATATATATATAAAAAGAGAAAATGGAACAGCACAATAATATACTCATCCGCGGTGCAAGTCCTGTGTATTAGTGTCCAAACCAATTCAAATAAATCAAGGAAAACAGGAAGCACTCCAGTTCAGGTGAATAAAGGGTCTGTTTTTTTATTCAGAGCCCATGTGGCACGACGTTTCGGTGCACTAGGCACTTGAGAAAGGTGCCTAGTGCACCGAAACGTCGTGCCACATGGGCTCTGAATAAAAAACAGACCCTTTATTCACCTGAACTGGAGTGCTTCCTGTTTTCCTTGATTTATATATATATATATATATATATATATATATATATATATACACACATGCACACACATATATATATATATACACACATGCACACACACACACATATATATATATATACACACATGCACACACATATATATATATATACACACATGCACACACACATATATATATATATAGGAGAAGGAGAAGATCAGACCAGCACCCATCATTTGTCCTCAACAACTGCGACCTCACAGGAACAGACAAATATACCAACCTGGGCCTAGAGATTCACCGGTCAGGGAGCTTCAAACAAGCCATAGAGACCCTGAAAGACAAGGCTTGCAAAACCTTCTATGCCATCCGAAGGAAACTCTACCATCTGAAGCCACCAGTGAGGGTCTGGCTAAAAATCTTCGACTCCATCATCGCCCCAATCCTCCTGTATGGCAGTGAAGTCTGGGGTCCTCACACCTACCCAGACTGGTCAAGGTGGGATTCCAGCCCAACAGAAATATTCCACCTGGAATTCTGTAAGCACCTTCTCCAGGTCCACCGGAGCACCTGCAACAGTGCCTGTCGGGCAGAGCTGGGCAGATTCCCTCTACACCTAACGGTTCTAAAGAGGGCGCTGTCATTCCGGGCTCACCTACATAGGAGCAATCCAAGCTCCCATCACCATAAAGCCCAGATACATGTAGGTGAAACAGAAAAGCCAGAACCCTCGGAACAGCCCAGCCAAGCCCAACACAACCAGAACACCAATCACAACCTGACAAAAGCCGGAATCAGGAAGATGGTAGACGAAGGCCAAGAGAGGTATGTCAGTTACTGGAAGAACGATATCTTCAGCTCACAGAAACTGACCATGTACCGGAGTCTACAGAGAGACTACAAACTGGCCCCATATCTGGAGAAACTCCCGGATCCCAGAGACCGCAAGATCCTGAGCTGATATAGACTCAGTGCCCACAGTCTGGCCATCGAGTCTGGCCGACACAGGCAGAGATACAAGCCCAGGGAGGAAATACTGTGCCAACACTGTGATCAGGAGGCCCTGGAGGACGAAACCCACTTCCTGCTACACTGTTCCAAATACTCAGCAGTGAGGGATACTCACTTCAGGAGACTCTCGCATCTCTTCCCGGATTTCATCACCATGAAGGAGGAAGAAAAAACATCTATCCTGCTGGGAGAAGAAGAGAGAGCAGTGGAGATAGCAGCGCGGTATGTGAGCGAATGCCATAGACTGCGAGAAAAAGAGCTATGATGCCATGGACTCTATAGCCTCCACATTGGATCTGCCCCCATCCACCTTTCCTATGCCATGGACTATAGCCCCCACCCTGGACTTGCCCCATCCACCTTCCCTATGCCATGGACTATAGCATCCCCATCATGGATCCATCCCATCCACCTTCCCTACAGCTCCTACCCAACATCCCCACAGTCCCTATCTCTATTCCCTTTATACAATTGCTTTGGCAAAACTGAGATGTATTTGGTCCTGCCAATAAAGCTTCTTTGAATCTTGAATCTTGAATCTATATATATACACATGCACACACACACATATACATATAAATATATATATATATATATATATATATATATATATATATATATATACAGTGCCTACAAGTAGTATTCAACCCCCTGCAGATTTAGCTGGTTTGATAAGATGCCAATAAGTTAGAGCCTTCAAACTGCAAACGAGAGTAGGATTTATTAACAGAAGCATAAATCTTACAAACCAAAAAGTTATGTTGCTCAGTTGAATTTTAATAAATTTTAAACATAAAAGTGTGGGTCAATTATTATTCAACCCCTAGGTTTAATATTTTGTGGAATAACCCTTGTTTGCAATTACAGCTAATAATCGTCTTTTATAAGACCAGATCAGGCCGGCACAGGTCTCTGGAGTTATCTTGGCCCACTCCTCCATGCAGATCTTCTCCAAGTTATCTAGATTCTTTGGGTGTCTCATGTGGACTTTAATCTTGAGCTCCTTCCACAAGTTTTCAATTGGGTTAAGGTCAGGAGACTGACTAGGCCACTCCATCAACTTGATTTTTTCCCTCTTGAACCAGGCCTTGGTTTTCTTGGCTGTGTGCTTTGAGTCGTTGTCTTGTTGGAAGATGAAATTACGACCCATCTTAATATCCTTGATGGAGGAGCAGAGGTTCCTGGCCAAAATCTCCAGGTAGGCCGTGCTATCCATCTTTCCATGGATGCGGACCAGATGGCCAGGCCCCTTGGCTGAGAAACAGCCCCACAGCATGATGCTGCCACCACCATGCTTGACTTTAGGGATGGTATTCTTGGGGACGTATGCAGTGCCATCCAGTCTCCAAACGTCACGTGTGTGGTTGGCACCAAAGATCTCGATCTTGGTCTCATCAGACCATAGAACCTTGAACCAGTCTGTCTCAGAGTCCTCCAAGTGATCATGAGCAAACTGTAGACGAGCCTTGACATGACGCTTTGAAAGTAAAGGTACCTTACGGGCTCGTCTGGAACGGAAACCATTGCGGTGGAGTACGTTACTTATGGTATTGACTGAAACCAATGTCCCCACTGCCATGAGATCTTCCTGGAGCTCCTTCCTTGTTGTCCTTGGGTTAGCCTTGACTCTTCGGACAAGCCTGGCCTCGGCACGGGAGGAAACTTTCAAAGGCTGTCCAGGCCGTGGAAGGCTAACAGTAGTTCTATAAGCCTTCCACTTCCGGATGATGCTCCCAACAGTGGAGACAGGTAGGCCCAACTCCTTGGAAAGCGTTTTGTACTCCTTGCCAGTCTTGTGACCCTCCACGATCTTGTCTCTGATGGCCTTGGAATGCTCCTTTGTCTTTCCCATGTTGACCATGTATGAGTGCTGTTCACAAGTTTGGGGAGGGTCTTAAATAGTCAGAAAAGGCTGGCAAAAGATATAATTAATCCACACATGTGAAGCTCATTGTTCTTTGTGCCTGAACTACTTCTTAATACTTTAGGGGGACCAAACAGAATGCTGGTGGTTTGAGGGGTTGAATAATAATTGACCCACACTTTTATGTTTAAAATTTATTAAAATTCAACTGAGCAACATAACTTTTTGGTTTGTAAGATTTATGCTTCTGTTAATAAATCCTACTCTCGTTTGCAGTTTGAAGGCTCTAACTTATTTGCATCTTATCAAACCACCTAAATCTGCAGGGGGTTGAATACTACTTGTAGGCACTGTATATACACACATGCCCACACATATATATATATATACACACATGCACACACACGTATATATATACACACACATGCACACACACATATATATATTTGTATACACATGCACACACACACATATACATATATATATACTGTATATATATATACACATGCACACACACACATATATATATATATATATATATATACATGCACACACATATATATATATATACACACATGCACACACACACACATATATATATACTAGCTGGGTGCCCGATGCACATGCATCGGGATTCTAGAAGAGCGAGTCTCTGACTCGCAATGGCCGCTTCGCGGCCAATGCTTCGCGCTGCTAAGGCGACTCGCCATGCCCGCTGCGCGGGCATAGCGAGTCGCCTTAGAACTGCTCGCAATGGCCGCTGCGCGGCCAATGCTTCGGGCATATCCACATGACCACGCCGACTCGCAGTGCGAGTGGACTCAGAAGGGGCAAAAAACCCATTCGCAATTATATAATAGATATATACACATGCACACACACATATATATATATATATATATATATATATATATATATATATATATATATATATATATATATATATATACACATGCACACACACATATACATATATATATATATACACATGCACACACACACATATATATATATATACACACATGCACACACACACATATATATATATATATATATATATATATACACATGCACACACACATATATATAATCTAACTATATATATGTGCATCTATATATATATAGATGCACATATGAAATATGCCTAATCAAAGTGAATGTATATATGTGTGTGTGTAATCCATATATGCATGTGGATTAACACACACATATATATGTGCTGGTTTGGAGGGGAGGGGCCGCCGATACTCACCTTCCGAAGACGCTCCCGATCGTTGCCTAGCGATGCCGGGACTCGGCTTCGGCTTCTCCTGCCGCACTACGCATGCGCGGACCGGAAATGACGCGGTCGCCGGCCTCGCGTCATGAAGAGCGGGGCGGGAAGATTCCAATGGGCTCCCCCGCTCTTCAAATCGATAATGCCGCCCATTAGGGCGTTAGGAAGGGTGCGAGGCGGGGGGAGCGCGGCTCTGGGGACACCGCCCTCCTGACAAAAACGCCCCACTGTCACAGAAACTGTAAGTTTCTAAAGTGTTTTATTCACCTTATATAAAGCCATATTAGGTCAGGCAGGGATGGTTAGGGAGCTAGTTAGGGTCTGTAGGGGCAGGTAGTGATAGTTTAGGGGCCATAGATTAGGTGACAGGTTCCCTTTAAAAAGGAGTCTGGGGGGTTAAAGAGGAGTCTGGGGGGTTAAAGAGGAGGCTGGGGGGTTAAAGAGGAGGCTGGGGGGGGTTAAAGAGAAGGCTGGGGGGTTAAAGAGGAGGCTGGGGGGGTTAAAGAGGAGGCTGGGGGTAAAGAGAAGGCTGGGGGGTTAAACAGAAGGCTGGGGGGTTAAAGAGGAGGCTGGGAAGTTAAAGTGGAGGCTGGGGGGTTAAAGAGGAGGCTGGGAGTTGGAAAAGCAGGTTATGGCTGGAAGAGGAGGCTGGGGGGGTTAAAGAGGAGGCTGGGGGATGGAAAAGCAGGTTGTGGCTGGAAGAGGAGGCTGAGGTCTGAAAGAGGAGGCTGGGGGCTGGAAAAGGAGGCTGGGGCTGCAGAAGGAGGCTGGAGGCTGCAAAAGGAGGCTGGGGCTGCAAGGGGATAGAGAAATAAGACATTCCCCGCAAATAAAACGTAATGCATCTTTTGGGGAAACAGGATACTAAACCCCACCCCTTCTACATGGCCCCACCCCATATGATCAAAGCCCCGCCCCTATAACACCCTCCGCCGGGCCTCTGAGAAATTATCTTGCTTGACGCCGGTCCCCGGAGCTAAAAAGGTTGGGGACCCCTGCTGTAGATAACTTGGAGAAGATCTGCATGGAGGAGTGGGCCAAGATAACTCCAGAGACCGGTGCCGGCCTGATCAGGTCTTATAAAAGACGATTATTAGCTGTAATTGCAAACAAGGGTTATTCCACAAAATATTAAACCTAGGGGTTGAATAATAATTGACCCACACTTTTATGTTTAAAATTTATAAAAAATTCAACTGAGCAACATAACTTTTTGGTTTGTAAGATTTATGCTTCTGTTAATAAATCCTACTCTCGTTTGCAGTTTGAAGGCTCTAACTTATTGGCATCTTATCAAACCAGCCAAATCTGCAGGGGGTTGAATACTACTTGTAGGCACTGTAGGTTCTTTGGGTGTCTCATGTGGACTTTAATCCTTCCACAAGTTTTCAATTGGGTTAAGGTCAGGGGACTGACTAGGCCACTCCATCACCTTGATTTTTTCCCTCTTCAACAAGGCCTTGGTTTTCTTGGCTGTGTGCTTTGGGTCGTTGTCTTGTTGGAAGATGAAATTACAACCCATCTTAAGATTCTTGATGGAGGAGCGGAGGTTTTTGGCCAAAATCTCCAGGTAGGCCGTGCTATCCATCTTCCCATGGATGCGGACCAGATGGCCAGGCCCCTTGGCTGAGAAACAGCCCCACAGCATGATGCTGCCACCACCATGCTTGACTGTAGGGATGGTATTCTTGGGGTTGTATGCAGTGCCATCCAGTCTCCAAACGTCACGTGTGTGGTTGGCACCAAAGATCTCGATCTTGGTCTCATCAGACCATAGAACCTTGAACCAGTCTGTCTCAGAGTCCTCCAAGTGATCATGAGCAAACTGTAGACGAGCCTTGACATGACGCTTTGAAAGTAAAGGAACCTTACGGGCTCGTCTGGAACGGAGACCATTGCGGTGGAGTACGTTACTTATGGTATTGACTGAAACCAATGTCCCCACTGCCATGAGATCTTCCCGGAGCTCCTTCCTTGTTGTCCTTGGGTTAGCCTTGACTCTTCGGACAAGCCTGGCCTCAGCACGGGAGGAAACTTTCAAAGGCTGTCCAGGCCGTGGAAGGCTAACAGTAGTTCCATAAGCCTTCCACTTCCGGATGATGCTCCCAACAGTGGAGACAGGTAGGCCCAACTCCTTGGAAAGGGTTTTGTACCCCTTGCCAGCCTTGTGACCCTCCACGATCTTGTCTCTGATGGCCTTGGAATGCTCCTTTGTCTTTCCCATGTTGACCATGTATGAGTGCTGTTCACAAGTTTGGGGAGGGTCTTAAATAGTCAGAAAAGGCTGGCAAAAGAGATAATCCACACGTGTGAAGCTCATTGTTATTTGTGCCTGAACTACTTCTTAATACTTTACGGGGACCAAACAGAATTCTGGTGGTTTGAGGGGTTGAATAATAAATGACCCTCTGAATTAACTTTTAACGCTTTAAAAAATAAAAAAACTTTTTTCGTGGCACTGCATTTCCCACTTCCAGGCTGATCTACAGTCCAAATGTCACAATGCCAAGTTAATTCCGCATGTGTCAACCAGCTAAATCTGCAGGGGTTGAATACTACTTGTAGGCACTGTATATACCTGTAGGAGTATATACATGAGGAGTGACCCCAATAAAATTAGTATGCCAGTTTGGATGTGATATTAAATAGCACTAGAGCACTTTATATAATAAACACTAAAGAAAGAAAAAAAGACACTTATTATAGAATTAATTAATGTAGAAGTAGATAAAAAAACTTACCGACATGATATGGAAGAGATTTTGGTAAGATGTGAGTGACAAGGAAAGGTTTTAAGAGGTTTGGGGCGATACAGGAAGTGTCAGCAGAGAGGGAACACAAATTTGGACGGACGTTAGGTGTAATAGTAAGAAAAACGAGACTGCGCATTTGCGGGAGTCCCAAGATGGCCACGGCCATACATCCTGTGTTTTGGATAGCGGTGACGTCATGGGAACGCTGGCGCATGCGCAGTGCAACTTCCGCAATGCTGGAGGCAGCGTGGACATGCGGTGAGTTGATGTAAATACAGTTAATAACCAAATGAGGTTTAATAAGCAATATATGTGCAAATAAGGGGACCAATTGAGTTTTATTAAGTACACATTAGATATACAGGTAAATGGAAAGTGTGTATATAGAATTTTACTATGATATAGAAGGAAGATGGGTGTAAATCATAATCAGAGCATATATTGAGAACAGGAGATATTATAACTGTAAATGCAAATGATTATTATTATTATTTATTTATATAGCGCCATTAGGTTCCATGGCGCTTTACATGAGGATAAGGGAGACAAGAACAAGTACACTAAATCTAGGCAATCAGGACGTACAGGTACAGGAGGGGCAGGGACCCTGTCCACGAGGGTTCACAGTCTATGGGATTATGTGGAAATGTAAACTTGATGTATAAAGAGCCCAGCATTTGCAATGGGTGCTTGCTGGAAGAAGGTCTGAGGACCGAAACGTCCCACCACTATGATGCCTGAAGGCCATTAAAGGCGAAATACATCGTATTTGGAGTGCTGCAGTCCTTTTTTGGTCTGTATAAGAGGGTGAATGAACTAGCCCTGGACTGATTTGCATCACCCTTATTAGGGAACAAGTGCTGCTCTATATTTATATATATATATATATATATATATATATATATCGCTTGTTGTGAACTATGGGATTTATTCACCAGGAGGCGGCTGCCCTGTATAGTACATCACCAATTTTTGTACACTGCTTTACTTATATGAAAAATTCATTGGTTTTACCCCTTTCTATACAGATACCAGTTTGATATTTCATTGTACCGAGGTCCTGGTTATCTCTCTTATAACATGTGTGGCAAACTGTGTTTGTTTTTAATTGTTCTTAATCAAAGTCTTGGTTACCTGTTATCACTTCTGCAATAAATTTAACGCTTTCACTGGCAATACGGTTGTGCACATTTATATACAGAAGTTCTTTTTTTACTCCTATTCCACAATAGACTGGAACACCTTGCAGGCATCAGGAGCCTGCCTGAGAGTTGCCCCCACCCTCGCCCTGAAGCCAGCTCAGCCCCGCTGGCTCTCCAAAAACTCCAATACCCCTTTACTGCAGATGCCCTAGGGATCTGCCCCACCCATGGAGAGCGGTACCATCTCAGCTGGCATTCTATCATCCCCAGAGGTCCCGGCCTGCAGCAGCGGCTACTAACAGCTGCATACCACGGGTGGTGTCACGACAATTTGTCCCTTTTTTACTGACCGCCCATCCCAGGGTGGCCACGGACTGGGTCACACCATCGTGACAGCTTTCCCACCAAGACCCTCGAGGACGTCGAGAGAGAGAGATCTGGCTCAGAGTACCCCATGGCCACCCACTGAGGTGAGTCATTACCACCATCGGAAGATTGCAGGTACAGGAGGCAGATGACAACATGTGATTGGTGCTCACAAACTTATAGACAGACACTCTACGCTAATGCCAGTGTGTACCTATAACTGAAATTCAGCTGCAATCTGTGGGGAACACACAAAGGAAAAACAAAG
This sequence comes from Allobates femoralis, assembly GCA_033576535.1. Taxonomy (NCBI): domain Eukaryota; kingdom Metazoa; phylum Chordata; class Amphibia; order Anura; family Aromobatidae; genus Allobates; species Allobates femoralis. The sequence goes on along the minus strand of JARQOC010000005.1, from coordinate 407,381,200 downwards.
GAAGGATTGCGCTATAAACAATGTAGTCATTCTCTGGTCCTTATATAATAAATAAAAGTTCCTATACAGGAAACAATTCCATTAATATTCTTAATATAGTAACAAATAAAATACAAAAAAAACCTAGGAGACAAAATAAATAAAACACCACTACACTTGGAGCATCTTTTTTGGCCAGAAATCTTTTGACCCTGAACCATCTGGTTTTGCGTCCTAAATCTATTTTAAGTCAACAGGGTAGAGGCTGTACAATCAGACAAGAGTGATAACCAGTGGCGTAACTAAAGTCCTATGCCACCCCCCACACACTCACATTGGTCAGATCTAAGGGCCCCATGTAACGTTGTAAATTCTATAAAGACTCACAAATAGACCTCTCTCCCCTTCATTAGGTATTACTGTCCCTCATCCTGTTATTATCCTCCTCCTCCTCATGGAATATGCCCTTATCCAGGTATATATGGTCCTCTTTTATACTATAATGCAGCCTCATATCCCTCCATATAGTTTATTGCAGCCTCATAGCCCTCCATATAGTATAATACAGCCTCACAGCCATCCATATAGTATAATGCAGCTTCACAGTTATCCATATACTATAATGCAGCCTCATAGCCCTTCATATAGCATAATGCAGCTTCATAGCCCTTCATATAATATACTGCAGCCTTATATACAGTGATGGCCAAAAGTATTGAGACCTCTGCAATTCTCTCAGATAATACTCAGTTTATTCCTGAAAATGATTGCAATCACAAATTATTTGGTATTATTATCTTCATTTAATTTGTCTTCAATGAAAAAAACACAAAAAGAACTGTCCTAAAGCCAAATTGGATATAATTCCACACCAAACATAAAAAAAGGGGGTGGACAAAAGTATTGGCACTGTTAGAAAAATCATGTGATGCTTCTCTAATTTGTGTATTTAACAGCACCTGTAACTTACCTGTGGCACCTAACAGGTGTTGGCAATAACTAAATCACACTTGCAGCCAGTTGACATGGATTAAAGTTGACTCAACCTCTGTCCTGTGTCCTTGTGTGTACCACATTGAGCATGGAGAAAAGAAAGAAGACCAAAGAACTGTCTGAGGACTTGAGAAACCAAATTGTGAAGAAGCATGAGCAATCTCAAGGCTACAAGTCCATCTCCAAAGACCTGAATGTTCCTGTGCCTACCATGCGCTGTGTCATCAAGAAGTTTAAAGACCATGGCACTGTGGCTAACCTCCCTAGATGTGGACGGAAAAGAAAAATTGACGAGAGATTTCAACGCAAGATTGTGCGGATGGTGGATAGAGAACCTCAACTAACATCCAAACAAGTTCAAGCTGCCCTGCAGTCTGAGGGTACAACAGTGTCAACCCGTACTATCCGTCGGTGTCTGAATGAAAAGGGACTGTATAGTAGGAGACCCAGGAAGACCCCACTTCTTACCCCAAGACATAAAAAAGCCAGGCTGGAGTTTGCCAAAACTTACCTGAGAAAGCCTAAAACGTTTTGGAAGAATGTTCTCTCTTTTTGGGCAAAGGCATCAACATAGAGTTTACAGGAGAAAAAAAGAGGCATTCAAAGAAAAGAACACGGTCCCTACAGTCAAACATGGCGGAGGTTCCCTGATGTTTTGGGGTTGCTTTGCTGCCTCTGGCACTGGACTGCTTGACCGTGTGCATGGCATTATGAAGTCTGAAGACTACCAACAAATTTTGCAGCATAATGTATGGCCCAGTGTGAGAAAGCTGGGTCTCCCTCAGAGGTCATGGGTCTTCCAGCAGGACAATGACCCAAAACACACTTCAAAAAGCACTAGAAAATGGTTTGAGAGAAAGCACTGGAGACTTCTAAGGTGGCCAGCAATGAGTCCAGACCTGAATCCCATAGAACACCTGTGGAGAGATCTAAAAATGGCAGTTTGGAGAAGGCACCCTTCAAATATCAGGGACCTGGAGCAGTTTGCCAAAGAAGAATGGTCTAAAATTCCAGCAGAGCATTGTAAGAAACTCATTGATGGTTATCAGAAGCGGTTGATCACAGTTATTTTGGCTAAAGGTTGTGCAACCAAGTATTAGGCTGAGGGTGCCAATACTTTTGTCCGGCCCATTTTTGGAGTTTTGTGTGAAATGATCAATGTTTTGCTTTTTGCTTCATTCTCTTTTGTGTTTTTTCATTGAAGACAAATTAAATGAAGATAATAATACCAAAGAATTTGTGATTGCAATCATTTTCAGGAAGAAACTGAGTATTATCTGACAGAATTGCAGGGGTGTCAATACTTTTGGCCAACACTGTAACATAATGCATCCTCAGAGACGCACATCCATGTGAAGCAGACGCTTGGGTCACTGGATTCGGCGGGCACCGGGCCCCTGCACCTCCGGGCCCGGTTGCAGTTGCAACCCCAGTTGTTATGCCCCTGGTGACACCATTCCTGGGAAAGAGTACAATGTTCTGATAAAAAGCAATATAATTTTCGAATACCCAAGTTTCATAGTTTTTAAGGTTGAAGGTAGGCTATGGGTTGAACTAGAGAGACTTAAAGTCTAACATATTGATTCAAAGGAGGGCAGAAAAAAACATCCATGTGGCAAACACTAAATCCACATTGGGGGAAAAAATTCCTTCCTGACTCCACATATGGCAATCAGACTAGTTCCCTGGATCAACACTTTATCAAGGAATCTAGTATATACAGGTGCATCTCAATGAATTACAATATCATTAAAAGTTTAGGTATTTAATTACTGAAATAAATTATTAAGTGAAACACATTATATAGAGTCATTATAATTATGGCTTACAACCAATGAAAACCCAAAGGTCATTATCTCAGAAAATTAAAGTAGGGAGGATGAAGGGTCTGAGAGATAAAATATTACCTAAATAGGTATCAGAGGCTTCGCCTTGTGTGTTTTGAGAGTCACAACCACTATAAAAGCATATCACAGCTGCTCCAGTCCCCAGCATAGTGCATATAGAGTAGAGAGGATGAAGGGTTAAAAACCACACTGCCATATTCCATAAGACATCAAAGGGTGAATATAAAATTGATTTTAGTCAACGCATTTCAAGGCCCACCTGGCGTCGTCCTCAGGACAAATCAATATTATACTGCCATGTTTCAGGGAGCCCTGAAATGTGACTAATAACCCAATATTATATTCATCCTTTGATGTATCGTGGAATACAGCACCGTGGTTTTTAACCCGTCATGGTCTCTACTTTAATTTTCTGAGATAGTGCCCTTTAGGTGTTCATTGACTGTAAACCATAATCATCAACGTTTACAGAAATAAACACTTGAAATTCATCACTCTTTAATGACTAATGCATGCTTTTCACTTTTTGTATTATATTAATGAAAAAAATTTACTTTTTGATGATATTCTAAATTCATTCTGATGCACCTGTATAACCGGTAACATATTTTTCAAGAAAAGCATCCAGGCCATTCTTAAATGTTAGTAGTGAATCACTCATTACATCATACGGCAGAGAGTTCCATAGTCTCACTGCTCTTACAGTAAAGAATCCACATCTGTTATTATGATTAATCCTTCTTTCCTCCAGATGTAGAGAATGCCCCATTGTCTCCATCACAGGCATAGGTGTAAAAAGATCATTAGAAAGATCCTAAACCTTCATTTTTCCAAACTAAATAACCCCAAGTGTAATAACCTGTCTTGATATTGTGGGGGTAGAAGCTTCCCTTCAGTGACTTGCCAAGCTCTGACAGGCCACTATCAAAACATGGGTTATCACTGGAACGAAGTTTGGGGGGAAAATGTCCAACCCAGTATTTAAGACCACCAAGGGCCCCCCTAGAGTTGTCCTGATTAAGTCTGCCACTCGATTTCAGAATTCTCCTATCTTGGGGCACCACCACCACACATGACCCCAAGATCCCCTTTTTTACCACATTCCTTCGAGCATAATGGGGAATATGATTTGTTAAATTTGGAAATTTTATAAGGGGTAAGATACCAGTTCATATGTATTTTCTTTAGTTATGCTAGATGATTAATGCAGGAGGACTGCCTTTGAGTAAATGTGGTCACAGTCTACCAGTGTTCAGGGGTGGATGAGAAAGAGTGCCTCCTCCCAGACATTCATATAAGGGAGTTTGACCGAATCTGCTGGCGAATTAAGAGTTCTATAGAACAGAGACAATCCATGTTCATTTGGGTATTCTACTTTAAAATATTTCTGCATCATGTCTGATGGGTCAAGGCTCCAGCAAGCTGGAATTGTGCACGACTAAATAACATGACGAATTTGGAGGTACTGATCAGGGCAGGCGTCAGCACCTGGCATACCCGGGCAAGTGCTGGATCCCTGAACAGCTGGGGGCTGGAGAGGGGGCCCACTGGCCATCAGGGACATGCAGCCCTAATGGTCAGGGGGTCTGGTCATCAGGAAAAGGCGACCCCGACAAGAAGGGCCCATCAGGAGCACTCAGCCGGACACTTAGCCAGTGGCTGAGTGCTCCTGCAGCTTTGCCAGTGCACATGGCTAATTTGCATGCGACACAAATTAGCCATGTGCTGGCTCCAGGGAGCAGGGGAGCTTCCTCCTACTGCAGACTGCAGCAGCATGATGAGTCATCTCGCTGTGACCTCATTCTGCTGATGCAGCCATACAGGAAGGAAGCCCAGACCGGAGGAAGCATCTGAGGAGGACACAGCCCCAGAAGAGCGGAAGGAAGGTGAGTATGATTAATTATTTTTTTACTGTGTGCAGCACAATGGGGATTATATATACCAAGATGTGGCCAGGGGACAGATATAGCAGGAGAACCACCATATTATACATTATCTGGAGGCTGGTTATGGGCTGTAGAGGCTGATGTGGACTATAGAGGCTGTTCTGGGCTATGAAGTCTGCTTCTGGGCTATGGAGGCTGCTTCTGGACTGTATGGAAGTTGCTGCGGGCTATGGAGGCTGTGCTGAGCCTGTTGGAGGCTGCTGTGGGCTATGGAGGCTATTCTGTGCTATAGAGGCTGCTTCTGGGCTGTGGAGGCTGTTGCTGGACTATATGGAGGCTAATGCGGGCTATGGAGGCTCTGCTGAGCCATTTGGAGGCTGCTGCTGGGCTATGGAGGATGCTGCTGGATTATATGGAGGCTACAGCAGACTATGGAGGCTGCTGCTGGGTATATGGAGGCTGTGCTAGGCTATATAGACACAGTGCTGGGCTAAATAGTGGTTGCTGCTGGGTTTTGGAGGCTGCTGCTGGGCTATATAGAGGCTGTGCTGTATATATAATATGGAGGCTGTGATGTGACTCACCGCCGGCCCGTGGACTTCGGTTTAGACAGGCTGTAGCTCCTTCCTCCTTGTCACTGGTGGACCGCTCCTGCCAGTAGCGGGGCCCGGTTGAGTGCAGATCAAAAGTTGTAGACGTCTTGTCGGAACAGATTAAGGGGTTAATTTATTCGTGACGCCACCTTTGAGTAGTTCGGTAAGGGCTACCGACGCTGCGGAACCTCCGGGGGATGGATAGCAGCAAGATGGAACGCTCCCCACAGGCTGAGCGGTGATCCCCCGAGGCTGGAGCTGCTCAAGATGTTGTGCGGCAGCTGCGGTTACCTTGGCACGGGCCTGCATGTTGGCGCGTTCACGGGCTTGCCACTCCTCTCGTCGGCGCTGGCGTACATCTCCGTCGGTACGGCTTGAGGTGCGAAGATGAAAGGTGGAGCTGGTGGTTTGGTAGGAAGCTTGAGCTTGGCGGGCAGTCTGGACCGGCACCCGGTGGAAGAGCACAGGGGAAGGTGTCGGCATTGCACCCGACCAGTGTACCCAAGTTGTATGTCCGGTAAGAAGTTCCTCGGTGTCTCCCCAAGCGAACCCGGTGTCGAGATCCTCAGGGATACTGCAGGTCTCGTCGTCATCGTCCTCGACCACTTCCTCGATGACCACATCAGGCTGCTCGATGATTGGAGATGCTGGAGTAGGTCCCTCTGTACAACAGGGCGGTGGTGCTGCGGATCCTTCCTCGGGGACGTCCTGCAGGGCTTCCTGGCTGCCTGCCTCTTCATCTGTTTCTGCAGGTAGAGGTGTCTCAATCCCGGTTACCAGGTAGGCCTCGGCAATTGCAAGAGAGGTCTCCGGTACGGGGATGAAACAGGCAACAGTCTCTTGGATAGTGCAACTGTTGACGGGTTCCTCAAGGGGAACCTGGTAGATGTCAAGTTCTTCAGTGGAGCGTATTGGAAGCTTCGGCTCAGGAACGGGGTCGGCTGCAGTTTCAATCGCTGGAACGAGCTGAGCTGTGGCCTCCACTGGAATGATACAGTCTATGGGCTCCGGTGACGAAGCAGGACAGGTGGTGGGCGACGGTGAGGCGGTTGAGAAGCTGGCGACATCATCTGGGCCGGGAGTAGCTGTACCCGGTCGGCTCTGCTGCATCGCATGATGGAGTCTTCTGCCTAGGGTCGCACTCCAGCTGCGAATCTTCCATTCCATAGTCTCAAGTAACCGCACCCGGAGGTCCTGTAGAGCCTCTAGCCAAAAGTCGGGGTTGCCGTCAATGGTAAGGGCAGGACCCGGACCCGGATGGCCTATGGCTGCTCTTGCCTCCGCCTCCCGCATTAGGTCTTGGAGTCTTATGCTGGCCATTCTCTTCTTTAGAGGGAACCACACCCGTTCAACCGGTAACCGTTCTGGTAGAGAGATGGTGAAGAAAGGTCTGTGACACTCCCATTTCCTGTCGGCTTTTGTAGTCCAATTGTGGGAAAAAGTCTTTGGGGTCCGCCCCCATGGTTGATTCGAGCAATCAGGGCGGACAAAGAGTTTGGCGCCTTTACCTTTAGCCCTCCCTCGATGAGGGGCGGTGGCTCACCCCTGGGCTTGCACGTGGCGGATCCTTGTGGCGGGAATGCCATCTTGGGCGCCATCTTGGCCCAACGGTGAAAAGGCTGGAAAGTTCTTTTAGGGACGAACAAAGTCCGAATTATAGACAATAAAGTCTTTTTAAGCACATAATACCCGTTAGGGAATGGGCCTGCTCGTATCCTGTTCATGACGCCAAATTCTGACTCACCGCCGGCCCGTGGACTCCGGTTTAGACAGGCTGTAGCTCCTTCCTCCTTGTCACGGGTGGACCGCGCCTGCTGGTAGCGGGGCCCGGTTGAGTGCAGATCAAAAGTTGTAGACGTCTTGTCGGAACAGATTAAGGGGTTAATTTATTCGTGACGCCACCTATGAGTAGTTCGGTAAGGGCTACCGACGCTGCGGAACCTCCGGGGGATGGATAGCAGCAAGATGGAACGCTCCCCACAGGCTGAGCGGTGATCCCCGGAGGCTGGAGCTGCTCATGATGTTGTGCGGCAGCTGCGGTTACCTTGTAGTGCGGACGGACAGTTCATAAGGAAGCACGGACACAGAAAGTCTCTGCAACGGGTCTTTACTGTAACCAGCAGGCAGTACATGGCATACAGTTAACGGGTAGTGGATCGGGTGGACTCAGCAGTGATGGTGTCCCTTAGAGATCCGCAGTGTTCCTCCATTCTAGCTAAGTGGTTGCCAGTGTCGCCCAGGAATACCAGATCGGGTACGGGGAGGCTGCTTCAATCCCTATCCAAGTTATACGTTATGGATGTTCTGGGGAGCCTTGGGTCCCTCGGTGGGTACACCGCTGGTTAGACGACTGGAAGTTGGCTGGTGGTGGGGTGCTCCTGTAAAGCTGCTCCTCCACGCTTCTGGTTCGCGTAGCAGAGGTGAACTGCTGCCAGCTTCGGTACCAGTGAACCGGCTGTGAGTTGGGCACGGGGGTCTTTTGGAACCCGTGGTTGGTGATGCCCGATCCCGGTTGTTGAGGCCTCAGGTGCTAACACCCGACCGGTGACGGCCCGGGGGCTGCACGAGGTGCAGAGCCCCCGCTCCTCTCCAAGTTCAAGTTCTCTCTTCTCCAGACAGACTCAGGCTCTAGACTAAACTTACTAAAGTCTGTACTTCCTACACACTTCCCTAGCACTCCGCCCACCAGGACCCTGGGTTGGCCCTCTGTTCTAGGTGATGCATGCAGGGTTGGATCTCGAAGTTAACCAGATCACTGCTGTGTCAGAGGATACTGCGGCTGCATTTATGGCTGCAATACCCTCTTGTGACGCACTCGTTGCGGGGCGCCACAGATGCATATATAAAATGGAGGCTGTGATTTATATATAAAATGGAGGCTGTGATTTATATATTATTTGGAGGCTGTGCTGGGCTATATATATATTTATCTGGAGACTGTTGCTGTGCTGTATGTAGTATTTGGATGTTGTGCTTTATATATAATATGGAGGTTGTGCTTTGCTGTATATATAATATGAAGGTTGTGCTTGGCTATATTTATTATTTGTAGGCTATGCTGGACTGTATATATTATCTGGAGGCTGTTGCTGGGCTGCCACTGCCTCCAAATAATATATACAGCCCAGCAAAGCCTCTAAATATATACATCCCACAGCCTCTATATTATATACACAGTCCAGCAGCCTCAATATTATATATACTGTCTAGCAGTTTCCATATTATATACACAGCCCAGTAGCCTCCATATTGTATATATGCAGCCCTGTACAGGCTCAATATAATATATACAACCCACCCAGGAACCTCTATATTATATATCCACAGCCCGCAGCTTTTATATTAAATTCATGAATCATGGTATGTGTTAAAGGGGCTCACAAAAATCTGGAGCCAACCCTGGTACTGATAAACCATGTTTTGGGAATATTGTAAAGTTGGGACAAATCTGTAAAGGAGGGAAATACAGGGCCATCTAAGAGTTTGTCAAGCGTGCTTACACCTGATTTTATCCACAGGTCTAGAGACAGCACAGAGACGTGTGCCTCGATCGCCTTTACAGAAATATATTTAAATGGGGATTTTGCCAGTGTTCTATCAAGGTTATTCCAATAAGAAATCAACAAGGACATCGTATATAAGGGAAAATTCGATTTCAGGGGCTTCAGTAGCTCGATCTCTAGCAAAAGTCTAGTAGACCTGTGGGGAGCAAACTGTCTTTCTATTTGAAGCCATCTATAATTAAGATATTCAGCCCCATCAACCCTTTGGGGCCTCGAGTATGGCCACTTTCTGGTACAAAGATTTCGTACGCCCATTCCACCACAAGAATATTGGAAATCTAGAACCTTGACCGCCACTCTTGGTTTTTTGTTTTTCCAAATAAACTTACCAAGTACCGTATATACTCGTGTATAAGCCGACCCGTGTATAAGCCGACCCCCCTACTTTTGCCCCAAAAATCTGGAAAAACCTATTGACTCGTGTATAAGCCGAGGGTGGACCTCAGCACAGGTATACAGCCCCCAGCAGTGTGGTATACAGGCCCCCCCCAGTGGTATACAGGCCTCCCCAGTGGTAGTATACAGCAGCCCCAGTGGTAGTATGTAGCATCCCCAGCAGCCCCAGTGGTAGTATACAGCAGCCCCAGTGGTAGTATATAGGAGCTCCAGCAGCCCCAGTGGTAGTATACAGCAGCAGCCCCAGTGGTATATACAGCCCCAGTGGTGTATACAGCCCCAGTGGTAGTATATTGCAGCCCCAGTGGTGTACACAGCCCCAGTGGTAGTATATTGCAGCCCCAGTGGTGTATACAGCCCCAGTGGTAGTATATTGCAGCCCCAGTGGTGTATACAGCCCCAGTGGTAGTATATTGCAGCCCCAGTGGTGTATACAGCCCCAGTGGTAGTATATTGCAGCCCCAGTGGTGTATACAGCCCCAGTGGTAGTATATTGCAGCCCCAGTGGTGTATACAGCCCCAGTGGTAGTATATTGCAGCCCCAGCGGTAGTATACAGCAGCCCCCGTAATCCAGGGACCCCCAGCCTGACTCCGGTCACCTGTAAAGGAAACTATACTTATCACAGTGCCGCTGTCCGCGCCCGCTCGCACCCGCTCGCAGCTGCCGTACGCGATCCTCCATCTTCATGCGTCTTCTTCCTATTTCCTGTGCTCGTCGCAGGGAATGACGTCATTGCCTGCGACGAGCACAGAAACAGGAAGAAGACGCATGAATATGGAGGATCGCGTACGGCAGCTGCGAGCGGGTGCGAGCGGGCGCGGACAGCGGCACTGTGATAAGTATAGTTTCCTTTACAGGTGACCGGAGTCAGGCTGGGGGGGCCCTGCATTACGGGGGCTGCTGTATACCGATGTATACATCGGTATGTACCGATGTATACATCGGTATACAGCACTGACTCGCGTATAAGCCGAGGGGGGTACTTTTCAGCCCAATTTTTGGGCTGAAAAACTCGGCTTATACGCGAGTATATACGGTAGGTATTTTAGGAGCCCTATCCATGGGAATTTGTGATCATGCAAAAAATAGTAATGGCGGTCTGATTAGGAGCGCTCTAAGGAACAAGCAGACATGTAAGATGTTTTCATAAATGGCAAACCTTTTATTTACTTCTTAGCTCCCCTCACAGCTCCACTACGCGTTTCAACTGCATACAAACAGTCTTCATCAGGTGGTGACAACCTGATGAAGACTGTTTGTATGCAGTTGAAACGCGTAGTGGAGCTGTGAGGGGAGCTAAGAAGTAAATAAAAGGTTTGCCATTTATGAAAACATCTTACATGTCTGCTTGTTCCTTAGAGCGCTCCTAATCAGACCGGCATTACTATTTTTTGCATGGAAACTACTCCCATTTTGAGGGACTGGCGGCTGGAGCAGCTCAGGAACAGCACAAACAATCTGCCTTGAACAGGAGAGAGGAGAGCGGAGAGGCATTGCATATACCGCCGGCGGCGGAGGCTGTTAAACCGGGTTGTGCAGGAATTGCACAACCCGATAAGGTGAGTGGCCACCTACCCACGCCACATAGACGTTTTTAATAAGGGGATCCTACACATTTGCGCCCCTTTTCCTTCTTGTTTTACATGGGAATTTGTGAGGCAGACATCTGAACAATTAGGTAATCCTAAGATACCGTCACACGTGGCAATTTTGCTAGCAATTTCACTGGCAATTTGCTGGTTGCAGTGAAATCATGGACACATTGTTCTATTTTGTTGCCGTGTACAAATGGAACAATGTGTCCATGATTTCACTGCAACCAGCAAATTGCCAGTGAAAATGCAAGCAATATTGGCGCGTATGACGAAACCTGTAGGCACCAATATCATTTTTACAATTTGTAGTCTGGCAACCCAGGACAGTGAGAGAAGGGTCTGCCTTTCCAAGTCTCCCCAAACTTCCGAAATCAGTGATTCGCAGTTCAACTTAATTAGATTTACAAATTTTGTAATTTTAATTTTCAAATATGTAAATCCTGCTTCCTCCCACTTAAAGGGGAAATCCTCTAGTATTCTATCCTTCACCAAAGGTGTGATACATAGGGGGAATCTAAGAGACTTTGTGGTACTTAATTTGTAATATGAGATTCTGGAGACTTCAGCCAGCATGTCCATGACACTCACCAGGGACCCTTCCACGCCTGTGAGAGATAATATCACATCATTTGCATACAATCACACCACATGGTCAGTATCTCCCACACGGACTCCTTGTATGCTTGGATTAGTTCAAAGAGCCTCTGCCAGCAGCTCCATAAACTAAGCAAAGATAACTGGCGAAAGAGGGCAGCCCTGCTGAGTGCCATTAGTTATCATAAACAGGTCTGAGGTGAAACCAGACGCACTCACCACCGCATTCGAATTAGAGCTCCGTTCCTCCCAAGAACTCCTCCTCTGATCCCCCCTCATCTCCTTCTTGCACAACCGCATTCAGGACTTCGCCCGGGCATCTCCCATACTCTGGAACTCCCTGCCCCAACACGTCAGACACTCTCCGACCCTGAGAAGCTTTAAGTGTCACCTGAAGACTCACCTATTCCGTCAAGCCTACAACCTGCCATGAGACCCAGGTGACCGCCCCATAACTGACACTCCCCCAGCCTACTGTATCCCAACCCGGCCCTCGTAGACTGTGAGCCCTTGTGGACGGTCCCCTCCCCTCCTGTACCTATATGTCCTGATTGCCAAGAGTTATTGTAATTGTGCTTGTCTCCCTATACTCATGTAAAGCGCCATGGAACCTAATGGCGCTATATAAATTAATAATAATAATAACACTGCCAAAATAGCCTTTTTAATATCTCCCACAAAACCAAACTTGTCCAGAACCTCACCCATATAACCCCAGTGCACTCTGTCAAATGCCTTCTTGGCGTCAAGAGACAGCAGTACACTGGGGAGTTTATTAGTCTCCATTATCTCCAACAAATCTATTACTCTTCTAGTGCCAATCTTGGCTTCGCTCCTGGGCACAAACCCAACCTGGTCAGGTGCCATCAGAGAGGGAAGAACAGACATTCTGGCTGCAAGGATTTTAGAGAATATTTTTAGGTCACAGTTTATTAAGGAGATAGGCCTAAAATTACCAGGAGTGTTTGGGGGTTTCTCGGGTTTAGGAATGGTTGTGATTACTGCCTCAAGGTTTTCATGGCTTATTGAAAAGCAAAATTTCCAAAAATTGAAAGTTTTTAGGCAGTAAGAAGCTAAGGTTTTGACGAAAGAATGACAATAGGCATTAGAAAAACCGTCTGGGCTCAGATTATTTGTTCTATTTCAAGGATAGATATGTAAAAACCAAAAAAGGGGAAGGGGTGGTTTCAGGCGTGCTGCCGGTCCAACAGAACTTCCAAATAGAATGTTTAGAAACTTGCTCCTTTGCTCTAGCCCCCACCTCAGGGAATCTCAGGTGGAGTCCTGCAAGCCGGCTATGTGCCTTTAAGGCTGCTTTCACATAACGATTTTCGGTCATCCGATTGTATCCGTTTCAAAACGGATACAATCGGATCCGAAATCGGACCCATGTTCCCCTATGGGAATCGGATGGGAACGGATGTGCCACTATTGGCATCCGATTTTGGCACCATCCGATCCCATCCGATGTAATCACGGGCACAAAATCGTAGCCTGCTACGATTTTGTGTCCGTGACTCACATCGGACAGCCTCGGATCACTGCTGATCCGAGGCTGTCCGATGTGCCCACAGCATAGGAGCCTATGGACATCGGATCTGAGTTCACCTCAGATCCGATGTCGGCTCCGTATCTCCCTGTCTCTCCCTACTCCTGCCTCCTCCATCTTCTTCCCTCTCCTACTCTATATGATGTGACCCCGCTATTCTTTGCTGTGCCCCCTCTTTTCTCTCCTCATCTATCCCTATCCTCTTCCCTGTCCTCTCCCTGGGTGTAAAAAAATAAAAAAAACTCCTCCGGGAGTATACATTACCTGTCACCGCTCCCACGCTGCAGCACCATCAGGGCTAAAGGACCTGTGATGATGTAAGAGCCCGGTCACATGACCCGGTCAGCTGACCGGGTCATGTGACTCTGACATCATCACAGGTCCTTCAGTCCTGATCGTGTGCAGCGTTGGAGCCTGTGACAGGTAATGTATCCTCCCGGAGGAGTTTTTTTTATTTTTTTACACCCAGGGAGAGGACAGGGAAGAGGATAGGGATAGATGAGGAGAGAAAAGAGGGGGCACAGCAAAGAATAGCGGGGGCACATCATATAGAGTAGGAGAGGGAAGAAGATGGAGGAGGCAGGAGTAGGGAGAGACAGGGGACCGCAGGATCCACACGGATCCTGCAGATCGGATGGCTATTTGCCATCCGATTGCAGGGATCCGTATGGATCCGTGCCTGTCCGTGGGATCCCCCTTCAAAGTCGGATCCCACGGACAGGCACAAAAACGTTATGTGAAACCAGCCTAAATTGTTGTGACTCTCACAACAACAAAAGGTGAGTGCATTGACCTAGATACACCCAAATATCACTCAGATAAGACCTTATGTGCACTCTCTCTCCTGTCTTCTAGTATATCAAGGATAGATATGGGAGCATTTAATTCACTTAACTGAGCCAATGATACTTTGGGGAGTGAGATTTTTCTAGGAAGTTACCAATTTCTTGTAGATTAGGCTGGAAAATATGGGGATCCCTTTAAGGTTGCACAGTGAATAATAAAATTGCCTAAATTCTTTAGCTATGTCGATCAGATTTAGTACTTTAGTCCGATCAGGTTTATTCAAGTATGCAATCCTATTTCTTCTCTCCCTTTTTTTTTATTCTCCTAGCTAAAATCTTCCCTACTCTATCTCCCATTGCATAATGTTTTGTTTTGGACTTTTTAAGAGTTTTTTCGTACTGGAATAAAAGTAGAGCATGAAGCCTTATTCTATGTTCCGTTATTTTTTGGGACAACTGTGGGGTGGGGTTTTTCTTGTTGATTTGTTCCAGATTGTTAATTTGAGTTAATACGTCTGGCACTGTCGCCTCTCTTTTCTTTTGTACTGCTGCCATCTTAATAAAAATACCTCTCATGTATGCCTTGTGGGCTGACCATACCATCTCGTCTGAGGCGGAGTTATTATCATTTATGTCAAAGTCTTAATTTGATCCATATTAATTCAATGTTTTGTTTGTTGGTCAGTAAAAAAAAATAATTTAAACACCACCTATTAGCTTTGACCAAAGAGTCCCTATCAAATACGGTGAGTGAGACAGGAGCATGGTTAGACCACAAGATCACACCTATCGTTGCCTCAAGCACACAACCTAGAATTCTATCATTGACAAAAATATAGTCTATCCTGCTATAGGAGTTAAATCTAGGGGAGAAATGGGGAGTAATATCTCTCTCAGGGTACTGTTACATGTCGCAACATTGCATGCATTTTCACTTGCAATTTGCTGGTTGTAGTGAAATCATGGACACATTGTTCTATTTTGTTTCAGTGTACAAATGGAACAATGTGTCCATGATTTAACTGCAACCAGCAAATTGCAAGTGAAATTGCATGCAATGTTGCGACGTGTAAGGGCCGCTTTACACACACCAACTTCTGTGTCCAACTTCTGAACAGATCTCTGGTTCTGTTCAGAAGTTGGACACAGAAGTTGGTGTGTGTAAAGCGGCCCTAACGGTACCCTCGGAGCTGTGGATATATCTCCAGATGTCATGCAAGTTATATTCTGAAAACAGTGATTTCATCTCTCCCCTAGAGGTACGTCTGTTTGAACAATCTAACACTGCAGATATGGGGAGGTTGAAATCTCCACAGACCGTTTTAAACCCTTTGGAGAACACCTGAACTCTCTTAAGTGTTTGTCTGATATATGAAAACTGGTGCGCATTCGGGCCATATAGAGATATAATCGTGTACCTAGTGTTGTTTAAAGAACAATCAAGGAAAATAAAACGCCTCTTCGGATCACTAGTAGTGTCATACAATTTAAAGGATAGGGAGTCTCTTATTAAATTAGCCACTCCAGCTCTTTCAGTCTTGTTGTTTGCAAAAAGACTGATGTGAATATTGAGGGTTCTTTAGCTGAGCATTGTCCTGCGCCAACAAGTGCGTTTCTTAAACACAAATTACATCAGTAGTTTCTTTGCAAATATTCTCCTAAAATATGGGTCTTTTAGCTGGCGAGTTCAAATCATTGGCATTTATAGGTATAACCTTAATATGCATTGTTAATACTATATACTGCTTTATGTGAAATCATTGCTCCAAAATGAGTGACAAACATGGGGAGGACAAACCAGCTTGGAGTTTTTGGGACTTCAGCAAAATCTTCATTGTTTTCTGTGTAAGGGGAACGTCTTAGCCCTCCCCACCCCACCCCACCCCCTGAGACTGCTGCATGTAGCCACATTGTGAAGAGCAGGAAGAAGGGGTGGGGGAATGAGAAGCTGCAGCCATTTTGGAGGCTGTATTCAATACCTGGTCTCTGGAGAAATATGCAGTCACCTTCCATGGGGAGCTCCTTATCTCCGACTTGCCACGCACGATAGGAACCACTTTGTCCTCAGGTCACCAGTTAACTTATTTAGGGCTTTCCAGAGCAGTTTATCACCTTGTTGTGCCAAGTTAAAGCCGATCTCTGCTGGAGCTCCTGTATTAAGCAGCCTGTGCCAGACAAAGCTCAGACATGTCCCCTGCCATTCAAACCTCGGGCACGGCCCTGGACTTCATGTTAGTGGTGAACTCAGGACAATATTCTTTTGTGCTTATTTGTGAAGAAAAATTAAATTTAGTGAGAGTTTATGTCACACAAAATAGTTAATAAATTACATTTCCCACATGTCTACTTTACATTAGCACAGTTTTGGAAACAAATTATTTTGTTAGGAAGTTAGAAGAGTTCAAAGTTTATCAGCAATTTCTCATTTTTACATCAAAATTTACAAAACCATTTTTTTAGTGACCACATCACATTTGATGTCACTTTGATGGGCATACATGACAGAAAACAACCAAAAGTGACAGCAATGCAAAAACTGCACACCTCAAGCTACTCAAAACCACATCCAAGAAGATTATTAACCCTTCAGCCACTTGACAGGAAGTTAAGCAATGTGGAAGGAAAAAAATAATGAACATTTCACTTTTTACCCTCAAAAATGTTACTTTAGTACCAAATTTTGCTTTTCAAAAGGGTGACAGGAGAAAATGGACCCCATAATTTGAAGTGCAATTGCAGATACCTCACATGTGGTGGAAAACCACTGTTTGGGCGCACGACAGGGCTCAGAAGGGAGGTAGTGACAGGGCCGGCTCCAGGTTTTTGTGGGCCCCGGGCGAAACAGTCTCCAGTGGGTCCCTTTAACACATACTATGATTCATGAATATAATATAGAAGCTGCAGGCTGTGTATAATATAGAGGCTCCTGGGTGGGCTGTATATATAATATAGAGGCTGTTCAGGGTTGTATATATAATATGATGACTGCAGGGCTATATATATATATAATAAAGAGCCTGCGGGCTGTATATATTATTTGGAGGCTGTGCTGGGCTATATATACTATTTGGAAGCTGTGCTGGGCTGTATATATAATATGGAAGCTGTGCTGGACTATATATATATTATTTGGAGGCTGTGCTGGGCTGTACATATTATTTGAAAGCTGTGGCAGCCCAGCAGCAGCCTCCAAATAATATATCCAGCCCAGCACAGCCTCCAAATAATATTAGTCCAGCACAGCTTCCATATTATATACACAGCCCAGCACAGCTTCCAATTAGTATATATAGCCCAGCACAGCCTCCAAATAGTATATATAGCCCAGCACAGCTTCCGTTTTATATATTACAGGTCTCCATATACCTCAGCAGCATCCTCCGTATACCCCAGCACAGCCTCCGTATACAGCCAGCACAGCCTCTGTATACCCCAGCACAGCCTCTGTATACAGTCAGCACAGCCTCTGTATACAGTCAGCACAGCCTCTATATACCCCAGTACAGCCTCTATATACAGTCAGCACAGCCACTTTATACCCTAGCACAGCCTCTATATACAGTCAGCATAGCCTCTACATACAGTCAGCACAGCCTCTATATACAGTCAGCACAGCCTCTATATACATTCAGCATAGCCTCTATATACATTCAGCACAGCCTGTATATACAGTCAGCACTGCCTGTATATACAGTCAGCACTGCCTGTATATACAGTCAGCACAGCCTGTATATACAGTCAGCACAGCCTGTATATACAGTCAACACAGCCTCTTTATGCAGTCAACACAGCCTCTATATACAGCCAGTACAGCCTCTATATACAGCCAGTACAGCCTCTATATAGTCAGCACAGCCTCTATATACAGTCAGCACAGCTTGTATATACAGTTAGCACAGCCTCTATATACAGTCAGCACTGCATCTATATACAGTCAATACAGCCTCTATATACAGTCAGCACAGCCTCCATATACAGCCAGCACAGCCTCTATATACCCCAGCACAGCCTTTATATACCCCAGCACAGCCTCTATATACAGTCAGCACAACCTCTATATATAGTCAGCACAGCCTCTATATACAGTCAGCACAGCCTCTATATACAGTCAGCACAACCTCTATATAGTCAGCACAGCCTCTATATACAGTCAGCACAGCCTCTATATAAAGTCAGCACAGCCTTTATATACAGTCAGCACAGCCTCCATATACAGCCAGTACAGCCTCTATATACAGTCAGCACAGCCTCTATATACAGTCAGCACAGCCTCTATATACCCCAGCACAGCCTCTATATACAGTCAGCACAGCCTCTATATACCCCAGCACAGCCTCTATATACAGTCAGCACAGCCTCCATGTACAGCCAGTACAGCCTCTATACACAGTCAGCACAGCCTCTATATACCCCAGCACAGCCTCTATATACAGTCAGCAAAGCCTCTATATACAGTCAGCACAGCCTCCATGGTACATATAATCCCCCATCCTGCTGCTCACAGTAAAAAAACAAACTGATCATACTCCCCTTCAATCCGCTCCCCCGGGGCTGTGTCCTCCTCAGATTCTTCCCCGCCACATCCTTATAGCAGCAGCTCCTGGAACTGTGGAGCTTCCTCCTTCCTGCAGCAGTGTGATGAGGTTGCAGGGTGATGACTCATCACTCTGCTACAGTTGGCAAAAGAGGAAGCTCCACTGCTCCCCAGAGCCAGCACATGGCTAATCTGCATCGCATGCAAATTAGCCATGTGCACTGGGAGCTCAGCGGAGCACTCAGCACCTTGTGGAGTCTGCCTGATGTGCCCCTTCTTGACAGGGCTGTCTGTCCCTAATGGGCCCCTGGCTGTCAGGGCTGCCTGTCCCTGATAGCCAGTGGGCCACCCCAGCCGTTCAGGGCCCTGGCACTTGCCTGTGTATGCCGGGTGCTGACGCCGGCCCTAGGTAGTGACATTCGACTTTTCAAGCGGAAAATTGGCTGGAATGGTTTGTGGATGCCGCGTCGTGTTTGGTGAGCCCCTGATGTGCCTATACAGTGGAAAACCCCCACAAGTGACCTCATTGCGGAAACTAGACCTCCACCCAAGGAACTTTTTTTGATGTGTGACGACCACCTTGAACACCCAGGTGCTTCACAGTTTGGCCATAAAAATACAAGTATCACATTTTTTTTCCACAAAAATGTTCAGCTAAAATTTTTTTATTTCCAAATGGGTAACAGGAAAAAAAAAAAGAAGACCCCAAAATTGGTAGTGCAATTTCTTCCAGAGTACACCGATACCTCACATGTGGTGGCAAACCACTGTTTGGGCACACGGCAGAGATCGAAGGGGAGGGAGCGCCATTTGACTTTTCAAACGGAAAATTGCCTGAAATCATTAGCGGATGCCATGTTGTGTTTGGTGAGCCCTTGATGTGTCTAAAGAATGGAAATCCCCCACAAGTGACCTAATTTCAGAAACTATACCCCTCAAGGAACTTTGCTAGATGTGTGGTGGGCACCTTCAACTCTCACACAAACCTCACAGTTTGGCCATAAATTACAAAACGAATCACAATTTATCCACAAAAATGTTCGAGCTTAATTTTTTTTATTTTCACTAGGGGTAACAGGAAAAAGTGGACTCCATAATTTGTAGTCCAATTTCTCCTGAATATGCCGATTCATCATATGTGGCAGAAAACCCTTGTTTGGGTGCAGAGCAGGGCTCTGAAGGAAAGGAGAGACATTCAAGCTCAAAATTGGCTGGAATCATTAGCAGAGTCCATGTTGCGTGGAAACTTGTGTTTTTGTGGGTTGAGTTGAATGCCATTGGTGGAGATTTGGGTACAGAACATTTTGGATCAGTCCACATTTATCCTGTGCTCTATGCGGAGTACTTACATTTGAGTTTCCAGCTTCATCTCTAAAATACACAATTCAAGTGAAGCCCACAATGGATCCATTCACTAATGAGGCAGCAGTTACTCTTGACTCCATTTGGCCTCTGTTCAGCGCTATCCTTTTCAAAAGGCACACAAAATTGTAGTTGACCGCACTTTTGCGCACACCAAAAGACAAAAGAAAAAAAAACATGGCCACTGCCAGATAGCAGGTCAGATGGGAGTTTAAAGTGACTATATCTGGCTCATTACAGTGAACATCCTTTGGGAATTTTGTCAGAATCACGTATTTCAGAGATTTACAAGTAATTGCCAGATTAAGCGCTCAGTGTAGAGCGCAGGATAAACGTGAACTGGGCCATACTGCAATCTTTGGGAAACAAAATATACAAATCAACATCAGTTGAAGAATTGGCTTTACTACCTCTCTTATACACCGTTTTGGTCACCAGCACAGGTGCAGCAGGCAGGTACGGTCTGCCACCTACCCCCATCTACTTAGTTTTACCTGGCTGGTAATCAAAATACTGCAGAGCTCTTTTTTTTTTTTTCTTTCAATTATTCCGTGAAATAATTGCAAAAAAATTAAAAAGTTGCGTTGGGCTTGGCCGTATATTTGGTCCAGCCAGGTACAACTAGGCAGCAGGTCTGGAAGCATCAACGTGCGGAAGCCCGAGCGTTCTGTGCCCCCCACACACGAATTTCAGCACACAGCCACCCCTGTGGCATTTCCTGACACTGTACCTAACGTTTCCAGGGCCCTTGGCATTTAAGAAGCCACGAGGTCCACGTCCGATATCCCCCAGTGACGGCAAATCTGTTGAAACACTTCCGGGTGCAGGAACCATTCTCCCGCGGCGAGGCGATGGAGACTGAGAAAGTCTGCCGCCCAATTGTCCGCTCCCGGGATGTGCACTGCCGAGATGATGGACCCGGTCGACTCGGCCCAGGTGAGAATGCTTTCTACCTCGCCGAGAGCCCTTCTGCTGTGGGTGCCGCCCTGGTGATTGATGTAGGCCACTGCCGTTGTGTTGTCTGATTGGACACGGATGTGTCGACCCGCCAGGAGTCTGTGAAAGCAACGTAGAGATAGGGATATGGCCCGTATCTCCAGAAGGTTGATTGGAAGCGTTGACTCCTGTTCGGACCAGCAACCCTGGGCAGTATGATGACGATAAACCGCCCCCCAACCCAGGAGACTGGCATCGGTGGTGAGAACTTCCCAATCGACCAGAAGGAAGGACCGGCCCTTGAATAGAGATGTCGGACACATCCACCATCGTAGTGACCTCTGGACCAAAGGGGTCAGGTAGAATACCCTGTCCAGTGAGAAGGGACTCCTGTCCCAGGTCGTCAGCAGGGCCATCTGTAGTGGGCGAAGGTGAAATTGAGCGAATGGGACTGCTTCTATTACAGCCACCATTTTGCTGAGAACCCTCATCCCGTAATGGACGGACTGCAGGATGGATCAGAGCAGCGTGCATATTACCCTACGTAGGGCTTGAACTTTGTCTCGAGGAAGGGTGACTAACCCCTGAGACGTGTTGAAGGCCATGCCCAGGAAGGTGACAGACTGGGCAGGAATCAGAGAGGATTTTTTGAGATTGACTACCCAACCCAGTCACGAAAGAGTGTCCATGGTTATTTGGACACTCTCCTCGCAGGCTTTGAAGGAGTGGCCTTTGACGAGGAGGTTGTCCAGATAGGGCAGGACGACGGTTCCTCTGGAATGAAGGATGGTCATGGCAGCAGCTATGTGACCTTCGTGAATACTCTTGGTGCCGTGGCAACACCGAAGGGTAAAGCAACAAATTGGAAGTGCTCCTCGTGGAAAGCAAATCGTAGAAAACGTTGATGCACCTGAGCCATTGGTATGTGAAGGTACGCGTTCCTTATGTCGATGGAGACGAAAAACTCGCCTTCTTCCTTAGATGCGATGATAGAACACAGGGACAACATCCTGAAACGACAGACAGCAACATATCTGTTCAGATGTTTTAGGTCCAGGATGGGACGTACTGACCCGTCCTTCTTGGAACAACAAAAAAGTCTGAGGAAAAACATTTGAAACATTCGGAGTGCGGCACGGAAATGATTACCCGGGTGAGCCAAAGCAAGGATATTGCGTGGAAAAAAGCGCAAGCTCGTATCCGTGACTTCAGTGGATTTGAGGGAAATAAACTGATTGGAGGTAGCTATAAATTCTATGTAGTAACCGGAAGACACAAGATCTTTGACCCAACTGTTGTTGGTGATGGATTGCCATACGCGATGGAAAGCGTAGACGACCGCCGACGGTGGGAGTGTCTTCAGGGATAAGTGCGAGTCACGACGAGGAGAAACGATTGGATCTGGACTCTTTGGATCTAAATTGGCAATGGCCTATTTTGGCAGTTTTGATTTGACTTGTAAGATGACTGGTTGCTCCTCTCCGTACTCGGAGAATGGCTTGCGCATGTAGGCGCTCGAGAGGATGTCCAGCCGAAAAAGAAACAAAAGGGCCGAAAACATGGTTGTGGTCTTTTAAAAGGACGTTTCTGTTTGTGCTGGGGAAAGAGATGCACTTCCCCAGATGAGTTTATCTAATCATTCGCCAAAAAGCTGTCCGCTTTGATAAGGAAGGATGGTTAAGGACTTTGATGCTGAATCCGCTCTCCATTGCCTGAGCCAAAGGGATCTGCGAATGGCGATCATGTTTGAAGCTGTGAGGGCAGCACAAGTGGCCAAGTTCAGAGAAGCATAGATTAAGTAATCTCTGGCCATAATGACTTGAGATTTCAGATCCACCAGCTCTGGGTCTGAGCGTTTGAGGGATTTTTGTAAAATTTTTGCCCAAACTACAATTGGCTTGGCCATCCAGACCAAGGCGAACAAAGGCGATAGAGCCGATCTCGCTACTTCAAAGGTGACCGTGCTAAATGCTCGACCTGCCTGTCTGTTAGGTCTTTAATAGAGGACCCATCCGACAAGGACAATAGTCTCTGCCGCTAGACGGGAGACTGATGGGAGGAGGGCTGTCCATCGGCGGCAAATCTGCCCAATCCTTAGAGGGCTGGGGAAAAGGGTAACAAGCCTCAATTGATTTACGACCCCCAAACCTTTTATCCGGTGTTCCCCATTGTTTGGACAGAATATCCTGGAACTCGGGATGGTCGGCAAAAGATTTTTGCTGACGTTTTGCTCTCTTAAATGAGACAGTATGGTCCGTAGTCGTGGTTATAGGGTCGTCTATCTTAAGCGTTTGATTAACTGCTGACACCAGGTCATAGACCATGGGCTATATAATGGGAGTAATCTGGGCACACCTGAATTCTCAGAAAAAAGGTAAACCACACGGAGTGTTAAAGGTGAAAATTGTTTTTCTTTTTATTGCCACACAGTATCCAGGCACCGTAAAAAAACGTTTCGGCCCTACAAAGGCCTTTTTCAAGGTTCTGATTATTAAGAAAATAACATACATACAATGCATTATTACAACATACAAAATATGACAAAAGATTTCGTTGTTAATCCAAGTGCTCGTGATCCTTTGATGGTGAACTGTGGCATGTGGCAAGTGAAAAACAGAATGCAATCTATCCAATTGTGCCAGCACTTTAAAAGCCAATAGGCACAATTGGATAGATTGCATTCTGATTTTCACTTGTCACATGCCACAGTTCACCAAAGGATCACGAGCACTTGGATTAACAATGAAACCTTTTGTCATATTTTGTATGTTGTAATAATACATTGTATGTATGTTATTTTCTTTATAATCAGAACCTTGAAAAAGGCATTTGTAGGGCTGAAACATTGTTTTTTTATGGTGCTTGGATACTTACTGTGTGGCAATAATAGAAAAAACAATTTTGACCTTTAACACTCCATGTGGTTTACCTTTTTTCTGAGAATTCAGGTGTGCCCAGATTACTCCCATTATACTGACTAATTTTTCTGGTGCACCCTAGGACGAACAGTGAGCCTATCATCTACTAAGACTTATCGACCATGGGCTGAGTCTCAGGGGATTATAGATCAAAAGAGTCACCCATGTCTGATTCCGAGTCTAGAATATGAGGTTCGACCATAGTAGGGGAGCCCGGTCTCAAATCCAGTGAGGGAGAAGTGTGAGACGTTTCTGTGAGACCTTTTCTTAGTTGCCTCTGTCGTAGCTGGACGTCGCCTGTCCTCGACAGTTGTGGGCTCCTGAATAGGGTCCTGTGCACCATTCTGGGAAGCCGTGACCGGGGGACGGTGCTGCATAGCCTGGACCAGGGAGATAGACAGCTTTTCCAAGGATTGGGTGAGGAATAGTGCCCAGTCTAGCGGGCTCGGAGCACTAGTTGCTCCGGCATCGGCGGAGGGCTTCTGGACTTCTGTGGGGACGCAGGCCTAGCAGTGTGGTGTGGTGTGACCAATCAGATGGCATATTCCATGGGGGCGGCCCTTGTGCTGCAGCCCACCTCTGTACCAACCATGTCCTCGTGCCAATCATGAAATCCTCGCTCTGCACGTCCCTGTGCTGGTGACGCAAGGAGCAGAGCGAGGATTTCATGACTGGCACTAGGACATGGGCGGTACAGAGGCGCAGGCTGCAGCACAAGGGCCGCCTCCATGGAAAATTACTGTAAGTTTTTATAAGCCTATATATCGGGGTAGCTGCTCCACAGAGCCATGGGGGACCCCTAGCTTGAATGCAGCAGACATGCTGCATTCAGTGCTCGGCTTAGATTAACATCCATGGGGGGGCGGAGGAAGTTGGGCATTTGTGACAGGTCCTCTTTAACATGCAAACCTCTAAATCATCGGTCAGCTGGCCCTTCCGAGTGGTCACACCACACTGCCAGGCCTGCATCCCTGCAGAAGCCCTCCGCCGATACAACTAGTGCTCCGAGCCCGCCAGATTGGGCACTATTCCTCACCCAATCCATGGAAAAGCTGTCTAACTCCCTGGTCTATCCCTACAGAGCCATGGGGGACCCCTTGCCTGAATGCAGCAGACATGCTGCATTCAGTGCTGGGCTTAGATTTACATCCATGGGGTCGGGTGACAGGTCCTCTTTAACCCCTTCCTGACCCGTGATGCAGCATATACTGTATATCTTTAACTTATTTTCCAAATAAGACGCTTATTATAGAATTAATTAATGTAGAAGTACGGTAGATAAAAACCTTTCCTATATGATATGGAAGAGATTTTGGTAAGATGTGAGTGACAAGGAAAGGTTTTAAGAGGTTTGGGGCGATAGCTGGAAGAAGGTATGAGGACCGAAACGTCCCACAGAGATGCCTGAAGGCCATTAAAGGCAAAATACATCGTTATTGGAGTGCTGCAGTCGTTATTGGTCTGTATAGGGGGGTGAAGGAACTAATCCCTGGACTGATTTGCACCAGCCCTATAGGGGATTAAGTGCTGCTCTTAGTTTTTTATATATATATATATATATATATATATATATATATATATATATATATATATATATATATATATATATAATATCAATTTCATTGCCACCCGGGTTCTGTGGTTGGAGCTTGGAGTCTCCTCACCACCTTTCAGGGCCGGGCCCCTGGTTCTCGTTCTGCCCCTCCGCTTTAGTTCAGATTCGGGCGCATATATTATATATATTTTCTATATCAATCCTGTACTCAAACTTTCTTACCTAGTTTCATTAATATTCCCTTGATATCTTTCACTATATACATATATATTTTTTAACACATATTTATTATTCCTTTTCTATGTTTTGTGCTTTGCAAGCATCCATTAGTAATGCCTGCATGAGGGAGCATTTCCCATCTTGTTTGATGTGCCCTCCGGCCTCCGCCTGCTGGCTGGTTGCCATGATGAGAGGTGTTCACATACATGTCGCTTCTCTCCCCTCCTCCCACGACGCGTCTGGTGGGAGGGTGAGGGAAGTGACGTGGGACACCGAGCCAGGCATTTCAGGTTTCAGGTGTGGTGACTGGAGCACTGTTAATCACAAACAGGGTGAGCATCGCTATAAATAGATTGTACCATTACACAGCAACACCCTCTAAGGCTGTGTTCACATGCGGCCCAATTGCCGCATTTTTTGTAGGTGCGGTTTTCCCACGTTTTTTGCCGTGCTACTTTACGCCGGAAAAAAGTGGTGCATTCACACACCGCGTTATTTCACGGCGCAGGAGGAAGTGATGTCACACAGGGCGGAAGAATCCTGTGTTCCTCCCCTTGGTGACATGTTGAGGCTGAGGTTTTGCTTTCCCAGTGTATCTACATACACTATCTACATACACTGTGAAAGCAAAATAAAAGAGAAAGCGTATAAAAAACAAATACTTACCTCTCCACCGGCTGTCTGGGACCAGAGAAGAAGACGTCCGATCGCTGCCAGGACCTTAAAGATGTGATTGGCCGGTAGCGATCAGCTGATGCATCACGTGACATATCACCTGATTTCTACCGGCCAATCACATCTTTAAGGTCCTGGCAGCAATCGAACGTCTTCTCCTCTGGTCCCGGACAGCCAGCAGAGAGGTAAGTATCTGTTCTTTGTTTTTATTTTTAAATTACGTTTTCTCTTTTATTTTGCTTTCACAGTGTATGTAGATACCCTGGGAAAGCAAAACTTCAGCCAAGACATGTCACACGAGGGGAGGAACACATGATTCTTCCTTCCCCCGTGTGACATCACATCCTGCTATTCCTCCTGCGCCCGCGATTATAGGTGCTGGAATTGCACATTGTCTGAACGACGATACGTAATTCCAGCACTTATAATAGGGCTGGAATTATTGATGAAAGCGAGTGCAAAAAAAACACAAACAATTGACTAGTTCATTCTTTTTATGCACGCTTTTTCGGCCCCAAAAGCGCAGCTGAAAAAAGCGCAGCGTCGGAACGGCAAAAGGGAATTTCCATGCACTTTGACAGTCGATGGAGATGCACTTTTGGGGGGAAAGCGCTCTTAAAAAGACAAGGGAAATACACAGTGTGAATGCAGCCTTAGAACAACCTTGGGCGAAACGCGTCAGGGCGAATCCTGCATCCTTATAGGACCTGTAATTTCTGCACCCCAGAACTAATTAACATTGCAGTCTGGTACAATCCAGCATTCATTGCTGTTTGGATGATCCCTACTTGTTCTACTTGCTTTGTTACATTAATCTCCTATACTGTATCCTTTTTCTGTCATATCACTAAGCTATTTGTAATCTTTATCTGATAGAGACTGTAATAGACACCTGCATCGCCCTCAGGGCCGTGGGTTACTCGGAACCGGTCCCTGCTTTCTGGTCACAGGGGGAATTGTCACGGTAGTGGCTGTGGACTGGTTCCGTGGCCCTGGAGGGACCGCAATTAAAAAGAAAAATGTAAAAAGGGGTATAAAATTAAAATTTGTCAGTGATGCCACCCGTGGTATGCGTTCAGATGTGATCGCCGTTGCTTGTCTCAGCTCCAAGGGATGATGGCATGCAGCAAGGTGATAAGCCCTCCACAGGCAGGGCTGATCTAAAGCCTGGGCCGGGTTAATAGTTTTTGGTGAAGTGGTTGTGTGGTGACCGTGGGGGTGCGGCTTACTTCTGACAGGTGTCCTTCAGATCTCTCAGGCTCGACCTCTTCTCAGATGTTGGTCTCCACAGCCATGGACCTTCAATAAAGACTCTCACACACATCTCAAGTTTAACCGGGTACTTTATTTCACTGCTTGCTTTTACACAGTCACGGTTTTCCTGTCAGTGAGCGTACTGGTAGCCTGTCAGCAGCTGGTCTGGTTCACCAAAGCACCCCCTTTCTCTAAGGCTTTCCAGGTCTCTCTCCTCAGGACCACTCACTACCTCAGGGCTAGCAGTCGCAGACTTTTCAGGGGGTCTTGTCACTGACTCCCAAGTCCTGTATGAGGCTTTTCCTTGGTGTGACGGTCTGTTTGGTTCCGGGCATAGAGACCCTTTACCACACCGGTTAATCTGTGACCGGGGCTTGAAACTGCCAACCACTTATACAGGGCCGGTACCCAGTCCGTCAACCCAGTCGCTCGGTATCTCGATAAAGCTAATCTTCCACTTTGTACTCCTTTTCCACTACACCTGGTCAGTAGTCTCGAACCCGGTCAGCCATAAGATGACACCGGCTGCTGGGTCCCGGTGTTTTTCCTGTGTTGCTTACAGTCTCTTTTCTGTTGTCACTCTGCTCAGTCCTGAGCCCTCCTTCAACTCCAACCTCCGTCTCCAAACTGACTGTCACTCTCACTCTGAGGTAAACCACTGTAACTCCTCCTCCTATCACAGGTGCCACCTAAGCTCCACCCACTCTGCTCTTCCTCGCTTCTCCCTTGCCTGGCATAAAGTCCAAGGTATAGGAATTCGGGGACGTGTTGGGTGCTTGTGGGTTGAGGCAGATGGCCTGCCATTCCAACTGCTGCACATCTCTGTGGCTACCAGTCCGCAGGGGTATCACACACCCACTGGTATATACCAGAATTGTGGTGTTCTATCATCTGTGTAAAGGATCAACTATAACTTCTGTATCTGGTATCCTTGCCAGACCTATATCTGACATGACATAGTTGCTGAATACCACTACAGTATTGTCTGATATTTTATTGTCTATATTCTGACCTTACTTTCATTCTGACTTCCATCTGCTGTCACTATAATATTATATCATCCTCTACTCTAACAGTACCAATATTGTAAAGATCTAGGTGTCCTCCATCTATACCTATCTAAATTATTTATGACTTGTGCATAATAGAAACTGTAATAAGGCTGCTTTCACATCAGCGGTTTACGCTGATCGTGGCAGTTGCGGTGAAAAAAACGCAACTGCCGCGATTACCGCATAACGGTCGCGGCACACTTGCGGCAAGCCCCATACAATGCCTATGGGGTTTTCGGCAGGTGCGGCAAGTGCGGCCGCGAAAAAAAAACGGCATACCGCAGTTTTTTTGCGGCCGCACCTGCTGCAAGTGCCAAAACCGCACTTGCCGCACACTTACCGCAAGCCCCATAGACATTGTATGGCGCTTGCCGCGAGCGGCCGTGATGCTGTAATCACGGCAGTTGCGTTATTTTCACCGCAACTGCCGCGATCAGCGAAAAACGCTGATGTGAAAGGGGCCTAAGACGACCACTTGGTTACACACCAGAACTAGGTTCTTAACCCTGTACAGCAGGGGTAGGGAACTCCAAGCCTCAAGAGCCGCACACAGTCCAGGTTTTCAGGATTTCCTTAGTATTTGACAGTTGGAACCATCACGTCTGCAGGAGATTAAATCACTAACTGTCAAACACTATGGAAATCCTGTAAACCTGGACTGTGTGCGGCTCTCGAGGCCTGGAGTTACCTACCCCTGCTATACAGGATCAGGTACACTCGCTGCATCCCTGTGCATCTGGTATTTTAGCCAGATATATATCTGATGTGACATAGCTGCTGTATATCACTATTGCCTTTACTCTGATTGTATCTTGTCTCTAACTATATAATCTTTAGTACAATAATATAGTGCAAGTGGATGAGCTATCTCCTGATACCAATGCTTTGAAAATACAGGTGTCCTCCTCCGATACCTATCTATTTAGGGGTCCTCTCATAATAAAACATTTATATAGACTCCAATTTTATTCTTTTATCCTTGTTTCCCTTTATTTCATCTAATTTTTTCTAACACTTTATCTCTATGCCAACCCGATATTTGGTATCTAATTATATCTAGACCTCTGATGGATATCTAGTACTTTTTGCTATTTAGTGCACCTTCACACAATTTTTCACTGTATTCTGTGTATTCACATATTATTTTTATTAACAACCATTGTTTTCATTTTTTGCCTTTTATAGTGCACTGTATATATATAGGCTCCTTAGGCCGGCTTTACACCACGATTTTTGACTGTCAGGTTCTCTCCGGTTTTTTGCAGGAGACACCAGACAGAACCTGACAGCCACGGACGAGCAGCTTCGTTTGTGCCGCTGTCCAGTGCTGAAATTTCATCACTGCGGCTGCAGGGGAGCTGCTGAAATTTCAGCCATGGAGCTCTCCAGGTGCTGAAATTCAGTGGCAGCAGCACTTTCAGCACCAGGTGTGCTCTTTCAGCACCAGGCGTCCGGGAACCGGCACGATTTTCTGCTCACTCCCATGCTATGGACGTTGGATCCGGTTTTGCCCAATTTTTGCATCGGACACAAAAAATGCTGCAGACTCCGGTTTTGTGTCCAATGCAAAAATCAGACAAAACCAGATCCTCCCAGAAAAGCCCCATACCAAATGGCAAATAACAGCCATCCGGCCCCACAGGGAGACAAGGGGGGCAAATTCGGATTTGGAGCTGTCCGGTTCACACCGCACAGCCCTGGACCTGAAAAATGGTGGTGTGAAGCCGGCCTTAGGACTTTTGCTTTGACTCACTTTCTGCAATCAGTATTCTCTCTATTGCTTTCTATTGCCCTCTAGTGGTCTTTTAGCATCATAGGATTTGTATTAAATTTTTTCACCACACTATTTCACAGGTTGTCTTATCACTTCTTTTCACTTTGGATTTGGTAGATCCATTAACAATTGGAATATCTGTATTGTGGATCTCTTTATAACAATTTTTCTATATGGAGATTTAAGAAAGGTTCTGTAAATTTTATCTGTTGCCTTCAAGTTATTTATTTTGTATGCTGTATTATCCTGTTATTTATATTTGTGGGGTTTGGTCGCTCTTGGATATATTTCATGGTATCTCGTTTTATGAAATAATGGTTTCCTTTATGTAAGAGAAAAAAAGGAAAGAAAAAAGAAGAAAAAAAATTATTATTTTTTTTTTTTTATGTTTTGTTTTTATGAAGATGTTATGAAAAAATCTTTTTATTCAATAAAATTATTTATTATTTTTATTTTTTCAGTATTGTTTAATTAAAGAAAGAAAAACATTTTTTCTTCTTCTTTTTTCTTTCCTTTTTTTCTCTCCTACGTTTTTAACCTAGAAAACAAATAAAATAATGTTAGAACAATACAAGGAATATACAACATGAGACCAGCAGAATCAAGATAGAACTGAGACATAAGATATACGGTGGCGCATGATACTAACACTGCCACATACAAAAGGAACATCTGGACTCTACAGGTTCTATCACCCTGAGAGAGAGATAGGGTGACAACTATATATATTTTTTGCTGCCCTTGATGAACAGAACTTTAAAGTGATTTTACAGGCGGTTCCGCTCAGAATTTCATTTAGTTTTTTATATGGTTTTAATAATCGGATTTTTAAGATTATTTATGATAGATTTTGCTTATGTTTATATAGAAATTGTAACTTTTTGATGAAAATTGCACCAAAAACCTGGACACTCCCGCTTCCATGACGATTTTGACGTCATCTGTGAAGGAAACACCTACTAATTTGTGTCATTAGGGGGGCTATATATATGTCTTGTACTGTGGGAATCCCTGAGGAAGGTGCCAGGAGGGCACCGAAACGCGTCGGAGAGAATAAAGGAGTAGTTATTTGAACATCATCTACACGTGTTTTCTTTGGAGATTCGGCTTGATCTGGCAGCGCGGACTGTTTAACACCCTGTTTCCCAGCAACTTCTTAATGATTTCGTCGAGTTATTCATAATTGACATCTGCTGTCTCAACAGCAAACGTGAACGGCTGTCTCACCCATGCTGGATATGACTCTCTTGTAGGGAAATATCCATCGAGAGACTTTGCAAGCTTATCTAAGTGCGTGGCAATTGTTAGCTTCAGTTCCATGGATACAGAAATGTCTCCGATTCCAGACACATCTTCGATCTTACTTACACAGTCATCCAGAAGGGGAAAGTTTGCAAAGTTATTGCTCTCTATTCGTCGTTTCCATAACGGTAGTTTTTTTTAAAAAAGCCTTCAGGTTTTCTTCTGCTTCCATGATGTTGACTCCACCACCCTGCATCTGCAGATTGAGATGATTTAGAGCTGCGAACATATCATCCATGTACGCTAAAATGAGAATAAACTCAGGATTTTTTAAGCAATCTGCATGACAATGTTAAGAGAGAGAGGGGAGGGGGACAAGAGGCGCAATAGTGCCCTTATCACTAGACACTAAGGTACAACGGTGAGAAACGTGATTCACTCACCTACTCCAGTTGTGCGACCCACAACTGGCTTATGTGCATGTAGGATAGTATCCTGATGGCTGCCGCTGGACCTCCACCGACTCCACGCACGTGGGGTTAGACCAGAAATTTCAGGAAGAAAAGGTGTACTCCGGTCCGCGCTGCCAGAAACATCAAGGAAGACCCAAAACGAAGTTGTGATCCAAGCTTTCTTTATTCTCCTCCTACGCGTTTCAGTGCCCACCTGGCACCTTCATCAGGGATCAGATCCCTGATGAAGGTGCCAGGTGGGCACTGAAACGCGTAGGAGGAGAATAAAGAAAGCTTGGATCACAACTTCGTTTTGGGTCTTCCTTGATGTTTCTGGCAGCGCGGACCGGAGTACACCTTTTCTTCCTGAAATTTCTGCATGACAATGTTGGTGCTCTTGCAAAAACAGGGCTAATTCCACACACATGGCAAAAACACGATTCAGCACCTGTCCCCGGGATAACCACCGAACATTAGAATGGTACAGGAGTACCTCAAATTCAGAGCCCATTTCTTTACACAGCTCACTGAAGATGTGGTGCCTCAGAGCACTATTTCGCACATAGTTCACACACTACACACTACACACACTACCGTTTTTAATACTTCTGCAATTTTTGGAGTCAAGGTTTTTGTTGCATGCCTGTGCAGAATACAATGCTTAACAATAATGTGTGGTGCATCGGCTTTTACTAGCGCACCAAAACCAGACTTTCTTCCCAGCATGACTGGAGCTCCGTCCGTACAAACTGCAGAAACCATATCCAATGAAAGATTGTTGTCTCTGAGGAAGTCATCCACAAGCTTCTTCACATCAGCTGCCTTAGTTGTTGTTGTAAGAGGCTTACAAAATAAAAATTCTTCTTTTATCATGTTGTCTTTCACATAGCGCACGAAAACAGCAAGCTGGCTTAGATTAGAAACGTCTGTGGTCTCGTCGAGTTGAAGGCTGAATTTTGCTGGACTTGAAATTAGATCTGCGACTACTTGAGCCAAGATGTCTTTATTCATGTACTCTATTCTGTCACTGATGGTGTCATTTGAAAGAAGAATTTGGGATAATTTACCTTCGGTCACTGTTCCGAGTATCAGATTCGCCATCTTTAACGCTGCTGGTTTTATGAGTGTTTCACCGATGTTGTGCGGCTTGCCCTGCTTTGTGATCAGGTAAGCAACTTCGTACGATGCGGTGAGGATCAGTTTGTTCACGGGTACAAATCCAAGACAGGCAGTGTGGCCCTTTCATCGAATCTGGCTTTCACCTTGAATTCAGCAAGCATTGTGTTCTTGTATTCCCCATTTCCATGCATCTTCAAGAAGTGTTCCTTCAGTTTTGCCGGTGCGAGACTAGAGTTGCTGAACTTGGCATCGCAAATCATGCAGATAGGACGCTGACTCCCATCACATTCTGTGATACATGTGCATGCATGTTGTACATATTCGACCGACCACTTTCTTTTATTGCACGACATAGTTAGTATGGATTAAAATATTAAGAAAGAAATCACACAACATACGACTACGACAGTCACACGGTGACTACTGAGCACACTAAATTCCCTGCAGCACTGATTGGCCAATTAATGTTAAGTGATCATCTGCAGCAAGTGATGGCCAAGCGGGGCGTGTCATCATGAATTTACATAATGAGTCGGATGTGTCTTGACTTCCATGGTGGAGGCTCCGCCGAACCCCTGAGACCGACTCACCGAACTCCTAGGGTTCGATAGAACCCCGGTTAAGAACCACTGGTCTATATTGATGGAAAGATGAAAAAGTTATGGCTCTTGGAAGCAGGGAGGCAAAAAATCACCAGGTGGTGAAGTGGTTAAATATAGCCATAGTCGGGGTCTATGAGGCATTCTGTCATTGTAATCTGACAGGTCTCATGTATTGCAATATCTTACAGAGAAACTATGTAAAAAATGTTGCAAAAATTATAATAAAAAACCCACAAAATAAAGATAAGGAAAATATTACACCAGTGAATATTATTTATGTAAAAACATAAACAAAAGTACATGTCTTCGGTATTGCCATGTCCAGAATTACATGATCTATAAAATTGTTACACTTATTTAACCCCTACAGGGAAAACCGGAAAGAAAATAAGAAGTGTCAAAAAAACTATGCTTTTTCACCATAACACTAAAATAAGTGTGGAATAAAACGTTATCAAAAAAGACAAATGTTATTAAAAAATGGTATTCCTGAAAACATCGTCTTGTCCTGCAGAAAACAAGCTCTGTTGGTGAAAACATTACAAAAAGCTTCAGCTCTCAGAATACAGTGATGCAAAACAATACTTTTTCTAGAACACAGTTTTTGTGTAAAATCAGCAAACGTATTAAAAAAATTATAAATATGGTATTGTTGTTAATCATACTGACACGAAGAATAGAGCTGTCTTAACACTTTTACCACATGGTGAACGGTATTAAAAAAAATAAATAAATAAATTCTGAATTGCTGGTTTTTGTTCATTTTGAAGCCCAAAAAAATCATAATGACAAGTGATCAAAAATGTGCCCGAGAATGGTAGTAATAAATGTCACCTCATCCCAAAGAATAAGCCCTCACGTGACTCTGAGGGCAGAAATATAGAAAAATTATTGCTCTCAAAATATATTTAGGGATGAACGAACCGGAACAGTAAAGTTTGGAGTATGTTGTCCTGTGCCAAACTCTGAACATAGACATCTAAATGGAAGTCCGTCTGTTCGTGTTTAGCAGCCGAATAATGCTTGTTGAAAGGCTGCCGCTCAGCCATCAACAAAGATTTGAGCTGTGGACACTTCCTGACCAATTAGGTTGCATACTCACCGTCAATAGATGCAGTGTCTTACCGCTGTGTCCAAAATGCTGCGTTTTTACAGTATCGGCATAGTGGGTGGGATTTGTAGAAATTCCATGCCCACTATGCTTAACCCAACCGCAGCGTATTGACAGCTGTGGTGCGGGTTGCCAGACTTCTGCTCCTCCTCAGCATGTTCATTTCATGCTGCAGAGTCGGAAGTGGCTCCCATCGGGTGACTGTAAGGAGAAGCCGCCCCACACTTGTCACACGTGGTGAGGTCAGGACGGCTGTGGTCTCCCTGTGGCCACCCGCAGGCTCACTCAGGTCCGGAGGAGCTGTGTCCAACACTTGTGGCGCCCCTGCGGTCCATTCACTACTATTCGTTTGCGGTAACTGGGATCAATAAGTCCAGTCACTCATAAACACACCCAACACACCCCAGTCCCAGAGCGAGTGTGTGAACCCAGGAAGTGGGGGGATGGCTCAGGCAGCTGTGAGACAGCGGGGGCTGAGAGAGGTGGTGGGTAAGGAAGTTAGGAAGAGCAGTTGTGGCGCCCCTGCGTCCAGGAGGCCACAAAAGGGAACTGCAGCCAGGCAGGTAGGACACTTGTTGCACACCAACACCCTCACAGCCCACATACCCACATGTAAGAGGAGGTAACATCCAGCCCTGAGATTAGACACTCTATGAGATTGAGGGGTGGTGGATTCAGAGGAGTGGGTTGGGCACACCAGAAGTCAGGTGACTTGACAGTATATAGGAAGGGGGAGGAGTGAAGGAGTTCAGTAGGCCGAGGTAGGCTGAAAAGCAAAGACCAAGAGTAGGCCGAGGTAGGCTGAGAAGCAAAGACTGAAGCTCACACGTCCTGTGAGAGTAAGGCCTAGGAGCCCAGAATCTGTACTGAGCCAGTGCGAGCCACAGGAGAGAGAAAGCCCATCCGAAGCTGATACCACCAGGAGTGTGAGAGGACTGAGCAGGGACGGTGTAACCCGGGCCCTAGGAACGCAGCTGAAGCTACTGACTGCAGGCGGAGTAGCCCTCCTATGGTACCGAGAGGAACAGAGAGAAAGGAGCCTGGTAGAGCCTCGTGCTGGAGGACTGCTGGAGGCTGGGCTGGAGTAGAGTGTCGACTCTAGAGGGGACCGTAGTTTACCCGGCATCCCCAAACAACATGACGGGGGGTCTGAGTTTCAGATTGAGATCCCTAACCAAAGGACAGGTAGCTCAGTGACAAATTAGGACTCACAGAAGCCCGAGTCGCCACCATACTGTCCAGTGTCGCACAACACGAAGTAAGGAGAATGTAACAGCCCGGGAAGGACATTGCAGATTGTGTGAGGGGTCACAGAGAGAGGAGCCTGGCTGCAGAGCAAAGGGAACCCGGAGAGGGAGAATGTGCCCGTGAACTTGAACTGTGTAAGAACTGTGACTGTGCTGTTAAGTAACTGAAAGAACTGAGAGTAAAGCTTTGGAAAACCCTGGAACTGTTTCCCTTGCGTCTCTGCTTGAAAGCTATGCCCTCCATACAGGAATACGGCAAGCCTCCACCTGCAGAGCCACAGCTACAGCCCGTCAGCACCAACAGAGAGGAGAGATCCCTGCAGCGTCTGCAAAGTAGGTGTGCTACACACTCCACAATAGACTTAACCCTTACTGCCCCGGAGAACCCAGTTCTACCCACTGGAACTATACCACCTAAGCTGCCATTACATTGTCCCCAGAGGTTCTGCAGCAGCGGCGGACCCCATCACTGGCCGCACCAAGTGGGTGGCGTCACAAGTGACATCCCCTGTAAATATCCCCCTTTTATTGCCAGGGCCCGGGACACAGTCTGGACCAGGACCACCCGTGACTTCCCAGTAAAGACCCGGTCCTGTACCGAGTACCCTCGTCCCAGTGGGCTCGACAACCTGGTGTCACAAACAGGATCTATCCGGTCCAAAAGAATTGGACCCTGTGCGCCTAAGGAACGTGTTCTAGACTTTTACCGCCAAAATCTGACCTTAATGGCGGCCTGGGGAGACTAATGCCATGTGCAGAGGAGGCATTCCCGAAACTCCCATCGTGGGCCGGCCCGGTCTATGGCGCGAAGAGAAGGACCTGCCCTGGCTCTCCTTAACTCCGGGAGAGCCAGCCGACACTCTCAAAGAAGAGCCTCCGCCCCTAGACCCTCCTCCTAGCAAGCTGGGGGGAACGAAGAAGGAAATCGTCATCAGGAGGGGGCGGAACGAAGGACCGGAAGAGAAGCAGTCGCCATTCCAGTACACGAGGACGGAAGCAGAGAACACCCAAGAGAGTGCTGTCGACAGAAGAACACAAGTGATCCCGGAGGGCCCACGGAGTGACCCGGTGGAGGAACCCGGCCGAGGAGAGACCCTGTGTGACCAGAGCGAGATGGCAGAAGGCGGAGAGCGTCCCCACATCCAAGACACCCGGCGGGGTGTGCCGCGGCTGCTACCCCAGCAGATGACGTGGGCCCAGGAGGAGCATCGGACCCGGATCCAGATTGATGTTGAGCATTGCCGGAGCTACGAGACTCTGTCTATACAACCCGGCTGGGTTGGAGCGTCACGTGACCACACTGAAGGCGAAGCCTCATGCCGTACTGCAACGTTGGTGGATCTGTCTGTGCCACGTACTGCACCGCGTGCTGCCAAGGGAGACGCAGACCCACTAGGAGCTCTACCGGAGGGACACCTGGCGTTGCCGCAGCCCCTGATACCAGCGCCTAAGACGACAGAGGTGAGAGGAGAGCAGCTCCGTTGCTGGTAGGAGCGAGACCAAGAAAAGAAGGAGTGAGACCCGTGTCCTGTAACCAGAAGAAGGAAGACTTGTAAGTGTGAATGAAGTGTTTTCCTTATTGATCCCATCCCATTGATCGTACCCGGAGGTTCTGCATCAGCGGCGGCCCCCATCACTGGCCGCACCAAGTGGGTGGCGTCATGAGTGACATCCCCTGTAAATATCCCCCTTTTATTGCCAGGGCCCGGGACACGGTCCGGACCAGGACCACCCATGACTTCCCCAGTAAAGACCCGGTCCGGTACCGAGTACCCTCGTCCCAGTGGGCTCGACACAGTCATGAAGTGGGAGAAGGGACAAAGCACAGGAAGGGGTCAGTCAGTCCAGCGAGGGAGTTGAGAAGAGAGTACGAAGGAGAAGGACTCGGAGGGCTTGATCAGCATGTTGCTCGCCCCGAGTCCCAGGACAGCAGACTGCAGAAAGACAGAGGGAGTCCAAGGAGTGATCCACCCATGCACCCGAATCTGCAGTGAAGTGGAAGGACAGGGTGAGAACCAGGGGCTCGCCCTGAAGGTGGTAGGAAGGCTCCAAGCTCCAACCACAGATCCGGGGGTCCACAAAATCTCTAAGAGCTGTGGCCAACTCCCGACACAGCGCAGGGAAGGCATCCTTACTAGGGCCAGGGGACCCAGCCAGTCACCCAAGAAGGTCTGTGGCTGCTGGACAAGGGCTCTGTATGCAGAGGCGCATGCAGGAAGGAGGAGAACAGGCAGCGTTGAGAGCCATCCTGGTTGCCAAGGACTACCCGGGCTGCCATTGTACCTGTGCTGTAACTTGAAGTGCCTGACGAAAGAAGCCAAGTAAACCGGGTTGGAACTCAGACTGTGTGTGAGACTCTTATTTCCCGCCTGCACCTGGGGAGTGGTAGATTGCCAAACTGCACTGACTGCAGGGGATCTGCCCTGATCCTGCCAGCAGCCAGCTCTGCCCCGCTGACCTTCCCTCACCCCAAATCATCTTAATTCCGGATGCGCTGGGAACCTGCTACTTCCGTGGGGAGCTACACCATCACAGCTGCAACTCCATTATCCCCAGAGGTCCTGGACCACAGCAGCGGCCCCTACTGACCGCCTTCCACGGGTGGCGTCACGACAAAATCTTTTTTATTTTACATTTATTTTTATTTTCACCCCTTTTCGATCGCCTTTTTTACTGACTGCCCAATAGGGGACCATGAACCGGGTCATGCCACCGTGACAGCCCCCAGGCAGTCTAGGACATAGAGAGGGCCCAGTTCCGAGTACCCCACAGCCCCCACTGGAGCAAGTCAGATTCTGGCACTGTGAACAGGATTTAAGGACCCGTTATCACCGGGTCTTGTGGGCCTTATGGACTACAACATAGAGACTGTGTTTTCAGGCCTGTGCAATGGCGGCCTTAAGAGACTGAAAGCATGTGCTGGCTGGGGGGTGTGCCACGGTCCCCCATCGTGTGTCAGGCCAGCACGCAGCGCGAAAGATGGCCTATGCCAAGAGTCGGGAGGGCGGACCCATTAACTGTGTCGCTCAACCCAGGGGTGTGACTGATGGCCAGAGAACAGCATTACGCCCACAAAGGGAGGGGGCAGAGACAGACTCTGGTGCGAACTGCAGACGGAGTGGCGGGAACTTCAACGTCTGCGTGGTGTCCAAGATGGCGTAGCAAGACCAAGGGAACCTGGAGCATGGGGTGGCAGTGGAGGACTCCCCCAGCGGTTTTTTCCTGCGTTTTATGCTTTTTTTCCATGTTTTTCCTGCGTTTTGTTTGTTGCGTTTTTTCTGCTGAAACTGTACAGGTTTCAGTTTCTGCTACGAACCTAAACCAATGTGTGTGCCCAGCTCTTCCCTACATCACATAGGTTTAAGGGTGCGTTCACACGCTGCGTATTTACTGCGTATTTTTACGCGACTGCTGTTGCAGTTTTTGTAGCCACAACCAGGAATGGAACAATCAGAGGAAAAGTGTAAAGGTGCCGTCAGACGTTTCAACATCGCCGGCAACATTGCCAACAACATTGCCGACAACTGAAGGGAGCGCGCATGTTTTTGGCCGCTGGCCAAGATTGCTGTGCTCCTATTAGACGGAGAGACATCGCCGGCAACACAGCAGCGATGTTGAAAGCAACTATTGCTACCAGGGTTAAATGCAACTCTGGCAGCGATCCTAAATATTGCAGTCAATGGGGGAAGTTGCTAGCAACATCGCTGTTGCGATGTCATACAGGGCGATTCATGCAGATCGCCTGAGCAACAATTCCAGGTTTCAGGACATTGTCCTGAAACTTGGCGATGTTGCTGAAGCAACTATTGCCGTTGAAATCACCCTGTTACACGGGGCAACTCACCAGCAATGTTGCCGCAACTTGGCCACGCCCCTGAGTTGCCGAAGCTGTTGCCCCATGTAACGGGGCCTTTATAGAAACAAGTGCTCCAATATTTAATCACCCACTGCTGGTTTTAATCAGCCACTCCTGGTTTTGGCTACAAAAACTGCAAGAGCTCGCGCGTAAAAATACGCAGCATGTGAAAGCACCCTTAATGTTAATCCAAAACGCAGGTTTAGATTCACATAAATTAGTATAAAACCATGGTAAAGACGCAGCACAAAGATGCAGGAAAAACGCACTGTGTGAACTTAGACCACAGGAAAAAACAGTATAACAAACATGTGGAAGTACACTGCTATAAAAAGGTAATAATAAAAAGCAAGTACTTAGTAAAAAACAGTATCAAAAACAGGGTACTTAGTTAATATGTTTTTTGCAAAAAAACGTAAGCCGTTCCACCTCACCACGGTGACCCTTATCAGAACGGTCCTATCTAACTAATTTAAAACCTGATCCTGTATAAATATACCTCATGGATGCAGGGTGAAGACGGGCCAGAGTCCAATATGGACACAGTGCAGCAGACAGCACTTTATGTGCCTGGCTCAGAAAAGGAGGGGTGGGGCACTCCCTGTTTTGCTAAACAAGAGAATAAATGAAACACTGCAACTGAGCCAGGGCACAATGTGAACGGGATTGTAGGACTGCGTTCACACCACCACATAACTAGACCACAGAAACAAACAGTATAACAAACGTGTGGAAATACACTGCTATAAAAAGGTAATAATAAAAAGAAAGTGCTTAGTAAAAAGCAGTATCAAAAACAGGGTACTTAGTTAATACGTTTTTTTGCAAAAAATGTACGTAAGCCATTCCACCTCGCCATGGTGACCCTTATCAGAACGGTCCTATCTAACTAATTTAAAACTTGATAGAGTCCAATATGGACACAGTGCAGCAGACAGCACTTTATGGACTCTGGCCCGTGTTTTTGATACTGTTTTTAACTAACCACTTGCTTTTTATCATTACCTTTTTATAGCAGTGTACTTCCACACGTTTGTTATACTGTTTTTTTCTGTGGTCTAGTTTTGTGGTGGTGTGAACGCAGTCCTACAATACCGTTCACATTGTGCCCTAGCTCAGTTGCAGTTTTTCATTTATTCTCTTGTTTAGCAAGACAGGGAGTGCCCAACCCCCCTTTTCTGAGCCAGGCACATAAAGTGCTGTCTGCTGCACTGTGTCCACTATTGGACTCTGGCCCGTATTCACCCTGCATCCATGAGGTATATTTATACAGGATCAGGTTTTAAATTAGTTAGATAGGACCGTTCTGATAAGGGTCACCGTGGCGAGGTGGAACGGCTTAGGCTACTTTCACATAACGATTTCAAGGGAGCCGATGCTGTCCGATATAAATCGGACAGCATCGGCTCCCTTCTGATGCCTGGAATCGGGTGCCAAATAGGCACCCGATTCCGGCATAAAATCGCTCCCTGCGGGGTGAAGAAAAAAAAAAAAAATAATGTTATTCTCACCTCTCCACGAGCCCCCGCCATCTTCCGCCATCTTCTTGGAGCTCCCGGTGGCTCCCGCAGGCTGCCGGTGTCAGCAGAGGGCTTCCTCTGCCTTATAGGACCTGCGGTGATGTCACAGTCACGTGACCGCGGGTTCACCATGGTAACCCGCGGTCACATGACTGTGACATCACCGCAGGTCCTATAAGGCAGAGGAAGCCCTCTGCTGACACCGGCAGCCTGCGGGAGCCACCGGGAGCTCCAAGAAGATGGCGGAAGATGGCGGAAGACGGCGGGGGCTCGTGGAGAGGTGAGAATAACCTTTATTTTTTTTTTTTAACCCTTGTGCTTCTAGTTAGGAGCAGTTTTACTGTACTGAGCATGCTCAGTACAGTAAAACGGGGTCCGAGGAGACATCACATGTTTCCTCGGACCCTTCTCCATAGGGCCCCATGTTATAGGGATCGGACCTAATCGGATGTGCACTAAATGCCATCCGATTTGGTCCGATCCGATTCTGTCAGATTTTATTTTCGGTGCAAAAATCGGAGCAAGCTCCGATTTTTGCACCGATAATAAAATCGGACAGAATCGGATCGGACCAAATCGGATGGCATTTAGTGCACATCCGATTCGGTCCGATGCCCATAGAGCTGCATGGGGCCCAAAATCGGTCCGATGCTGTCCGATTTTTATCGGACAGCATCGGAAATGATAAAAATCGTTATGTGAAAGCAGCCTTACGTACATTTTTTGCAAAAAACGTATTAACTAAGTACCCTGTTTTTGATACTGTTTTTTACTAAGCACTTGCTTTTTATTATTACTTTTTTATAGCAGTGTACTTCCACACGTTTGTTATACAGTTTTTTTCTGTGGTCTAATTATGCGGTGGTGTGAACGCAGTCCTACAGACCCATTGACATTGTGCCCTGGCTCAGTTGCAGTTTTTCACTGTGTGAACTTAGTCTAAACACCTAAAGTTTTGCTGTAGCAAAAACCAACATGTCCGGACATAGCCTGGTACATGCAGGCAGTGGTGGATTAAGGGTAGCCAGGACCCAGGGCTGTTCAGACTCTGTCGGCCCCCCAGTCATGTGACGGTGCCATGTGACGGTGTTATCATATACCTGAAATAAATTATTCCAGAAAAATAATTAGTCCATGACAAAATGACTAGTCCGACCACTGCCCTGGGGACCGCACTCCACCTGCAGGGAGCGACACCATCCAAGCTGCCGGTCATCGTCCCGAGAGGTTCTAAAGCAGCGGCGGCTGTCCTGGCCGCATTCCACAAGTGGCGTCACGATTACCTCTTTTC
Organism: Allobates femoralis; assembly: GCA_033576535.1. Lineage (NCBI taxonomy): Eukaryota > Metazoa > Chordata > Amphibia > Anura > Aromobatidae > Allobates > Allobates femoralis. The sequence goes on along the minus strand of JARQOC010000005.1, from coordinate 407,338,699 downwards.
CCTGTGATCACCCTTCATCTTCCCCTGGGTCCCGTCTGTCCCCGTGAAAAGAACCGAGAAGTGAAGAAGAACAAGCTGCCTGGTTTTCGAGTACCCCCCGACCCTGGAGTGGGCGTATCATGTGTATGTTGCATGAGACATACACTTACTAGAAAGTCGCTGGGTCTCTGTTCCTCTTTAGTTTTATTTGTCTCCAGCAGCTTCTTTGTCTTGCCTCCTGATCCCTTTTCCATTGATTATTCAAATCATGAGAGAGGTTCCTGTAGATGAAATCCCCCAAAAAGACAACGTTAGTGGGAGAACGAGAGACTGAAAAAAATAGACATCACAAAACAAGAGTGAGACAGAAGAGAGAGACACACAAGGAGCCAAAGAGTTAGGCTATGTGCCCACTCTGAAAATTTGTATGTGCTGCTTTTTTCCAGCCTCAATAACGCAGCTGTACCAAAAAAGTATGTATGCTTTTCTGGTGCGTTTTGTAAGAGCTGCGTTTTTCAGCTTATTAGAATGGCGGCAACTGGAAACCGCAGCCCAAAAAGCACCAGATAATTGAAAAGGACTTTTATAAACGCATGCGTTTTTGGCACCTCTGAAAAAATGCACATATGGGCACGGTTTATTGAAAATCATATTGGCTTTAATTACAAAGCTGTGGGTCATGTGTTTTTAGCGCAGAAAACGCATCACAAAAATGCAGCAGAAACTGAGGTAAAAACTCACTAAAATACTCAATGTGCACAAGGCCTTACAGATACTAAGGTAAACACTCACCAAATACTCAGCATGTGCACGAGACCTTACACGTACTGAGATAAAACCTCACCAAATACTCAGCGTGTGCACCCACTGCCCCTCCACCTTGGATAGACACATGTGAAATGCCTCTACATTCTGTGTGAGCCCCTCAATGTGGATATTTTGCTTGAATCATGTATGTATGGACTCCATACATACATGATCCAAGGAAAATATCCGCATATAGGGGCAGGACACACACAGCATGTAGCTGCAAAAATAAGAGGGTGGGGGACAAGAGGCGCAATAGTGCCCTATCACTAGTGACACTAGAAAGAGTGATGCTGAGGAGCCACTCACCTGGTTCAGTTGTGGACCCCACAACTGGTTTGAAGGCGTTTGAGAAGAATCTTTCAGCTGCTGCAGGACCTCCACCAACTACTGACCAGTAGTGAAATTCAGGGAGATGATGGGAGTACAGGTGTAACACGGTCCGCGCTGCTCCAATGTAAAAACTCACCCAAAGAGTCACAAAGTCATCAGTAGGTTTTATCTTTTTAATCCTCCTTCCTCCTACGCGTTTCGGCGCCCCACCTGGCACCTTCCTCAGGGATATACACAGCATGTAGACGCATTTCACATGTGTCTATCCAACGTGGAGGGGCAGTGGGTGCACAATGTAATCAGGGATAAGGGAACAGGAAAAAGTGCCTCACGAGCATTAACCCCGGGGATACAGGAGCCAGGAAAAGGTAGCCGGCTGCTCCACCTGAACAGCATAGCAGGTGGGTGCACACCCTGATGTTAATAAAGATAGTAGTGGGGGGCACAGTTTACATGGGGCAAATCTGGCTGGCAAACTGGAACAGCACAGCAGCAGGACAAGTTCAACATATCACTCAAGGCCCCATTACACTTCACTACGTTGTAACGATGTCCTCAACGATCTATTGGGTGCGTGGTCGTTGTAGACATCGTTGGTGAGATGTCACATCTCTAGATATCGTGGACAACTCACCAACGATGTTGTGAGCATGTTTCGTTCGCAAGCCCCGCGAATGATCCCTGCTCATTGCTGTAAATGGGCAAAATCATCCACGACATCGTTATCGCAGTCACACACAACGATATACGAGGTTGGCTTATCGTTGATCGTGTGGTTTGAGAACATGTCTTGGCAGAGTCACACGCAACGAGGTCGCTGGTACGCCTCCAAACACGTGACGTATCAGTGTTGTCATTAAAAATGTCGTGCCATGTAATGGGGGCCTTCACTCACTGTCTGACTGTCAGGCATGTTCCCTCCTCTGTGTTGGCCTGTGACTGTGTTGGACTAGGTGCCTGGTGACCACTTTCTCTTTTTAATCAGGCCAGCCTGGAGGTGGTGGATGGAGTTGACGGTGACATTCATACTCAGTCAGGAGGACTGGAGTCTGGAGACAAGGCGCAGCTGCCAAGGATTGAGCAGGCTGGTGGCAGAATGAGCCGCTCTGCTCAGACTGCTTCCTCTTTAGCAGTGAGTAGGCAGGCCGCGTGAGTGCTCTCTTCCAGCACCTGCAGTTTTTAGTAATGTCCTCCCGCACTGTGCTTTTACGTTATGACGTGGTGTGGGAGGAAGAGGGGGTGGTAACGCCGGCAGTAGCACCACTGTCAGAGTGCAGCAGGCAGGCGGCAGCAGTACAGATACAGTCTCTCACGATACACCACTGGTCACAAGTCACAACAGCTGCGGATTATAATGGGGCAATTTACCCTGAGCTGCTGGCTTCTCCCCCACAGCACTGGGCCCTGGGCTACCGCTCAGATTAACCTCATTATAATCCAACACTGCATGTCTAATCAAGCCTTGTGAATACAGCCGTAATACAGCTTGGTGCAGGTTTCCCTAATATTGCCTGGTGCATACAGCTGTAACCCAGCTTGGTGTAGATTTCTAACCCAGCTGTCACACCGTGACTACCTGGGTTTCTCCGAACACCAGGGAATCCCCGACCACCGCCACCACAAACAAGGGAACATTGAGAACATTAACAACAGTGGGTCCTGACTGTAGGGAGCAGGGAATGGGACACCACCTGCAGTTACCTGAGGCTGAACCCTAAGCTTCCTGACATCTCTGTACTGGTTCTTTCATACTGTCGCCAAGCAGGATACCTAGTCCCTTGCTAGCCCTGATTTCACCCTCACTAGAGGTGGCCAGAGAGAACACTAGTCCCACCGCTGCACTAATAAAACACCAGGAATAGCAGACAAATGGGAATAACAAAAAAAGATATACACCAAGCTTCATGGCTACAGCCAGACATCAGGACTGCAGCCTACAAAGCTTCTGGCAACTTAACAACAACACCGCAAGGGGTCTAGCTGCAGCACAAGCTTTCTCCTCCATGGCTAGTTAGAGAATCTACATTCCCTATCACCATCCCCCTCTAGTGGAACATGGGGCTATTTAAAGGTAATGGGTGTGGTCACCAGCTGGAAGCACATGAGAAGTATCAAAAGCTGCTAACAGGGAAACTGACACTAACCCTTGATACACCAAAGGAAAGAAAAGCACATTTAATATTTAGAATCTCATAAGGCAAAGTAAGACTCTGGAACTAATTTTAATGGGAGGGATGTACTTGATGGAATGATAGCAAATGATCAATATTTGGCTCAGTTTTTTAAGGAATAACCGCAAATCTCCTTGTCATGTGATGTTCAATCTGCTCCTTTGTTTGTTAATAGGTTAGTAACGACACTAAAACTTTTTTCGACAAGGTATGACGGGGAAAACGCTATCAAAAGTTTTCTAGCAATTTCCCACAGCCCAGGATTTTTTTCGGGTATTTCTGCCTGCAGCCAAAATGTTTGATAGCCTTTTTTAAATTTCACCTTCAGCTCCTCATTGGTTCTAAGCTCTAGTAGCTCCTCTTGTAATACCACATTCACCACTTCTGTTTCATCAAATGGATTTATGATCAATGGTGGTATTTCCATCGTCAGAATATTTTCAAATCTGTTTTTGAAGTCACCATGCAGTGGATTTAAATTTTGAACGTATGTCTGAATATCCTCATCAAGACATTCTGCCTGTGACAACTTTGTAAACTGTGAGAATTCGCGACGACTAATATTTTGCTTCATAAATTTCAATTTTCCAATAAAAGCCGAAATGAAACCCTTTGTTTTTATTCAATTTAGGCTGTTTAGGCAAGTTAATGTCATTAAATTTTTTGAACAAATCTGTCATATACGCGATGTCTGCTTTCAATTTGATCAGGTTTTCTTTAAAATCTGGATCTTTACTTTCCAGAAACTCTAAAACTGATTCAAAAAATGAGTAAAATCTTGTTAAACATGCACCTTTCGACAACCAGCGTACTTCAGTATGTAAGAGCAATCGTTGTAAGTCTTCATCATTTTCGTTGCACAATTGTGCAAATAAACAGGTATTCAACGCATTGCTTCTTATTTTGTTAACTGCTTTAATCACAAATTTAAGCGATTGGTGCAATCTCTTACTCAACTTTTTCGCTACCAGGTGTTGTCGGCAGGGCCGGCGTCAGCACCCGGCGTACCCGGGCAAGTGCCGGGGCCCGACGGCTTGGAGGGGGCCCACCGGGCCCCTGAGGGCTATGGTCACACTTGTGTTGTGACCCTAGCCTGACGCAAGTATTGTCTGCTGCAGCGCAGAGCGTTTAACGCTATGCGCTGCCAGCAACTGAGCCCATAGAAACCCGCAGTTTACATTGACAACCATTTGGTTGTCATGGTAAACATCGGGTTTCTATGGGCTGCCTCCAGCTCATAGCAGCGTTGCAACATACAATACTTGCTTAAGGCTAGGGTCACAATGCAAGTGTGACCCTAGCCTCAGGGGCCCCTGAGCACTGCCACCACAGCCAGAGCCATATCCAGGGGGCAGCTGGGGGGTCATTTTCAGGCTCCTGCAGGCTGCAGCACCGGAGGGTCTCCCTCCTCCCCCCTCCACTGGAGCCGACAGAGCTGCAGTGCACACACTGTGCTAGTGTGCTTACAGGACCTGTGATGATGTCAATGGATGGGGAGGAGTCAGGGGTCTCATGATCAGCTCCTCAGTGTATCCAGGACAGTGCTGGCCATGAATGATGCTCAAATAAGGTGAAGTTTGTGTGTGGTCAGGAGGCATTTACAGTGTGAATGTAGCAGAGGTGAGTGTGTACTAGGTGCATGGCAATTAGGTGAAGGTTATGTGTGGGGTCAGGAGGGATTTACAGTGTGAATGTAGCAGAGCCGAGTGTGTACGAGGTGTACGGAGCAGAGCCGTGTGTGTACGAGGTGTACGGAGAGGAGCCGTGTGTGTACGAGGTGTACGGAGCAGAGCCGTGTGTGTATGAGGTGTACGGAGAAGAGCCGTGTGTGTATGAGGTGTACGGAGCAGAGCCACGTGTGTACGAGGTGTACGGAGCAGAGCCGTGTGTGTACGAGGTGTACGGAGCAGAGCCGTGTGTGTACGAGGTGTACGGAGCAGAGCCGTGTGTGTATGAGGTGTACGGAGAAGAGCCGTGTGTGTATGAGGTGTACGGAGCAGAGCCACGTGTGTACGAGGTGTACGGAGCAGAGCCGTGTGTGTACGAGGTGTACGGAGCAGAGCCGTGTGTGTACGAGGTGTACGGAGAGGAGCCGTGTGTGTATGATGTGTACGGAGAAGAGCCGTGTGTGTATGAGGTGTACGGAGCAGAGCCGTGTGTGTATGAGGTGTACGGAGCGGAGCCGTGTGTGTATGAGGTGTACGGAGCAGAGCCGTGTGTGTATGAGGTGTACGGAGAAGAGCCGTGTGTGTATGAGGTGTACGGAGCAGAGCCGAGTGTGTACGAGGTGTACAGAGCAGAGCCATGTGTGTACGAGGTGTATGGAGCAGAGCCGCGTGTGTATGAGGTGTACGAAGCAGAGCCGCGTGTGTACGAGGTATGTGTACCAGTGGTAGCCCCCTGTGGATTCTCTCCTATAGTCTCAGCCACCTTTGCCAGCAGCATTCTTCTCCAGAGTCTCTTCTGCCGCTGTCTGCATTCTGCAGCTCAGCATGGAGGGGCACGATGTCATCACTGTGCTGATATGTGCAGAGCGACCGGAGGAGACCGGAGCGGCTAGAAGAAAGGTGAGGAGAAAGAGGGATCCAGACGGCCAGACACTCCGCCTGGCTGCGGTGCCACCATATGGCAGTGCGGCTCCATTGAGCTGCTTGCATTATTTGTGTGCTTGAGAATGCTCGTGTATATACCAAACATCCTCAGACGCACAAAAATGCAACATTTTGCATTTGAAGGGTATTTTTAAAAGGCGCAAGGGAATGCAATCGCATTTTAGCCCGCTCCTAACAATGTGTAATATACCGTATATACTCGCGTATAAGCCGAGTTTTTCAGCCCAAACATTGGGCTGAAAAGTACCCCCCTCGGCTTATACGCGAGTCAGTGCTGTATACCGATGTATACATCGGTACATACCGATGTATAAATCGGTATACAGCAGCCCCCGCATCCCCAGTAATGCAGGGCCCCCCCAGCCTCACTCCGGCCACCTGTAAAGCAAACTATACTTATCAATGTCCCGCTGTCCACGCCCGCTCGCCGCTGCCGTCCACGATCCTCCATCTTCATGCGTCTTCTTCCTGTTTCTGTGCTCGTCGCAGGCAATGACGTAATTCCCTGCGACGAGCACAGGAAACAGGAAGAAGACGCATGAAGATGGAGGATCGTGGACGGCAGCGGCGAGCGGGCGCGGACAGCGGGACATTGATAAGTATAGTTTGCTTTACAGGTGACCGGAGCGAGGCTGGGGGGCCCTGCATTACTGGGGCTGCTGTATACTACCGCTGGGGCTGCAATATACTACTACTGGGGCTGTATACACTACCACTGGGGCTGCGTCTATACTACCTATGGGGCCCTGTATACTACCACTGGGGCTGTATATACCTCTGGGGCCCTGTATACTACCACTGGGGCTGTATATACTACCACTGGGGCTGTATATACTACCACTGGGGCTTTATATACCACTGGGGCTGTATATACTGCTGGGGCTGTATATAGTGCTGGGGCCCTGTATACTACCACTGGGGCTGTATATACTACCACTGGGGCTGTATATACTACTAGGGCTGCGTCTATACTACCACTGGGGCTGTATATACTTCTGGGGCTGCTGTATACTACCACTGGGGCTGCTGTATCTACCTCTGGGACTGCTGTATACCACACTGCTGGGGGCTGTATACTTGTGCTAGGGTCCACCCTCGGCTTATACACGAGTCAATAGATTTTCCCAGGTTTTGGGGGCAAAAGTAGGGGGGTCGGCTTATACACGAGTATATACGGTACTCACTGTCAGAATCAGCTCTTGCTGGATTCGGCAGTCACTGTTCCTGTAAGGCTGCCTTCACATAGGAGTTTTTTTTAAAATGTGGCAGTTGCGGTAAAAAAAACCCCGCATCTGCCGCATTTTCCGTCTAGCGGCTGCACTTGCTGCACGTTTGCGGCAAGCCCCATGCATTGTCTATGGGGCTTGCGGTAAGTGTGCGGCAATATATATATATATATATATATATATATATATAGTCCGCAATATGTACTTAAAGGGGGCCCACTGAGACCTTTTCGCCCGGGGCCCACAGAAACCTGGAGCCGGCCCTGGTTGTCGGTTGAGGACACGGTGAATTGCAGTTACTCCTGGTATAATTCTTTTAAGATGGCTTATAAACCTACGACATCGCCCAAACATGGCAGGAGCTCCATCTGCTGCCACCGAAATAATGTTTGTAAATGGAATCGATTTTTCCTTAAAAAAAATCACTCAGGATATTAAATATTGATTCGCCTTTAATGTCTGTCTCCAAAGTTTTTGCGAATAGCAGCTCTTGGTGGATTTCTTCGTGCATAACAAATCAAACATATGGCAATAATAATGCTTAATTACCAGGTAAGGCCCCTTTCACATCAGCGGTTTTCGCTTATCGCGGCAGTTGCGGTGAAAAAACCGCAACTGCCGCGATTACCGCATAACGGCCGCACTTGCGGTTTACTTGCGGCAAGCCCCAATGTCTATGGGGGCTTGCGGCAGGTGCAGCAAGTGCGGTATCGGCACTTGCCGCAGGTGCGGCCGCGAAAAAACCGCGGCATACCGCGGTTTTTTCGCGCCCGCATCTGCCGCAAGTGCCGAAACCGCACTTGCCGCAAGTCCCCATAGACATTGTATGGGGCTTGCCGCAAGTAAACCACAAGAGCAGCCGTTATGCGGTAATCGCGGCAGTTGCGTTTTTTTCACAGCAACTGCTGCGATCAGCGAAAACCGCTGATGTGAAAGCAGCCTGAAGTAGACTCGTCCAGTTGAATAGAAAAATGAGTTGTTTGCAGATAATTACACAAGAAGCTTTCAATATCAGAACTCATTTCATCAATACGTCTTTGTACAGTGTTGTTACCCAAAGGAATTCTTTTGAGTACGTCAAATGGAGGTTTGTGCAGAACAGTTTTTAAAACCTCTTCGACAGCGGGTAAAATTACCTGTTCTCCGATGGTGTGCAGTTTTCCAGATTTCGCTATAAGCAATGAGATATTGTAAGATGCCCGCAAGACATCATCATTACTTTGAGACGTTGAAGCGAACATACTGTGCAAGGTGGGTCTCTTTTCATATTTTTCCTTCAATGTTTGAAAATATTTTAAATCTTTACCTATTTTATCAGGATGACACTTTCTTAGATGATCTTCAAGCTTCGATGGTTGCAAAGAGTCATTGCTCAAAACTTTGTTGCATTAAAGGCATATGGGCAATAGTTTGTCTGCCTTTGAAGGAAGAAAACCAAATTTCAAATAACACTGGACTGTCGACATTTCTTCTTAGATTCAGCCATGTTTCGGATCAGTTAACTACCTGTAAAGGAAAAAATGTTTGTTTTAGTAATTATAAGGCGATTTTAACTTCATATGCTCTCTTCTTTGAGCTGTCTTCCCCCTGTATGCTCTCCCCAATTATGCGTTCTCTCTTTTCGCCTTGCATGCTGTCTCTTTTCCCCCTTGCATGCTGTCTCTTTCCTCCCTTGTGTGCTGTGAGCTGTCTCTTTCCCCCTTGTGTGTGTGCTTCTCTTTTCCCCCTTGCATGCTGTCTCTTTCCTCCCTTTTGTGCTGTGAGCTGTCTTTTTCCCCCCTTGTGTGCTGTGAACTGTCTCTTTCTTCCGTTGTCTCTTTCCCCCTTGTGTGCTGTAAGCTGTCTCTTTCCCCCTTTTATGTGTGCTGTCTCTTTTGTGTTCCCTTGTGTGTGTGCTGTTTCTTTACCTCCTTTTGCTGTCTCTGTGCTCCCTTGTGTGGTCTGTGCAAAAGGACCCTTGATGATGTCAGAATCATGTGATCGGTGACTCCGCCCATGACTCTGACATCATGACAGGTCCTCCAGATTCAGATTGTGTTTAATCTGCAGTGGCGACGAGTTTGGGGGGCACCGGGGGAAAAGGCTGCAGGGTGCGGGGACCTGGCCGGGGTAATCGGGCTGCTGGGATGTGTGCAGCGGAGGTGATGGGGGGGGAGTGCAGCCATCCCCATATTCAGAGATCAATGACTTCCGATCGGCGCTTGGAATTGTGGGATAGCGGCATAAGCGCCGGAAGTCTGTGACAGAGCCAATTGGTGATTATGTATTTTGATTACAATATAAAATAAAAGTATGTATAACAAATAGGCAGGTACGTACTTTTTCCGGCAATGGCAAACACTGACATCGATTCACTTACACTTTTCTTTTCAAAATTCCGGAAACAAATGAGTAACATTTGTCCTTGGCATTCATATTTTTATTCGTGAAGAATCAAACAAGTTCATGCAAGATTGCAAGCACAGCACAAGTCGTATTTAGTCCCTTTGCACGTCTGAACAAGAGTTGTGGGCGGGCGGCATTTTGCAAGTCTCGACACGCGCTGTACTGAATATCGAATATGTCAGTTTTCTCTAGGAACCTTCCACGACAGCATAGGAGGTTGCCTCTTCACTAGTGATGGGCGAATTCTAAATTACTCGGAATCGCTTGACTCTAGCGAGTCCGAGCCCGGGACTCGCTACTCGTTGCGAGTCTAGCGAGTCCAATGTTAATGAATGGGGAAGCGAGTAATAGCGAGTAGTGTGCGATTTACAAATCGCAGATGTGTCTCGGAAGCTTCAGCCTGCCATTGATTTGCATTGGACTCGTTTACTTTGCAAGTAATCGCTGGGAAACTCGCACAGATAAGAGTCCTGTCTGCTCTGTGTGCTGGCTGCCGCAGCTCCAGGGTCCTAAAGCCCGCCTGCTACCTGATGTAGCAGAGCTGAGATTGTTCTCAGTCTGCTCATTCCCTGTGCATAGACATCTATATCTATGCACAGGGGATGTAGCAGAGAGGACATCGCGTTTTGGACTGCGTCGACCGGAAGAGGATTTTTTAATTAAAGATGGAGTCCCTAATGGCCTTTTTTTATTTCTAATAAAAAATTTTTTCTCTGTGTTGTGTTTTTTTTAAAACAATTTAATAGAAATTCATGGCGGTCATGTCTAATATTGGCGTGACCGCCATAAATTTCGGGCTTAGAGCCAGCTGATAATACAAAGCTGGCCCTAAGCTCTTTATTACCCAGTGTGCCACCGCCACCAGGGCCGCTGGAAGAGCTGGGTTCAGCGCCAGAGGATGGCGCTTCAATGAACGCGCCATCTTCTGGGGCGGCTGCGGGCTGCAATTTGCAGCTGGGGTTGCCCAGAAAGCTTGGGCATCCCTGCGCTGCAGATTCCAGCCCCCAGCTGCTTAGCTGTATCTGGCTAGACATAGAAATTGCGCGGAGCCCCACGCATTTTTTTTTAATTATTTCATGAAATTCATGAAATAATAAAAAAAAAGGGCTCCCCTATATTCTTGTGTCCGGCCAGGTACAAATAGGCACCTGGGGGTTGGGGGCAGCCCGTCGCTGCCCGCTGGATCCGGCTGGTTCCAGAAATACGGCGAAGCCCACGTAATTTTTTTTCTGAAAAATCAATAAAACAATCCTAAAAAAGGGACTGCATCTTTATTAACCCCTCGCCCATGGTCCAGGGGTTAATACAGATGCAGTCCCTTTTATTTACATTGTTTTATGGATTTGTCAGAAAAAAATTTCACGTGGGCTTCGCCGTATTTCTGGAACCAGCCGGATCCAGCAGGCAGCGACGGGCTGCCCCCAACCTTCAGGTGCCTATTTGTACCTGGCCGGACACAAGAATATAGGGGAGCCCTTTTTTTTAATTATTTCATGAATTTCATGAAATAATTAAAAAAAATGCGTGGGGCTCCGCGCAATTTCTATGTCTAGCCAGGTACAGCTAAGCAGCTGGGGGCTGGAATCCGCAGCGCAGGGAGGCCCAAGATTTCTGGACACCTCCCGCTGCAAATTGCAGCCCGCAGCCGTCCCAGAAGATGGCGCGTTCATTGAAGCGCCATCCTCTGGCGCTGAACCCCGCTCTTCCAGCGGCCCTGGTGGCGGTGGCACGCTGGGTAATAAAGGGGTTAATACCAGCTTTGTTATACAAGCTGGTATTAAGCCCGAGATTCTTAATGTCAGGCCACGTTTGACCCAGCCACTAAGAATCTCCAATAAAGGGTTAAAAAAACACAACACAGAGAAAATTTTTTATTTGAAATAAAAAAAAAAGCCATTAGGGACTCCATCTTTAATTAACAAAATCCTCTTCCGTCCGATGCAGTCCAAAACGCGATGTCCTCTCTGCTCATCCCTGTGCATAGATATAGATGTCTATGCACAGGGAATGAGCAGACTGAGAACAATCTCAGCTCTGCTACATCATGTCTGTGAGCAGGCGGGCTCTAGGACCCTGGAGTTGCCGCAGCCTGCACAGAGAAGACAGCTGGACTCGGCTCCCAAAGTAACAGCAGTTACTTTGCGAGTTACCCTGCTATCACTGGCACAGTAGCCGAGTCTAATGCAAGACAATGGCAATCCTAGTTTTGTCAGCGTTTGCCATTGATTTGCATTGGACTCGTGCGAGTAAATGCTGGGAAACTCGCAGAGTACCGAGTCCTGCGAGTCCCTTACTACTCGCCGAGTAACGAGTCCTAGCGAGTAGATTCGCCCATCCCTACTCTTCACACCCTAATTGGGACAGGAAGCACAAGAGAGGTTAAAAGGCCCCTCCCACCTCCCATTAGCCAGTGTCTTTCCTGTCCCTATGGGGCATGGAGAGAGTTTTTTTCTCTCCTATGCTGTGGTGGCGGCAAGCTGCAGTATACCTGGGAGTTTTGCCGAGCGACGTTGGTCCGAAGCAGGTCGGCGGCCTCTTCCTGTGCTCAGCCGCTGGCCACCTCTTGCCTGTACGCGCTGCCGCAGACCGGAAGTGATGCAGCGGAACTTCCGGTTACGCGCCTCTCTGGTGGGGAGCGCAGCACTTCCGGGTCTCGGTGGGCGGGACACGGTGCGACGGCGTGCGGGCTCACTGCCATGATTGGGGCTTGCCTGGACCTTGGGCAGGGGATGATCTTTTTGCACTGGGGGCAGGCCTTTGGAGATAAATGGCTGCCCTGAACACTTCTGACGTCAGGTAATCAGCATTCTGTCCTGGGTCATGTCTTCCTCTGCGTCTGCAGAGCCCAGTGCTCCCCCGGCCACAGTGAGTTTAAGGTGCAGGGGGGGTGTCCTTTGTGCTGCCAAAAGGGGCTTTGCTGATTGCAGCTTTCCTGTGCTTTTTTGTAGGGTGACAAGGAAACCCCCAAGATGGCTGCTCGGAAGTCTGCTAAATGCCCTGTCTGTGCTAAGAAGTTCCCCCCTGGGTGGGATAAGAAACTTTGCCAGAGCTGTACCGACAAGATAGTGCGGGCTGAACACCCTACTCTTGTGGATGACCTACGCACCATGGTACAGCAGGAAATTCGGGACTCCCTGGCCTCCCTAGGCCCGTCCTGGCCTGTGTCTGGTCCTTCCCCTCTGAAAAAGCGGAAACTCCAGGCTAGCCCCTCCAACTCTGAAGCTGACAGGGACTCAGACTCTGAGGTCCCCGAGGAGGTCTCTGCCTCAAGGCATTCGGACCTTCGGCGTTTTTTGTTTCCCTCGGAGGATATGGGGGATCTGATTGAGGCCATTAGAAGCACCATGGGTTTGGAAGAGGAACAGGTCCATCCCTCGGTGCAGGATGAAATGTTTGCTGGCCTTCAGTCAGCCAAGCGTATTAGATTCCCGTTGCATTCCACCCTCCGGGATTTAATTGCTCAGGAATGGGAATTCCCCGACCACAAATCTCGGGGTGATCTGGGTCGGCGGTTTCCCCTTGAGGATAGTGAGATTCACTGAGGGGTCCCGAAGGTGGATTTGCAGGTTGCCTGTGTGGCAAAAAAAGACTGCCCTCCCCTTTCAGGACATTTCCCAGGTGACAGATCAAGTGGATCGGAAGATTGAGAGCTTTATGAAGCGTTCCTGGGAAGCTCCCTCTGCCACCATTCAGGCTAACATCGCCTCCACTTGTGTCTCCCGGTCCCTGCTGAAGTGGTTGGACCTGTTAGAGTCCCATGTGTCACAGGGCACCCCTAGGGAGGAGCTTCTCGGCTCCCTTCCTCTGCTTCGGAAGGCTTCTAGTTTCCTCGCTGATGCCTCAGCGGAATCGGTCCGCCTGGCAGCCTGGACTTCAGTGTTGGCCAACTCCACCAGGTCGGCATTATGGTTGAAGATGTGGAGCGGTGACGCCACTTCTAAAATGCGGCTCTGTTCCCTGCCTTACAAGGGGGACTTGGTGTTCAGGCTGGCTCTAGACGACATCCTGGACAAAGCTACTAACCGCAAGGCTCTTCCCGAACAGGCACCTGTGAGGAAGCAGTCCTTTCATCCCCCAATACCTCCAGCCTCCCAGCCCAAGGGCAAGGGTAAAACCGGCAGGTAGAGTTATCAGAAGGGGAGAGGCAAGAATATCCTCGTCCCGACAAGCAGTGACTCGGTCCCGGTGGGGGGGGACTCTCCGCCTTTCTTGCTCAGTGGCGAGGGATCTCCGATTGCCAATGGGTTCTGAATGTCATCTCCGATGGATTGCTCATCGAGTTCGAGTCGCTTCCTCCTACAGGTCTCCGGGTCACACCCTGCCCTCTCAGAGGCCCAGGATTTTCTGTACTCGAAAGTACGGGACTTCCTTCTCACAACTGTCATCTCCTCTGTTCCCAGTCACGAGGTGGAGCTTGGTCACTATTCCCGTTTGTTGCTGGTCAAAAAGCCGTCCGGGGATTCCAGGGTCATCATCAACCTGAAACGCCTCAACAGTTACGTCCGCTATCGACGTTTCAAGATGGAGTCCGTCCGTACTGTGATTCCGCTGATCGGGCTGCATCACCAGATGGCTACAACAGACCTGATGGACGCCTACTTTCATGTGCCCATCCATCCTCGGCACAGGAAATTCCTGAAGTTCGCCATCCTCTACAAGGGGGACGCCCTCCATTTTCAGTTCAACGTTCTCCCCTTCGGAATCTCCACAGCTCCCCGAATTTTCTCAAAACTCATGGAGGAGGTAGTGGCCTTCATTTGGAGTCGCGGCATCTCTATTGTGCCTTATCTGGACAACTTCCTTATCATTGCTCCGACGCCTCAATCCCTCCGGAGTAGTGTGGAGGAATCCCTGAGCATTCTTCGGTCCCTGGGTTGGATCCCGAACCTCCGGAAATCCCATCTGCAGCCCTCCTCCACGAGACAATTTCTGGGGGTGTTACTGGATTCCGACCGGCAGGCTTCCTTTCTTCCGGACTCCCACCGGTTGACCCTTCTGGCCAAGATTTCCTCCCTGAGGCGTCAAGCATCTCCCACCCTTCGGGACAAGATGTCGGTGTTGGGTTCCATGACGTCCTGCATCCAGTCTGTCCTGTGGGCTCAGGCTCACTCTCAGGTGCTGCAGGCGCATGTCCTGTCTTGCTGGGACGGGCTTCCTTCGTCCCTGAATTGTCAGGCTCACCTCCCGGGGTCCGTCTCCTCCTCCCTTCTCTGGTGGTTGGACGTCCGACACCTGCAACGGGGGGGTTTCGTGGGATCAGACTCCTCTAGTGACGGTTACTACAGATGCCTGCCAGAGGGGGTGGGGAGCCATGGTGGGTCCCACTCCGCTCCAGGGGGCCTGGGGTCGCTCCGTCAGTTCCCGGTCCTCCAATTACCGGGAACTGAGTGCAGTCGAGGAGGCCCTTCAGGGAGCTCAGACCCAGCTCACGGGTTCTCATGTCCTTGTCTACTCAGACAACGTCACCACGGTGGCTCACCTCCGGCACCAGGGCGGTATGAAGTCCAGGTCCCTGTCGTCGGTGTCCTCCCGGATCTTCCTTTGGGCCGAACAGTTCCTGCTGTCCCTCTCAGCTGTCCACTTGAAGGGATCCATGAACCTGCAGGCGGATTTTCTCAGCCACCAGGATGTCCATCCAGAGGAATGGAGTCTGAACCAAGCTGCCTTTTGCTCCCTAGTCGCACGATGGGGCACCCTGGCGATCGACCTCTTTGCCTCCAGCGCCAATCGGAAAGTCGCAACTAGGGATGGGCGAATCTACTCGCTAGGACTCGTTACTCGGCGAGTAGTAAGGGACTCGCAGGACTCGGTACTCTGCGAGTTTCCCAGTGATTACTCGCACGAGTCCAATGCAAATCAATATCAATCCTAGTTTTGTCAGAAACGCTGACAAAACTAGGATTGCCATTGTTTGCATTAGACTCGGCTACTGTGCCAGTGATAGCAGGGAAACTCGCAAAGTAACTGCTGTTTCTTTGCGAGCTGAGTCCAGCTGTCTTCTCTGTGCAGCTCCAGGGTCCTAGAGCCCGCCTGCTCACAGACATGATGTAGCAGTGCTGAGATTGTTCTCAGTCTGCTCATCCCTGTGCATAGAGATCTATATCTATGCACAGGGGATGTAGCAGAGAGGACATCGCGTTTTAGACTACGTCGGACAGAAGAGGATTTTTTTAATTAAAGATGGAGTCCCTAATGGCTTTTTTTTTTATTTCAAATAAAATTTTTTCTCTGTGTTGTGTTTTTTTAACCCTTTATTGGAGATTCTTAGTGGCTGGGTCAAACGTGGCCTGACATTAAGAATCTCGGGCTTAATACCAGCTTGTATAACAAAGCTGGTATTAACCCCTTTATTACCCAGCGTGCTACCACCACCAGGGCCGCTGGAAGAGCGGGGTTCAGCGCCAGAGGATGGCGCTTCAATGAACGCGCCATCTTCTGGGGCGGCTGCGGGCTGCAATTTGCAGCGGGGGGTGCCCAGAAAGCTTGGGCATCCCTGCGCTGCGGATTCCAGCCCCCAGCTGCTTAGCTGTACCTGGCTAGACATACAAATTGCGCGGAGCCCCACGCATTTTTTTTTTATTATTTCATGAATTTCAGAGTCTCAGAGTCAGAGTCTCAGAGTCAGAGTCAGAATCTCAGAATTTCATGAAATAATTTAAAAAAATGCGTGGGGCTCCGCGCAATTCCTATGTCTAGCCAGGTACAGCTAAGCAGCTGGGGGCTGGAATCCGCAGCGCAGGGATGCCCAAGCTTTCTGGGCACCCCCCGCTGCAAATTGCAGCCCGCAGCCGCCCCAGAAGATGGCGCGTTCATTGAAGCGCCATCCTCTGGCGCTGAACCCCGCTCTTCCAGCGGCCCTGGTAGCGGTGGCACGCTGGGTAATAAAGAGGTTAGGGCCAGCTTTGTATTATCAGCTGGCCCTAAGCCCGAAATTTATGGCGGTCACGCCAATATTAGACATGACCGCCATGAATTTCTATTAAATTGTTTTAAAAAAAACACAACACAACGAAAATTTTTTATTAGAAATAAAAAAAAAAGCCATTAGGGACTCCATCTTTAATTAAAAAAATCCTCTTCCGTCCGACGCAGTCCAAAACGCGATGTCCTCTCTGCTACATCCCCTGTGCATAGATATAGATGTCTATGCACAGGGAATGAGCAGACTGAGAACAATCTCAGCTCTGCTACATCATCTCTGTGTACAGACATTCATGTCTGTACACAGGGAATGAGCAGACTGAGAACAATCTCAGCTTTGCTACATCATCTCTGTGCACAGACATTCATGTCTGTACACAGGGAATGAGCAGACTGAGAACAATCTCAGCTCTGCTACATCAGGCAGCAGGCGGGCTCTAGGACCCTGGAGATGGCAGCCAGCACATAGAGAAGACAGGACTCTTATCTGTGCGAGTTTCCCAGCGATTACAGTTACAAAGTAAACGAGTCCAATGCAAATAAATGACAAAACTAGGATTGCTTCAGGCTGAAGCTTCCGAGACACATCTGCGATTTGTAAATCTCACACTACTTGCTATTACTCGCTTCCCCATTCATTAACATTGGACTCGCTAGACTCGCAACGAGTAGTGAGTCCTGTGCTCGGACTCGCTAGAGTCAAGCGATTCCGAGTAATTTAGGAGTCGCCCATCACTAGTCGCAACATATTTCTCCCTCAATCCTCGGGAGGCAGCCGCGGGGGTGGACGCCCTCTCCCAGTCATGGGCTTTTCCTCTGGTTTACGCCTTTCCTCCTATTCCCCGCCTTGCACGCACTCTGCGGAAGGTCAGGGTAGATGGAGTCCCCACTATCCTGGTGACCCCTCTTTGGCCCAGGAGGAGTTGGTACAACCTGATCATGCTGCTCAAAGTCGACGGTCCTGTCATCCTGAGTTCGGATTTCAGCCTGTTGTGTCAGGGTCCTCTGTTCCATCCATATCCACGGAAACTCAGCTTAGCTGCCTGGCTTCTGAAGCCCGGGTGCCGAGGGCTCAGGGCCTGTCGGAAAAGGTGGTGGCCACCCTTCAGAAAAATCGCAAGCCAGTTACTAATGCGATTTATAATAAAATTTGGAAAAAGTTTACATCCTGGTGTGGCTCCTGGCGGCCTGATCCTCTTCGGCCCAATGTCTGACAGTTTCTGGATTTTCTTCAGAATGGGTTGGACCTCGGTCTTAAACCCAGCACTCTTAAGGTTCAAGTTTTGGCTCTTAGTTCCGTGTTTGATGCTGATTTGGCAACTCATCGATGGATTCAGCGCTTCATGGTGTCGGCTACTCGTCTTTGTCCTCGTACTCAGGTCCTTACTCCCTCCTAGGACCTCAATGTGGTCCTCACCTGAATTTCTTGGCCCTCCCTACGAGCCTCTTGCATTCTGTGACCTCCTGCGGTTGACTCACAAGATGGCGTTCCCGGTGGCGATTACTTCTGCCCGTCATGTTGGGGAGCTCCAGGCTTTGTCCATCGGGACCCGTACCTCACCATCCAGGATGACTGCATTGTTCTTCAACTGGATCCTTCATTCCTTCCCAAGGTGGTCTCGGACTTCCATTGCTCTTAATCAATTATTCTTCTGTCCTTCTGTCAGCATCCCCGGACTCCTAAGGAGGAAGAGTTCCATGCTTTGGATGTCTGGCGTACGGTTCTCCATTATCTTGACGTCTCGGCGCCCTGGCGCGCCGACCACAATCTCTTTGTCCAGCTCTTTGGTCCCCTTAAGGGCATGAAGGTTTCCAAGAGCACTATTGCTAATTGGATCAAGAAGGTCATTACGGATTCCTACCTTTCCCAGCAGCTGAAAGCTCCTTCTGGGTTTACTGCCCATTCCACCCGGTCTACCACTGTCTCCTGGGCTGAACGGGCGGGGGCTTCTCCTGAGCAGATCTGCAAGGCTGCTACCTGGGTCGTCCTTGCATACCTTCACGAAACACTACCGTCTGGACCTGGGCTCCGGTAGGGATTTGGCTTTTGGTAGGAAGGTCCTGCAGGCCATTGTCCCACCCTAGGTATTTATTCGTTGGTATGCCTCCAATGCTGTCGTGGAAGGTTCCTAGAGAAAATAGAATTATTCTTACAGTTAATTCGGTTTCTAGGATGCCTTCCACGACAGCACTTAATTCCCTCCCTGTTATTCCTTGTGTTTTTCCTGGAATGTTTTACTATGTACTGTTGTTTACTCTCATGCTATGGTTCTTTGCAAGACACTGGTTAATGGGAGGTGGGAGGGGCCTTTTAACCTCTCTTGTGCTTCCTGTCCCAATTAGGGTGTGGAGAGGCAACCTCCTATGCTGTCGTGAAAGGTATCCTAGAAACCGAATTAACGGTAAGAATAATTCTATTTTTACAAGTAATAGTCTCTGACCTTCTTAAAATATTATCTCCCTACATTGATAGGTAAAGCCAAGCCAACATTTTTGTTCTTCACTATCGAAACCAGATACATTTTCGTGAACCCCCACTTACAACTTGTGAACCCCCATTTTTTTTCACGCCAACGTAGATTCTCTTGAGTCTCCCGTGGAACCCTGGGGGTCCACCTGTACCACTTTCAGAATCACTGGTCTAAACCATAGTTAGTGTCCACATGACCAGTTTCACACTACTGCACAATCGGGTCCGGGGCTGTACGGCGTAAACCTGATAGCCCTGGACTCGATTTTACCCTACTGTAGCCCTATGGGGCCAGATGGCAGCTATGTGCCATCCGGTTTCCATCTGTCCGGGAGGAAACAGGACAATTTGGATTTTTCTCCTGGACACAAAAACGTTACTTGCAGCGTTTTTGTGTCGGGAGAAAAATTGTACAAAATCGGATCCTACTGGATCCGGCACCCCCTATCATGGGGGTCTATGGTGCTGGATCGCACAGGATCCGACATAAAATTGGATCTGGGAGCCGCACGCCGGGTGCTGGAGTTTACCAGCGACACTTCAGCACCTTGAGCTGTCCACTGCAGAGATTTCAGGACCACAGCTAGCTCTTAGCTAGCTGCGATCTTGAAATTGCAGCAGTTGCAGCTGCGCTCGGCTGAATCCGGCTGCAAACCGGACCGCTGTTTCAAGATCGGGTTCGGGGCTGTCCGGTTCACATCAGACAGCCCCGGACCTGATCGTGCGGTGGTGTGAAACCGGCCTAATTTGCAAATTTAAGTCATGTGAAAGAGGTTTCTGCTCTTCTAGTACTTAAGGGCTTTGTATATGGAGTCCACAAACTATTCAAGGAAACTCTGTGCTCCAAGAGGTGAATAGCCTCGCCGTGTGGCCAAATAGTACTGTAAAGTCACATAAGGAGTATTGCCATGTTCACGAGATAGTAATTTTTACCTACGTAAAACTCTATGGTACATGTGCTGTCTGAGGAAAAAACTGAACGTCACACAGATGTGTGAATAGAGCCTAAGGCTTGGGTTTTGTTTCCCAAGATTCTATGTTGGCTCTTATTCATAGATCAAACTCCTCTGTCCTCACTAGACGTGTTCTCGTGACCAGGTCAGTCCCACAGTAGTTATCCCTTGGATTCTCAGGTTCATAGCTTTATCTGCTTGTGCCCTAAACCAGAGGCCCACCAACAGTGCAGGTTTTCAGGATTTCCATAGCATTGCACAGGTGGTAATTTAATCACCTGCACTGGTGATGATTCTAGCACCTTGTGCAATGCTAAGGAAATCCTGACAATCTGCACTATTTGTGTGCCTTTAGTTGGGGACTTGCCCTTAGCACAATACTGCTACTTGGAGGATGAGGACTCCGCTGACACTGTGGTTTATCAGGGGTACCCTGGTCATTAGCAGTATAAAGCCCTGAAATCAGCCTAGCATAGAACTCCCCATTCTTCTATATATATATATATATATATTATATAACAACACAGGAATAGACTCTGACTGGACTTTCCACATCCGTGACAGGGCGTACCTCACCCAAGAGCTCACACAGCTTCCCGCCCACCCTATGACTTGCTCCCGCACATCCCGCCGGAAGGGGGCGCATCTAGTGCTGAGCACCCAATCCCCACACTCGCTGCTGATGAGAGGACGCAACACGATCAAACCCACTCCCGGCAGGCAGCGCGGTGGAGGCGCATGCGCAGCAGGTCTCCGTCGCCAGCTGACTGTAAGCACCCACGTCTTCCTGTGCTGTTATCTGTAAGTGTGGTGGTTAGAGCAAAGGTGAGAACCCTAATCCCGGGGGTCGGCACTGTGAGCGCGGGTGTGAGGCCGGGGCCTGCCTGTCTCCCCATATGGGCAGTGTATGAGGCAAGTCCCGGCTGTGTATGTGTAGATATACTGAGGGGGAGTCACAGGGGAACGGGCCAGGTGAGGCTGCTCCGATAGAGGGGCAGTGTACAGAGCTGTGTACTATTCACAGGACAGAGCAGAACCAGGCTCCTCTCCTGAATGGAGCGATAGGTGACCACGTGCAATATGGGATAGTCCAAGATCAGCCGAGCGCAGCGCTCTATCTCCAGGAGTCCTATCAAGATGGATGGAGCGTCCGTGTACGTGATCAACACCGCTCCATTCATCAATATGGGATAGCCGAAGATCAGCCTAGCACAGCGCTCTATCTCCAGGAGTCCTATCAAGATGGATGGAGCTTCCGTGTACGTGATCAACACCGCTCCATTCATCAATATGGGATAGCCAAAGATCAGCCGAGCGCAGCGATCTATCTCCAGGAGTCCTATCAAGATGGATGGAGCGTCCGTGTACGTGATCAACACCGCTCCATTCATCAATATGGGATAGCCAAAGATCAGCCGAGCGCAGCGCTCTATCTCCAGGAGTCCTATCAAGATGGATGGAGCGTCCGTGTACGTGATCAACACCGCTCCATTCATCAATATGGGATAGCCAAAGATCAGCCGAGCGCAGCGCTCTATCTCCAGGAGTCCTATCAAGATGCATGGAGCGTCTGTGTACGTGATCAACACCGCTCCATTCATCAATATGGGATAGCCAAAGATCAGCCGAGCGCAGCGATCTATCTCCAGGAGTCCTATCAAGATGCATGGAGCGTCCGTGTACGTGATCAACACCGCTCCATTCATCAATATGGGATAGCCGAAGATCAGCCTAGCACAGCGCTCTATCTCCAGGAGTCCTATCAAGATGGATGGAGCTTCCGTGTACGTGATCAACACAGCTCCATTCATCAATATGGGATAGCCAAAGATCAGCCGAGCGCAGCGCTCTATCTCCAGGAGTCCTATCAGTATGGAGCGTCCGTGCACGTGATCAACCACTGCTCCATTCATCAATATGGGACTGCCGAGGTCAGCACTTTAACCTCATCAGTTCTTTCAAGAATGGATGGAGCATTCGTGCAAGTGACCAACCAACCAATTAATTAATATGGGACCGCCAAGTGCAGTGCTCTATCTCCAGTAGACCTATTGAGAATGGATGGAGCGCCAGTGTATGTGATCAACCACCGCTCCATTCATTAATATAGCACCAGCGAAAATAAACTGACTGCACATCTCTATCTCCAGCAGCCCTATCAAGAATGGATGGAGAATGAGTGCATGTGATCAACAACTGCTTCATTCACAAGCTTCTCCTCAGAGCCCTGGTTTGACACCAGTGATTCTGGAGTCAAAGCGGTTGTTCGGTCTAAATACCAGTCTGCACCAGGGCGGTGGAGTCTGTAAGCCCAACATCCGATTCCAGAATCCGACTCCTGATTTCACAGCCCTGGTCTGCACTTACTCTATGTTTCACTCTATGTGACTGCAGACTTGTGAATCCTCACATCGAGTGTACTATGAAATGTGAGAATTTTCCGGGTTCATCAGAGCCAGTAGTGCTGGTCATGTGGTCATTAGTAGGAGTTATGCAGACTCCCCTCCAGAATCCATCTAGATCGGTGCAGCCTTAAGGCCCTGTTACATGGCACAATGTTGGAACACTGTCGGCAATGATCTTTTGGGCGCACGGTCATTTCAGACATTGTTTTTACATCGTTGGTGAGATGTCTCACTTCTAGATATCGTGGACGACTCGCCAACAATATTGTGAGCAGGTATTGTTCGCACAACCCAGCGAACCATACCTGCTCATTGCTGTGAATGGGCAAAGTCGTAAACAACATAGTTATCGCGATGTCAAACAGAACAATATACCAGGTTGGCTGATCGTTGATTGTGTGGTTTGAGAACATGTTCTCAAACCTGCAATCAGCGATCCAACGATTTATCGTTACAACTTTGCAGAGTCACATGCAACGAGGTAGTAACGATGACGCGTGAACGACTCCAAATCCGTGACATTTAAGTGATATCATTAACGATGTCGCGCCGTGTAGCGGGGACTTTAGTCGGATTCTGGTAGGGACTCTGCATATCTCCTACTCATGGCCACAAGACCAGTATTTCTGACTCTTGACAATGGAGAAACCTCAGAGCAGACAGAGTGAGTGATGTGAGTATTCACAAGTTTGCTGTCACATAGTTAGACATAAGGCCTCGTTACATGGCACAACATCGTTAACGATATCTCTTAAACGTCACGGATTTGTAGTCGTTCAAGCATCATCGTTACGACCTCGTTGCTTGTGACTCTGCAAAGTTGTAACGATAAATCGTTGGGTCGCTGATCGCAGGTTTGAGAACATGTTCTCAACCAGCCAACCTGGTATATCGTTCTGTCTGACACCGCGATAACAATGTCCTTTACGACTTCGCCCATTCACAGCAATCAGCAGGTGTGGTTCGCTGGGTTGTGCGAACGATACCTGCTCACAACATCGTTGGTGAGTCGTCCACAATATCTAGATGTGAGACATCTCACCAACGATGTAAAAACGATGTCTAAAACGACCACGCGCACACGAGATCTCTACCAACATCGTTCCAACGTCGTGCCGTGTAATGGGGCCTATAGAGTGAGTGCAGATAGGGATTTAGACCAGACAGCACCTTTAAACCCATCTCGTGAAGAGAATAGCTTACAAACTCAATGATATTCTTTTACTATCATCCATGTATAGACATCTTGACTTACAGTCTCACATATCACAAGCACCAGGACTGCCATATTTTATTTTGCAAAATTTGCATGTGCTATATTCCCATGCTTTATACTCTAATTCTCTCAATTCATCATTTGCAGGGTTTTTTTAAGTCCCTTTCCTTTTTTGTCTTGTAGTATGTTGTTTTTGTGCCAAATTCTTTAAAATGGCGCACGCAATTCATGAATTAGGTGGAAATGAATAAATTTAGTTTTGTGACTTTTTGGTACCAAAAGTCTCACTTTACACCAGGGTTGTAAAGTCAGTTAGGCTGGCTTCACACCATGGCAAGTTCCGATCCAGGGCTGACAGCCCTGGACCAGATCAGCACAGAGAACCGGAGGGCAAATATGCCCTCCGCTCCGGTGTGCAGCTGGACGCAGCTGCTGCCGCTGCTGTTGATTCAGGACTGCGGGGAGCTAGCCGTGGTCCTGAAATAACAGCGGCGTGCAGCCGCAGGTGTTCGGTTCCCGGATCCTCACGGACTGGGGCAATCCGGCCCCATAGGCTCCCATGTTAGGGAACGCCAGATTGCCCCCGATTCGGGAGAATCCGGGAGGATCCGATTTGGGGAGATTTTTCTTCCCGGACACATAAATGCTGCATGCTCCGATTTTGTGTCTGGGAGAAAAATCTGATTCCTCCCGGATTTACCCCGACATCCAAAAACCGTATGCCAAAAGAATAGTGATTGTGGATGTTTCTGAGAGGGAGGTGGCTTCTTCTCACACTGGCACCCTGATGAAATGAGGAGCTGTGGTTTGTAATGGCAGCTGGGTGTCAAGTAGCGACCTCCAGGTCTGCTATATACCGTGGCCAGTTAGATCCAGCATGAAGCAGCATCTAACATTTGATCTGTCATTGTAAAGCTGACTGGTATCACTCCAATGATCAAGATAAATTATTTGGTGTTTATTGAACCCACCCCTTCTAATATGAGATTAGATATCACTGAAGTATGTATAGAGGATTAATCTCACTTCAACCGGGCAGTGGAGTTGGTAAACCAAACTTCTGACTCCTACTCCTTCAGACATGGCTCATGTTTAAGTGATACATTTATTGCAGTACAATGTGAACAGCAGGCCTAATCAATGTTAGGATGCAATAATCAAGCTATTTAGGTAGAAAATAATAATATTCAACACACACTGCATTGAAGTACTGTACCTAATTTATTATATATTTTAGGAGTTGGAGTCGGTCCGTTTTTTGTATACCGACTCTACAGTCCTGACTTCAACTGCCTAATTTGACTGGTGTTTAAAAAAATAAATAAATAAACTGCGAATAGTTATTTCTGGCACACTAAAAATGAAATGAATCCAAGGATCTTACACAAATGAAAAATGTATTTCGTGGCCTATGTACATTTCAAAACAATGAACAGATTCAATAATGATGAGGCTGTAGTGTGGTGTAAGTGAACGGAACTCATCGAGCCGCATCATTACTGATGAACCTTGCACTAAGCTTAGTCTATGACTGAGGGTCACGTAGGTTAGTGCAAGGTTCCTCAATACTCAATAATGATGTGGGCTCAACTAATTCCGCTCACTACACAATGCTATAGCCTCATCATTATTGAATATGTTCATTTATAGACTAACCTTGAAAAAAGCTCTATTAGCCGAAACTTCGGCTAATAAATGTCTTATCACTTTTACCGCACAGCAAACCGCACAAATAATAAAAATAATAAGTGAATAGCTGTTTTTTGTTCATTCTTCATCTAGAAAATGTGAATAAAAAGCAATGAAGAAAATTTGTTCCTCAAATTTGTATTAAAAAAATCTCACTTGTCGTACAAAAAATAAGCCCTTATACAGCGCTGTTTGCCAAAAAATAATGCGCTACAGCTCTCATAATGTTGTGACGGAAAAAACTATTATATTATTTTTACTTTGATATAAGCGGAACATAAAATAAAAAACATATAAACCTGGAATCATAATTGCACCAACCCACAGAAAAAAATCAGTCCTATCATTAATGCCACGTGGTCAACCGCATAAATAAAAATAACTATTCTGGTACTGCTGTCTATTTCTACATTCTAACTTTCAAAAATTGGAATAATGCATGGTTCACATTTACACTGTGTTCTCCGCTGATCAATTACACCGGGGTTTTTGTGTAAATCCTAGAAAGTGATTCAGACAAAATCCCCGACATAACCATTCACTCTGATGGGGTAGATGGAGACACTTTGGACTCTGTCTGGTCACTCTTTCTGCAATCTCCCATCATTTTAGGTGTGGAGCGACCATAGTCCTGTGCATGCCTAAAAGGATGGACACCAGCGAAACAGACACTAAACAGAGTTCAAAGTATCTCCATCTGCCTCATTAAAGTAATTGGTTTTGTCACTGGTTTTGTCTGAATCACAATGAAGTAATTTCTCAGTACAGAACACAAGAATGTGATCCCAGCCTTATACTTAAAGTGATTAAAAAAAATGTTCTGTAGACCTAAGACTACAATCACACACAGTGTTTTTGCTACGTTTTGTGAGGATCTGTTTTTGGAGCAAAACTGCACCAAGAATGTATCCTCACAAAATGCAGTGATCAGTGTGTGAATGTGTTGTGCTTTTTGCCTGTGCTTTAACTCACTTAGCTGTGCTCTGTGATGACTGTCTGCGATGTCATCTCATTCTCGGAGGTCGCAGTTTCACTGCCTCTAGGACCCTGCAGCTTGCCATGTTCTGAGTGACCTCGCTCAGACAAATGGTGTTGTCCAAGGTTCTCCTGCAGGTCCTCTGGCCTTGCTGTGAGGGGAGATCACTGTGGGAGCGTTGCAAGCTGAGTAAATAGTGTAGAAAAATAACGCAAGCCAATTGACATGTGACTTCTTTTTACGGATCCGCTTTTCAGCCCAAAAGCGCAGTGTCTGAATGCAAAAAGGTGAAATGCATTGACTTGGCTGGGACAGCCAATGTTAATGTGTTTCACTGCATTCCAGTGCAAATTGCTTATCCATACAAAGTGGACCAATAGTGCAGTCTGTGAATGTAGCCTAAATGTTGACAATTAAACCTCTAAATTATCCCTCACTAACCAAGCCCCCCCTCAGGTTTGTCATCTGTCACTGGAAATCTAGAGGGTTCCCACTTTACTGGTAGAACAAAGAGTCTGGAAAAGCGATATAGCCTCCACCCATCAAATAATATACAATGAAGTCTGCACTCGGAAATCTAATTACCCCCCTCCTTCTGCGCCCCACTGTACCTAAACCACAGTAAGAGGCCTTGAGTATAGCATTATTGTAGTGGGGAGAGCGCACATAGCAATTTACGGGATGGTCATCTCCAGAAGCACAGCTGGGCACAATATGGGGGGTGCTACAATATATGAGGACACAATGTATGTACGCTGGCAAATTTGCCTCACTATACTCCTGGATAAAACACTTGAGGGGTCTAGCTTCCAAAATGGGGTCATTTGTGGAGGGTTTTTGCATTTTAGGTACCTTTAGGGGCCCTACAAATGCAACATTGGGCCCGCAATCTATTTCAGCCAAATTTGTGTTCCAAAATTCAAAGAGTGCAAGTGTTCTTTGCGGGAGAACACAGCATCCATGCCCACGATCAGGACTCTGGGCACAGTGGATTCTAGCTTTATTCTCCTGCCGACAACACTCGTCTATGCAAGCATAAATTTACATGCTTCGGCCCGGGAAGGCAGCCCAGTCGGCGGGATATTTCTATAACGGAGCACAGTGAGCATGATATTTCTATTTCTGCTTGTACTGTGAACGCAGTGTTTTGGAAACAACGAAAATATGCTGTATCCAGATCACTGCTACTTCTGATCGTGGCCACTTGCCCTAAAATGCTCAATTTTTGAATCGTCAAAATCTCACAAAAAATGAATAGTGGGTACAGAGCCTAAGGTAGGAAACACACCGTCGGAGTGATATGCGAGTTACTCACACAAGTCTCAGATCATTCACCTGGCACGACCATTGCCTCTTTGGATGGAATACTGTCAGTGGTATTTTTTCTATGTAGCTCCACTTCCCCCATCCAAAGAGGGGGAGACCTTCCTGGGTGAATGATCCAAGACTCGTACGAGTAACTCGCATGTCACTCGGACAGTGTGTTTCCAGCCTAAGAGGTTAAGAAGTATAGTCATATAGGGAATAGTCATTGTATAGTTGAAAGTTGTATTACTGCTGTAAGTTTTCACAAGCTCAGCATTTTCCAGATTTCAGCTAGAATATTGAAAATGATCTTTCTTGCTTATGTCCAGAGAATGAAAATCTATCCTGATCATGTCTATCTGATTCTGGGGCATGACTAGATGTACTTACACAGAAGCGTATTCTGGCTCTGAGTTGTATATTTAGAATCCAGTCGGTGATCTGATCCTTTCCTTGGCTTAAAATATTACAGTTCATTTGCAGAATGATTCGACACTTTGTTCACTTGCTTTACATCCGAGTTTTAATACAACTATTTTCTGGTCATCATAATGGGAGACCCAGACAATGGGGTTTAGGGCTCCGCCCTCCGGAGGTCACACTAGGTACTACAAGTTTGTAGACACCGCCTCCTCCGCTTATAAACCCCCACCGTAGGGAACATCCTCAGTTTTAAACTTAGTGTGCTCGGAGGATCACGCTTTGCTTGCACTTCACTGCATTCTCACAGCTTACGTGATGGCGTATGAAGACAAGGTAAATGGTCCCGGTCGGGACCCTCGACAGTCTCCCCGCTCACCCTTTGTGGAACACGCTGGTGGAGGTACCGGAGGGCTTTTTAGCCTGGACACTTGCTGTTCTCCCGGTACGCTGTCGAGCTCCTTCCTTTCCATCCCTCCATGGAGGCTCTGGAGAGGGGGAGCCTGGAGCCTTGCACAGCTCCGCTCCGTCCGAGGCCTCCCTAAATGGTGCTTACAGACCGGACGGAGCCAGCCCAGTCCGAGGCCTCCCTAAATGGTGCTTACACTCCGGACTGGTGCTGTACCCCGTCCGAGGCCTCCCTAAAGGTGCTTACAGACCGGACCGGCACTGAGGCACCTGGTGTGTCTCCTGTGTGCCTGGGGGTAGTGTCTGTCACTTGGTGTCATGACACTCAGACCGCGCGATTACCCTCGGGTCCGCGGTTCTGTCGGTGTACCCTGTGCTGGGGTCACTCTGGCTGACCGCCCTGTGTGTCTCAGGGGCTGAGGCTGTAGACTGCTGATGTTTGTTTTGTGCATGCAGTCTGTGTGTGTATGTGTATTGTTACACACTCTTTTCCCGCGCTGCGGGCTCTGGCACCTCCATTACTGAGGCTGCCTGGAGGAGGAGGAAGCAGCTCTTACGGTGACATCACCGATGGGCGTGTTTTGTGTTCTCCCGCGTGTTCCTGGCCACGCCTATGACTTTACTGTCGGCGGCCATCTTCTCCCTCTCTTCCCGGCTGGGATCTGGCTGCAGCGTGTGTCTGCACTTTCCAGGGGAGACCGGAACTCGCGGAGGTCACACACAAACACCGCTTCCTCCTACCGCTTACTGCGGTCGGTAAGCCACCGGGATCTCCGGTTTGTTTGTTACAACTTGGCTTATTTCCCCCTACTGTGGCGATGTCCTCAGTAAGGAAGCATGCTGCTAAGGCGGCAGATGGCACCATTACCTGCGCTACATGCAACGGTTCACTGGTGGAGGGGTCCTGCAATAATTGCGGACGCCCAGAGACCCGGACAGTTACTGTTGAATCAGAATCTGCGGGTCTGTACCCTGAGGTTCGGGTGATCCCAGGGACATGGGAAGCGCAGAATAAGATAAATGAATCTCTGCTGTCCCAGATGTCCTCCATGTCGCAATCCCTGGAGGCACTTCATAGGAGGCTGGAAAACCCAGCTACTCCTCCCAGTTACCCCCGGGTGCTTCTTACTTCTTCTGTGAGACCCCCTAAGCGAGCTCGTGAGGCCTCTCCAGAGCTCCAAGCTCCCTCTGAGGAGGAGCGTTCCTCTGATGGTGAGGAAGATGATGGGGGTTCTACTCTCGGGTCTGTCTCTGAACCTCCAGATGGGGTGGAGGATCTGGTGTCCTCCATCAATGAGACATTACGTTTGGTCACTCCTCCTGAGGAGGTGACTGTTCACCCCAAGGAGGTCTATCAATGGCTGCGGCCGGAGGCGAGACCAAGTGGGTCCTTTATGGACCACACTAATTTTGGAAGGGTGATTAGAGCACCCAGGTTACATCCTGGGCGGCGTTATGTCCGTAAACCTAAGGACCTTCGCTTTCCCTTTCCTCAGGAGGTGCTTCTGGAATGGTCACAGTCCCCTAAGGTGGACGCTTCCATGACTAGGATTGCTGCACGCTCCTTGTTTTCTGCCTCTGATAGCTCCTCATTGAAGGATGCTACTGATAGACAGGTCGAGCAACTCGCCAAGTCTTCCTATGAGGCTGTGGGGTCTTCATTTGCCCCTAATTTTGCCGCGGTCTGGACCCTACAAGCGATTTCCTCCTGTTTGTATGGTATCTCTGATCTAGCTAGGGCCAGCCCAGAGGTCCTGGCACTCACCGACAGAGCAAGGGCTTATGCGGATTACGCCAGGACGGCAACTTTGGAAACTGCCACTCGCTCGGCTGTGGCTTCGGCCAATGCTATAGCGATCCGCAGGTTGTTGTGGCTGCGTCTTTGGGACTCAGATGCCACGTCTAAGAAGATTTTGCAAAATCTTCCGTTTGCTGGTGACAGGCTCTTCGGCACCGAGCTGGACAAGCTGATAAAGGATTCTGCTGAGTCTAAGATACCGCAGAATAAGCCTAAGCCACGGTATACCGTGAAAAGGAACCCAAAACAGTGGTCCTTTCGCCCCAGCTCGCAGTCATCAGCGGCGTCCGCTCGCGCGGACCGTGGGGGCAAGCCCTCCACTCAGTGGCGCAACAAAAGTCGCCAAAAGAAGCCGGCAGGGGCTGCAGCTGCCACCCCTAAACCCGCTTCGGCATGACTCGCTCCTTCATCCTGTCTCCCCACAGGTGGGGGGCCGCCTGTCTCTTTTCCAGGACAGATGGCTTCTCCACGTTCAAGACCAGTGGGTCCGAGACGTAGTCTCAAAAGGCTACAGGATAGAGCTGACGTCACAGCCAGCACACCGATTCCATCGGTCTGTTCCATCCCTAGACAAAGCTCAGGCTTTTCATCTGGTGTTGGAGGGACTCCGCAGAGACGGAGTGGTGGTCCCAGTACCCACGGGAGAGAGGTTCAGGGGTTTTTACTCCAACCTCTTTATTGTCCCAAAGAAGGACGGCTCTTTTCGTCCGGTTCTGGACCTCAAGTTGTTCAACCGCCACGTGTTGGTTCGGAAGTTTCGTATGGAATCCCTGCGCTCCGTGATCGCGGCTGTGTCACAGGGAGACTTCCTGGCGTCCATAGATATCCGAGACGCCTACCTTCACGTGCCCATTGCACCGGCTCATCAGCGCTGGTTGAGATTCGCAGTGGGGGAAGAACACTTCCAATTTGTGGCACTGCCATTCGGGCTAGCCTCGGCACCGCGAGTGTTCACAAAGGTGATGGCCTCAATGATGGCTCTCCTGCATGTGCAGGGACACGCCGTCATTCCCTATTTAGACGACCTGCTGGTCAGGGCGCCATCGGAAGACCTTTGTCGGGTGAGCCTGGAGGTGACCATGAAGTCTCTGGAACAGTTCGGGTGGCTTCTCAACATTCCAAAGTCGACCCTGATTCCGACCCAGTCTTTGACGTATCTGGGCATGGACTTCCACACGGACTCAGCCCTGGTGTCCCTACCTCAAGCCAAACAGCTTGCGATCCAATCAGGAGTGCAGAATGTTCTCCTGTCACCACAATCTTCCCTACGGGGGTTGATGAAGCTGGTGGGACGCATGGTAGCGGCGATAGAGGCGGTGCCTTTCGCACAGTTTCGCCTCCGTCCTCTCCAGTTGGAGATTCTTCGCCGATGGGACAAAAGGACGATTTCTCTGAATCGGCTGGTGACGCTGTCACAATCGACCAGGGACTCCCTACAGTGGTGGCTCCAGCCACATCATCTGTCACGGGGCCGGTCCTTTCTAAAACCGTCATGGTTAGTGGTGACCACCGACGCCAGTCTGAAAGGCTGGGGTGCGGTGTTCTTGCACCACAGGGCTCAAGGCCTCTGGACTCAGTCGGAGTCGGCATTACAGATCAACGTGCTGGAGATCAAGGCGGTCTATCTGGCGCTCCTGGCGTTTCAGAAATTCCTGTCAGGACAACCCATTCGGGTTCAGTCCGACAATGCGACGGCCATCGCCTACATAAATCATCAGGGAGGGACCAGAAGTGCTCAGGCCCTCGCCGAAATCCACCGCATTCTAGCCTGGGTGGAGAAAAACGGCTGCCTGATCTCCGCAGTTCACATCCCAGGGGTCGAGAACTGGGAGGCCGACTACCTGAGCCGACAGGGGATGGACGCCGGAGAGTGGTCCCTGCATCCAGACGTCTTCCGGGACATCTGCAGCAAATGGGGCACTCCGGACGTGGATCTGATGGCCTCACGGCTGAATCATCAGGTACCCCAATACATGGCACGATCGTGGGATCCTCAGTCTCTGGGGGCGGATGCCCTGATCCTGAGTTGGTCCAGCTTCCAGCTGCCATATGTGTTCCCGCCTCTGGCTCTGATTCCCAGGGTTCTGTGGAAAATCAGGACAGAATGCAGAGTAGCCATTCTAGTGGCTCCAGATTGGCCCCGGAGGTCCTGGTACCCGGACCTCTGGCAACTGTCAGGCGGACACCGGTGGGCTCTTCCAGAACGCGCAGATCTACTCGCGCAAGGCCCATTCTTCCACCTCAATTCCAGGGCCCTCAGATTGACTGCATGGCTCTTGAGGCCTGGTTGCTGACATCCAGGGGCTTCTCTCCTACGGTGGTTGCCACGATGAATCGGGCAAGGAAACCTGTCTCCAGGAAGATATACCACAGAACGTGGAAAATCTTTTTCTCCTGGTGTGCCTCTGGTGGACGCTCACCGTGGCCCTTGTCCATCCCGACATTGTTGGCCTTCCGACAGTCGGGTTTGGAGTTGGGATTATCCCTTGGCTCTCTGAAAGGTCAAGTATCAGCACTTTCAATGCTGTTTGACAGGCGCTTGGCGCTCCTCCTGAAGGTTCGTCAATTTCTGCAGGGGGTGTCTAGGGTGGTTCCGCCTTACAGACGACCTCTGGACCCTTGGGACCTCAACATGGTCCTGGCGGCACTGCAGAAACCGCCGTTTGAGCCACTGAGAGACATCTCTCTCTCTCGTCTGTCCCAGAAGGTGGTTTTTCTGGTGGCAATTACGTCTCTGAGAAGGGTCTCAGAATTGGCTGCACTTTCGTGCAAGTCACCCTTTCTGGTGGTTCACCAAGACAAGGTGGTGTTGCGCCCGCGGCCTGAATTCTTGCCGAAGGTGGTTTCAACTTTCCACCTAAACCAGGAGATTGTTCTCCCATCATTTTGCCCCGCTCCCGTTCATCAGGTTGAGCGCGACCTCCATACTCTGGATCTCGTGAGAGCTGTACGCATTTATGTGTCCAGGACCGCCTCCTTTAGGAGTTCGGATTCCTTATTTGTCCTCACGATGGGTCGCTGTAAGGGGTCCGCGGCTTCGAAGTCGACCTTGGCCAGATGGATCAAGGCTCCCATTCAGGAGGCATACCGGTCTTCTGGTTTGCCTCTCCCGGTGGGTTTGAAGGCACACTCTACTAGAGCTGTAGGTGCCTCATGCCTTGCGACATTGAGCATCTGCTCTACAGGTGTGTCAGGCGGCCACCTGGTCCAGCCTGCACACTTTCTCAAAGCACTATATGGTGCATGCCCATGCCTCTGCGGACGCAAGTTTGGGCAGGCGGGTCCTCCAGGCGGCGGTTGCCCACCTTTAAGGGGGACCGTGTATTATCCGTCTTGTTGAGGAACTCTTCCCGCCCTGGGGTATTGCTTTAGGACATCCCCATTGTCTGGGTCTCCCATTATGATGACCAGAAAAAAGAGAATTTTGTTTACGTACCGTAAATTCTTTTTTCTTTAATCATCAATGGGAGACCCAGCACCCACCCAGTTGTTCCGTTGCATGTTTGCATTTGATCTGTTCTCTGTTGAGACAGTGTTTTCCGGGTTGTTCAAACCGTCTGTGCACGGTATTCTTCCCGATGTTTCGGGTGTGGTTCATTTTTCTCCTCGCAGCTTATGGACTAAACTGAGGATGTTCCCTACGGTGGGGGTTTATAAGCGGAGGAGGCGGTGTCTACAAACTTGTAGTACCTAGTGTGACCTCCGGAGGGCGGAGCCCTAAACCCCATTGTCTGGGTCTCCCATTGATGATTAAAGAAAAAAGAATTTACGGTACGTAAACAAAATTCTCTTTTTTCTCAGAACTTTTGGGGAAAATGCAACTAAGTCAACATCTGACTATATAAAAATACAGCCAAGGGTACTTTCACATCAGCGGTTTTTTGAAATCGCGGCAGATGCAGTGAAAAAAAACGCATCTGCCGCGATTACCGCATACCGGCTGCACTTGCGGCACAGTTGCGGCACAGATGCAGCAAACCCCATACAATGTATATGCGGGCTTGCGGCAAGTGCGGTTTTGGCATTTGCGGCAGGTGCGGCCGCGAAAAAACCGCGGCTGACCGCGTTTTTTTTCGCGGCCGCACCTGCCGCAAGTGCCAAAACCGCACCTGCCGCAAGCTCGCATATACATTGTATGGGGTTTGCCAAATCTGTGCCGCAAGTGCAGCCGGTATGTGGTAATCGCGGCAGATGCGGTTTTTTCACCGCATCTGCCTCGATTTAAAAAAAAAAAAAACGCTGATGTGAAAGCAGCCTAAGGTGCTTTCACACTAGCGTTTTTTACAAATCGCGGCAGATGTGGTGAAAAAACCGCATCTGCCGCGATTACCGCATACCGGCTGCACTTGCGGCATGGTTGCGGCAAGCCCCATACAATGTATAGACGGGCTTGCGGCAGGTGCGGCAAGTGCGGTTTTGGCACTTGCGGCAGCGAAAAAAAATGCTGTCAGCTGCGTTTTTTTTCGCGGCCGCACCTGCCGCAAGTGCCAAAACCGCACTTGCCGCACCTGCCGCAAGCCCGCCTATACATTGTATGGGGCTTGCCGCAACCGCGCCGCAAGTGCAGCCGGTATGCGGTAATCGTGGCAGATGCGTTTTTTTCACCGCATCTGCCGCAATTTGAAAAAAACGCTGATGTGAAAGGGGCCTTAGGCTGCTTTCACATCAGCGGTAGTCGCTGATCACGGCAGTTGCGGTTAAAAAAACGCAACTGCTGCTATTACCGCATAACGGCCGCACTTGCGGTTCACCTGCGGCAAGCCCCATGCAATGTGTATGGGGCTTGCGGTAAGTGTGCGATTTCGGCACTTGCGGCACATGCGGCCGCGAGAAAACCGTGACTGACCGCATTTTTTTTTTTTTTTTGGCGGCCGCATCTGCCGCAAGTGCCGAAACTGCAACTGTACTGCACTTGCCACACCTGCCACAAGCCCCATAGACATTGCATGGGGCTTGCTGCAGGTGAACCGCAAGTACGGCCGTTATGTGGTAATCGCGACAGTTGCGTTTTTTTTCACCGCAACTGCTGCGATCAGCGATGACTGCTGATGTGAAAGCAGCCTTAAAAACAACAGTCTGAACTTGACTTATTAAAAGGTAGGTTTAAACATTGGTGGTGTGTTGCTAGACTGTTGCCATTAGGCTACATTCACACACAACGTTTTTGCTGTATTTTTTAAGGATCCCAGCAAAGTCAAGGGCTTTCAAGATTTGTCATTCAGACATGTTTTGTGAAGATGTGTTTTGGCTCAAAAACGGATCCTCACAAAGAATGAGCATGTCACTTTGTTTTTGATGCTGAACTTTTTGCACTGTCTATGAGCTAAAAAACACACAACAGTCAAAACGGATCAAGAACGCAGTGTGTGAATAGGTGATGCATTTTTTTGGAAAAGCTGATCTGTTTTGCAGCAGAAAGCTGATTCTCAAAAAGCGCATCAAAACCGCTGTGTGTGAATGTAGCCTTTGTCCCTAGACTTTTAATGAAGTATCAGCTGCTTGTTTCAAACTTCTCGGCACCGTTTCAGGGACGGCACAGAGTTCCCCTGTTCTATCTGATTGGGTCGTATAGGCCGATCACCAGCATTCAAACATTTATCACTTAACCAGTGATACATAATAATTATATAGTGAAAACCACTTTAGGGTCATTCCATGTCAAGTGATCCAAAAATGAATGTTTTTTGTACCTGACGTCTTCAGATCTTTTTGATTTTCTATATGAAGTACAACTTTAGTTTATTACAAAAAAAAAAGTTTTGAATTTTTTTCTTCATCAGTTAATTTTTTACAGATATTTAAAGTTTTAAAAAAGTGCGAATTTTGGCCTGGTATGACTTTATATTTTTTATGTCGGGCTAGAATTAAGATAATGAGGCGGGAGAGGCATCATTTTACTCAGAACAGTAACAGCTTTCATTTGATATGCAACAAGAGTATGTTTTTTTTATATTTCTGGGAAAATCTAATTCAAAATTTTGATGCTCAATTGTGAAATAAATGTTAGTTTGAAAATTGTGAAAAAATGCCTGTGTGTTACTTGTGTTCTTGGTTATATTTGTGCAGAGATTCAACTTGGGACCTGTCAAATTTATATATTTTTTATTTTATGGTTGTATGAGTTATTACAGCTTATTGAATAAAACATTTATATGCCCCAAAAAAGAAGCACAAAAAACAAATCCCGTAACTGACAGGATAAATATATATGGTAATAATCATCAGAATACAACGCTTACCAATTTCAACCTGAATGCATTGAACAAACCAAAAGAAAAAAGGTGATCATATCCTCAAGTTTGATTAAACAAGATTAAAAGAACCAAAAATGTTAACCCCTATTCATACATGTAAATTTGTTGTCTACTATATCACTAAACATGTCCTTTATGAAGTGTTTAATAAGAATAGTACAGTAGTTAAATCATCGTTCTATAAAATATTAACAAATCAAACAATTAATAGTACGTTTTTAAAGTGGCTTTTTATCATCAATTTGTCCCTTCTAGTGAGTGAAATGTAATCTTGTCCATAAGCGCTTACTAGCAATCGCCATTTCCTTTTGTGTCAAAGAGTATGTACGGCCTGTCACTGTGTTCGGCTCCACCTGAGTTATTATCTGACTTTTGTGAACTTTTAAAATGTCTGGCTTTCTTGGATACACAAAAGATGGCGCTGGACCAGAAGGATGCAATAAAGTCAATTCTACTTCTTCATTTTCACAATCTTTGGAGAGTAGTAGTAGTAATCATGGATTATTTTGTGAATATAGACCCCACACTTTTAGACCACAGGCTGAACAGATCTGAATTCAAGATTTTTGAATTGACACTATAATAGTTAAATATTTTAAAATATGATCCCATTGCGATCCCAACTTGAAATTTGGTACAGATGTGGCTAAGAGCACAGCAGACACATGGGCAGTTTGGAAAATATTAAATTATGCCGATTTTTCAGAAATGCGGTTTAAAATTTTGCTTTTGCTTTCGCATGGGTAAAAAATTAACAAAGATACTCTTGTGACATATCTGGCGAAAGCTTGGACAATTGAGTAGAATGGTGTTTATTTTGTTTCTCTATCTTATTTCTAGCCCGAGATTTGATAGAAAATGTAAAGCCATATCAGGCCAAAATTCACGCTTTTTTAAAACTTTAAAAATCTGTAAAAAAAATTAACTGATAAAGAAAATTCAAAACTTTTTATTTGTAATTAACTAAAGTTGTACTTCATATAGGAAAAAAATAATAAAAAAAAACCTAAAGAAATCAGGTAAAAAATATTCATATTTAGATCACTTGATATGGAATGACCATTGACGCTATTAATAGTAAAATATTTTAAAATATGATCCCATTGTGATCCCAACTTGAAATTTGGTACAGATGTGGCTAAGAGCATAGCAGACACTTGTGCAGTTTTTGAAATATTTAAATTGATGATTTTTCGGAAATGCGTTTTAAAATTTTGTGTTTGCGATCACATGGGTAAAACATTAACAAAGATACTCTTGTGACATATCTAGTGAAAGCCTGTACAGTTTTGACTAGAATGGTGTTTATTTTGTCTATCTTATTTCTAGCCTGAGTTTTATGAGAATAAATGTAAAGGCAGGCAACACCGAAATTCGCACTTTTTTCGAACTTTGAAAATCATTTAAAAAAAAAAAATTTTTTTTACATTTTACTCTTCACATTTTGCATTGTCTGACAAGTTATTATCAAATAACAAAATCTCAAATGAATTAAAAATAGAGGTAATAATCATTGGTTCACTTGACATGGAATGACCCTTTAATGTCCCTTCCAAATCATATATAATCGATATTCTGCAGTAATAAATATGTATAACACTGTTTTATAAAAGACTGAAATCTAACAAAGAATGTTAGTATTGTCGTTTTACTCTTTTTGACTGTCCCTCCTTCAAAAACACCTTGTCAAGTACTACTATAGAGTCTACTAGCTGTACTACCCAGCTATGACCTGGTTAATAAATAACTGCTGTTAGCTATAACAAAATAGAATTTGAATATGTAATATTAATGACCTGTAGGAAAATAGAACCTGAGCTGTGATTGGTTATTACAGACAGCCTAATAAATCTCCAGCCACCAGTAAACCCTCCCCCCGGCCGGGCAGTATACATTACCTCACACATACACATAAGACAGCTCATGTCACTGACATCTGCCTTGATTCCCTATATGGCACATGTGTTGCACATTGGCTGTCTTTAATCAGATGTTTATTTTTGGAAATTAAAGATACCAGACGTATGAGTCGAGTTGTGTGAGGCGATTTGTGCACATCTGTGTCTGTGTGGTGTGTGTGTCCCA
Organism: Allobates femoralis; assembly: GCA_033576535.1. Taxonomy (NCBI): domain Eukaryota; kingdom Metazoa; phylum Chordata; class Amphibia; order Anura; family Aromobatidae; genus Allobates; species Allobates femoralis. The sequence goes on along the minus strand of JARQOC010000005.1, from coordinate 407,300,286 downwards.
GTGGTGTATGTGTGTCCCTGTGGGAGGGTCCCTGTGGTTTGTGTCCTTTTTGGGGGGAGGGGTGTCCCTGTGGTGTGTATCCTTGTGGGGGGGTGTCTGTGGTGTGTGTCCATCCCTATGGGGTCTGTGTGTTCCTGTGGGGTGTGTGTACCTGTGGGGTGAGTGCATGTGTCCCTATAGGGTGTGTATGTGTGGGGGGGTGTCTGTGTGGTGTGTCTCTGTGTTGTGTGTGTTTCTTTGTGGTGTGTGTATGTTTGTGTTCGGGTGCGTGGTGAGTATCCAATGTTGCGGCTCCACCTTAGCTGTTACTCTTTGTGTGCATGTGGTGTGTATACATGTCCCCGTGCGTGGTGAATATTCCATGTCAGGGCCCCACCTTAGTGACTATATGCTGTTAGTCTTTGGCGCTGTCATTAAGCCCCTCTCATTCATAACTGTCAACTGGTAACTGTCAGGGCCGCTTTACACACACCAACTTCTGTGACCAACTTCTGAACAGATCTCTGGTTGCAGTGAAATCATGGACACATTGCTCCATTTTGTACACAGCCACAAAATGGAACAATGTGTCCATGATTTCACTGCAACCAGAGATCTGTTCAGAAGTTGGACACAGATATCTGTGTGTAAAGTGGCCTTCACTTTCTCTCTATTATGTAGATAGGGCCAAAATTGTTTCGTGAATTGGAACGCGCAGGGTTAAAATTTCGCCTCACAACATAGCCTATGACGCTCTCGGGGTCCAGACGTGTGACTGCAAAATTTTGTGGCTGTAGTTGCGACAGTGTAGATGCCAATCCCGGAGACACACACACACACACATTCAGCTTTATATATTAGATAGCAAATATTAAAGTCTACATACACAGCATTTGGGCTTTTCATTCAGTGTTTTTTCTGTCATTGGCATTTTCTCTTGAGCTGCCTTTTTGTATTGATTTTTCCAAATTTCTTTATTGGATTTTAATAAACATAACAAACTTTTAACTCTGGAAAAAACCTTTGACAGAACACTTAGGCTATGTGCCCACTGGACGGTTCTGCATCATTGCAGACCGTCAGAAAACCGGTGGAGAATTGCAGAAACTGAGTTTTCTGACCTCAGCAGTGTCCATCGTTTTTTGAGCGGTTTTAGAGCGTTTATACAGCGTTTTGTCGGCGGTTTTCTGGCGGTTTTTCTTAGCGTTTTTAAGACTGTTTTTTGTGCACTTGTAAGCTGGAACCGCTGGAAAAACGCTCAAAAGAAGTCACTTGCTCTATCTTTGAAAACCGGTGGAAAACCGGTGAAGAAAGTGGAAAGGAGACAAAAAAAAACGTTCTAATGTACACAGCGTTTTCTAAAATCCATTGACTAGCATGTTAATCCAACCGGTGGTTAGGATTAACATACATTAACATAAAACTCAGCGGAAAACGCCGGTGGAAAACGCTAAAAAACAGCCCACAAAACGTCCAATAGGCACATAGCCTAATATTGCTTGGTCATGAGTAAAATTATCACCACTTTGCACAGGAACAGTCTGACATTTAAATGTGTTTTGTTTTATTTGCAGAAAGTCATAATCCATAACAACATTAGATATAAAGTAGAAATGCTCCAAATACAAAGAAGTGCAGTTTTAATTTTTCTTGTTTTAACATTATCTCTTTAATTTCTTTTTAGGAATAATGCTACCAATATGTCGGTGGATTCTATGCTCTGTGATCGTATAGCGATTGCCAAAGAACTAATAAAGAGAGCGGAAGTCCTCTCTAAGTCGCGTGCTGGAGGTGTAGAAGGTGGAGCAAAACTATGCAGCAAGCTAAGGGCAGAACTAAAGTTCTTGCAAAAAGTGGAGACTGGGAAAGTAGCCATTAAGGAATCTCACTTAAAGAGCACTAATCTCACTCACCTACAAGCCATTATCGAGTCAGCTGAGAGTCTAGAAGATGTGGTCAGTGTTCTCCATGTCTTCAGCTATGATGACCAGTTTGGCGAGAAGCAAACACTAGTAGTCGATGTGGTTGCCAACGGTGGACATACATGGGTTAAAGCAATAGGGAGGAAAGCTGAGGCTCTTCATAATATATGGATTGGACGTGGTCAGTATGGCGATAAAAGCGTCATTGAACAGGCAGAGGATTACCTACAAGCAAGCCGCCAGCAGCCTGTGCAGTATAGCAGTCCTCATATCATATTTGCCTTTTACAACAGTGTCTCCAAACCTATGGCTGAGAAGTTAAAAGAGATGGGAATATCTGTACGAGGAGATATTGTTGCTGTCGCTCTCGAGATTGTTCAAGAAGAAAATTATCTAAGAGAATCAGATGGGGAGGATGATGATGGCTCTGAGCTTCTTCATATTGGCAATGTAGATAGGGAAAACATAGTTGCCAGTGTGGCTTTTCCTAGAGAGATTAAGGTTGACGTCTGCAACCGGGTGAACTTGGACATAACAACATTAATTACCTATGTATCTGCTCTCAGCCATGGGGGATGCCATTTTATCTTTAAAGAGAAGGTATTGACAGAACAGGCAGCACAAGAAAGGCAAGGAAAAGTGTTACCTTTGCTGGACTCTTTCATGGAGGACAAGGAGCTGTTCGCATGTGAATGTGCTGTGAAGGACTTCCAATCTATATTGGAGACTTTAGGAGGAGCACATGAGCGAGAACGAGCTGCGTCACTCATACAGAGAATTAATGTAGTCCCTGATCAACCTTCTGAGCGTGCCTTAAAACTTGCTGCTAGCTCCAAAGTTAACAATCGTTCAGTCTCCATATTTGGGACAGGGGACACTTTACGAGCAATCACTATGACTGCTAATAGTGGCTTTGTAAGAGCAGCCAATAACCAGGGTGTTAAATTCAGTGTGTTTATTCACCAACCTCGAGCACTTACCGAGAGCAAAGAGTCTTCTGCAAGTCCTATACCAAATAATCACATGTCTTCTGATCTGCACTGACCTTAGGCATTGTATGTCAGGATCTCATTAGCCTGGTTGTCTTATTCATAAGATGAAATATCTGATATTCTGTTTAATGCTTCCCATAATGTGGCTTCATTCGTTTGTCATGTGCAGAAACATGTTCAATAAAGATTCAAAGCTATGCATTTTAGCCACACTTGGCCTCCAAGTAGTTTACACTTTTATGTGAAAATGCGCGACCATGGCAAGATTGTTGTTTGCTATTAAAGGGAATCTGTCAGCAACGTTGTGCTATGTAAACTGAGGACAGCATGCCACAGGGGTTAAAAAACATGTCAGCTGTGCCCCCAGAATCTATTATTTACTTAAACTAATGGGTTTATTATTATGTAAATAACATTACATGACTAGTAAATTGAATTGTGCAAAGCAGTCCACTTGTCCCCCATGCTGTGATTGACACCTCACTGTCAATTGATAATCTCTATTGAAAGCCTGTGTGTGTGGGGGGGGGGGAAGGGGGGTATAGCTCTCCCAGCTCCGCTACATGCCTGAAATGAAATACTTTGTGACAGCCAATAATCTAAGCTAAACATCATTTGTTTTACAATCTCTTTGCCTACAGCATGCTGCTGCTCAGATAAGGAAGCAAAAACCTGCTGACAGATTCCCTTTAAAGAGCACATATTCTACACCATGTGGAAAGTATCACTTTCTTTTCTTATTTTCTGGTTTTCAAGATCACTGCTCGTAGTCATTGAACGGATACGTCACTGATTACTCACACAGGATGTTCTGGTCATGTGATCATGCGAACGTCAAAACTGTCCTCATTACTGTACATTTTGTGTTATGGGCTGTGTATCACTTGACTACAACTCTGAGAGTTAGCTGTGAAGAGTTTCATTCCATTTCTGTATTCAGAGATCTATAAAACTAAAAAGTTGGTGCACAATATTAAAATTACAGATTGTCTTTTCATCAGAAACAAATGATTTGTATGGGATTATGTTGAAAGCTATTTCGTGCCATATGTTGGAAGGTGGAGCGTTCTTTACCAAGGCTGTTGAGTCAGTAAGCCAAACATCCTATTCTAACTTCAATCTTCCCATGAATTCAACTCCACCAAAATGGACACCGACTCCACAACCATGGCTGTAAAGTCAGTAAGCCAAACATCCAACTCTGACTTCACACAAAATGGACACAGACTCCAACTCCACAGCCCTGATCTCTACTACAAACATTTTTAGGGCTTCTTTAAACATCAGCAATTTTTCACATTTGCAAAAGAAAAAAAGGTCCAAGTTTCATCATGGTCAGTGTTTTTAATTGGTGTCATCAGTTTGGTCAGTGTCCATTTTTAGGATCAAAATTTGTTCAGTTTCTTTCAGATAAAAGATAACATACATCATTTTTAAGGTTGAAGGAAGACTTTAAGTCCATCTAAAAGAAATGATTCTTTCTCAAACCTCTCCTATCAGTCTGTGATGGCATTTGTGTATTGATTTAGCTTTTTTCACAGATCCATGTACTTGCCTGGTCAATGTTGCCTTGACATGTGTCCATCCATGACTTTGTGCAAACTGCTTGGTTGGAGGGAAAAATAAGACATATTCACTGCCACATAGACTATCATAGGTATTATAATAACATTTTTTATTTTTACATTTTATCCATATTCTTGTAGGTAATATTGTCTTAAAGTTAGCAACATATAGTAATTTTGGCCAACATCTTGTAGTAATGTGCCCATCCTAATCCTCTTCTTGTAGTAATGTTTCCATCCTGATCCCCTGCATGTAGTTATGGCCACATCCTGATCCTCTCCTTAAGGTACCATTACACACTAGGAGATCGTGAACGATATCGCTTAAACGTCACGTGTTTGGAGTTGTTCAAGCGACATCATTACTACTTCATTGCATGTGACTGAGATATGGTTACGATAAATCGTTGGATCGTTGATCGCAGATTTGGGAACATTTTCTCAAATCAGACGATCCATGATCACCCAACCTGCTGCTTCGTTCTGTGTGACACCGCGATATCCATGTTGTTCATGACTTCGCCCATTTACAGCAGTGAACAAGGATCGTTTGCTGGGTTGTGCGAATGATACCTGATAAACTGCTCATACGTGTGACATCTCACCAACGATGTCTAAACAATGTCCTAACGACCGCACCCCCGAGATCGTTAGTGATATTGTTTCACTATTGAAGCATGTAACGGTACCTTTATAGTAATGTCCTCATCCTGGTCCTCTTTGTAGTAGTGTCACCATCCTGATCTCCTTGTAGTAATGTCCCCATCCTGATTCTCTCCTTGTAGTAATGTGCCCATCCTTGTCCTCACCTTGTAGTAATGTCACCATAGTGATTCTCTCCTTGTAATAATAGCACCATCCTGATCTTCTTGTAGTCATGTCCCCTCCTCCTCTTTTCTTTGTAGTAATGTCCCCATCCTGAGCCTCACTTTGTAGTAATGTCACCATAGTGATTCTCTCCTTGTAGTAATGTCACCATCCTGATCATCTTGTAGTAATGTCCCATTTTGATCCTTTCCTTTTAGTAATGTCCCCATCCTGAAACTCTCCTTGTAGTAATGTCCGCATCCTGAGCCTCTCCTTGTGGTAATGTCACCATTTTGATCCCTTTCTTGTAGTAATGTCCCCATCCTGATCCTTTCCTTGAGGTAATGTTCCCATCCTGAACCTCTTCTTGTAGTAATGTCACCATAGTGAATATCTCCATGTAATAATATCACTATCCTGATCTTCTTGTAGTCATGTCCCCATCCTCCTCCTTTCCTTGTGGTAATGTCCCCATCCTGGTCCTCTCCTTGTAGTAATTTCACCATACTGATCTTCTCATTGTAGTAATGTCAACATTCTGATCCTCTCCTTGTGGTAATGTCACCATCCTGATCCTTTCCTTGTAATAATGTCCCCATTCTGATACTCTTTGTAGTAATTTCACTTTACTGATCCTTTCCTTGTCCATCCTAATCTTTACACACACACACACTTACACTCACCTGTCCTCCATTCCCTTGGCGTAATTTTTTTCACCATGGACGCCTTGATGATTGCGGCACGGTCCAAGGTCCCCTACCCCCCCCCACCCCCCCTGCGCTTGATATGTGTTGACGGCACTGTGCATAGACAAGCTCTCTCCCTCAGCTATTACAATTCCAGTCATGGGCCAATCAGACAGAGGCCAGCAGCTGACGTCATATGCTTACACCAGCTGCTGGCCTCTGGCTGGTGGCTGGCATTGGAATAAGTTAAGCAGAACTTGTCCTTGACGGTGCCGATAATACATACCGACCGGACCGCAATAGTTGAGACATCCACAGAGAGTGCGGGCTGTACGAAGCAGCCCAAGGGCCGCATGCTGGCCTTGTGTTTAAGGCCTCCTATATAGTGCATATGCTCATTTTGTGTATTTCGCTTGGGTTCTGTCTGTGAAATGTCCACAGTGTGAAAGTGCTCTTACTATTGCACTTTTACCAACTTAAACTCAGGCTCTTTTCTTTGTTTTTGCTGTAGTTTTGTACAAATAGGGGTATGCCCCCACCGCCAAGTTAGGCATTTCATCTATATAGCTTCCCATGGACAGGTGACTGCAGCTGGTCCCCTTTCCTGCTTTGCCCTAATTCACATTGAGTAAGCTGACACAAGATAAGGTTTCAGTACTAGAATAGGACCGTCCCGACTGGATATACCATGTCGCCAGGCCTGTGGAGTCAGTAAGCCGAGACACCTCAATTTCCTTGACTCCAACTCTAATTTCCTCATACATGACTCATGTTTAAAGGGAACCTGTCAGGTGATTTATGCCCCCCAAGTTATCACTATCTGTCCCTGCAGCTTCATAGTACATTCCTAAGCATCCCTGTCTGAGCTAAAAGTGTAATGTTATAATTGATAAAAAGCATTTTATAACTTACAATTTTGCATATAAATGAGGCAGTAACTAGTCTTTAGGGGCATTGTTTTTGTATCCAGGGCTGCATTCCTTCCATGGTTATCATGCTCCGAAGGGGGTGATAACCTAATGTGCAAGCGCTCTCTCCCCCTCATTCCTGCCTGGCTGGTTGTCCTTCCTGTCCTGCGCATTGTGCTCTACTTCTTTTGTGTAGTTGGCTGGTTTCATCATGCGCAAGTGCGCATGCTCTGTAGCCAGCAAGCGCGCTGTGGACTGCTATGCTATATACACAAAAGAAGAGCGACACTCGCAGGACAGTTAAGAGCCGTGTGGGAGGCAGAGGGGGAGAAGGCGCTTGTACATTAGGTCATCACGCCCACCACGGCATGATAACCATGGATGAAAGGTGGCCATGGACACAAACAAAACGCCCCTAAAGACTAGTCACTGCCTCATTTACATAAAAAGCATTTTATAACTTACAATTTTGTATCAACTTAACACTATACTTTTAGCTCACTCAGGGATGCTTAGGAATGTACTACGAAGCTTCAGGGACGGGTAGTGATAGCTTGAAGGATATAAAGTAGCTGAACGCTTCCCTTTAAGGCCCCTTTTACATCAGCGGTAATCGCTGATCGCAGCAGTTGCGGTGAAAAAAACCACAACTACCGCGATTACCGCATAACGGCTGCACTTGTGGCAGGCCCCATACTGTGTCTATGGGGCTTGCGGCAGGTGTGGCAAGTGCGGGATAGATGCGGTTTCGGCACAGCCTCAAAAAAACCCACAGTCAGCCTCGAAACCGCACTTGCTGCACCTGCCGCACACTTACTGCAAGCCCCATAAACATTGCATGGGGCTTGCCGCAAGTGAACCGCAAGTGCAGCCGTTATGCGGTAACTGCGGCAGTTGCGTTTTTGTCACCGCAACTGCTGCGATTAGCGCTTATGTGAAAGGGGCCTAAGTAATACATTTATTGTATTAAGATGGTAACATCAAGCTTTTAATCATTATGATACAATAATCAAACTATTTCAATAGAACATATCTAAATAGATATTTTTCCTGTTTTAGTGTTCACACGAGGAAGCTTTATTGTTTTCTGCAGCCAAAACCTTTACGGTATGTTCCCTTTAATCAGTGTAAGGGCCCTTTCACATCAGCGTTTTTTTTTAAATCGCGGCAGATGCGGTGAAAAAAACGCATCTGCCGCGATTACCGCATACCGGCTGCACTTGCGGCGCGGTTGCGGTTTTTGCCATGCAAAGTATAGGCGGACTTGCGGCAGGTGCGGCAAGTGCGGTTTTGCACTTGCGGCAGGTGCGGCCGCGAAAAAAACCGCGGTCAGCCGCGGTTTTTTTCACGGCCGCACCTGCCGCAAGTGCAAAACCGCACTTGCCGCACCTGCCGCAAGTCCGCCTATACTTTGCATGGCAAAAACCGCAACCGCGCCGCAAGTGCAGCCAGTAGGCGGTAATCGCGGCAGATGCGGTTTTTTCACCGCATCTGCCGCGATTTCACAAAAACGCTGATGTGAAAGGGCCCTTACTCACGTTTTGGATGCTGGGTGGTTTCACTATGTTATAAATGCAGTGTTATACAGTACAAGCAAATTGGTTGGATTAATAGAAATCTCGTCTGTTGTGATTCTTTTTTTACTCTGCATTAACTCACCTGAGCTGCGTTCCCCCTAGCCCACAGCATGTCAATTTCTCTTGATAGTATGCTGAGTTTTCAGTGCGGAATTTCCCTATAAACTTACATTTAGATGTGGAAAATGCACATGTAAAAGAATACACATGCATTTTCAGTGCGTTTATGCAGTGTAAAGACATACATCTAAACAAAACATCGGGTATCAATAAAGTTGGTTGAAACACAGGCAGCGGAACAAACAGAAAGTGGCCCGATGCAAAGATTTTAACATTCCCATACACACATACAGACATTAAATAGTATATAAACACAACTAAACTTTTTAAACTTTTTTTTATAACTAAAATCAACAAAATAGGGCACTCAAAATCAAACGTATGCAAAAAAATCCCACAAGGTAATGTCCAAAACTTTGTAAAATAATCCAATATATGAAAACGGGTTGCACTCCAAAATATTAGATGCAAAGATGTGAACTTAATGATACATCAGGCAGCGTTTTGACAGATATATCGCCTTCTTTAAGTTTGAAGAGGGCGGTAGATCTGCCAAAATGTTGCCTGATGGATCATTAAGTTCACATTTTTGCATCTTATTTTGAAGTGCTGCCTGTTTTTAATTATTGTATTTAAAGATCTAGCTAGATAGATAATAGAAATATAGTAGGATAGATATCCTGCAGATAAATAATGTCACAACCCATTAAATATTATACACTTGCACTTTTTAGTCCCTTTCATGTGGCACTAAAGAGTATTTAGCCTCATTTAATTTAATGGATACATTGAAATAGAAAAAACCTGTTCCCTCTTGTTTTGATATCCAGCAAAAGTAAAGCAAACAGCTGGGAAAGTCCATAGTTATTTGTCCCTTTACAGCCTAAAAATACCAGTTACCATTCGACTTAGAAATCATATTAGATGCGCCAGTTCTGCCATTTTGCCTTTGCTCTTTCTGATTGCCCTGATGTGGCAATTGGGGTAATTATGGGGTTGATGTCAGCTGGAATCAAACCCTGAGGTCAGTAATGGAGAGATGTTTATCAGACACCCCATCACTAACCAAAATGTTAAAATGAGAAAATGCAAGCATAAGTAGCTTTTTTGAAAACACTCCCCAACCCAATTTCAAATTCACCAATGTGAAAAAAAGGAAAAAAAAAAAAAGCCATGTAGGTCAACGTCCAGGGAATCCAATGTAGTCCACAAATGGAAATCTGAAAGACCTAAAAAGAGAAAGGGAAAAAAAAAAAAAAGACTCCCTCATTCACCAATTTATTAGAAAGCAAAGTTCCCAGGTCTGACATAGTCGAGGAATTCCATGGGAACAACTAGCCTAACTAGATCAAAGGCAATGGAGCCTCGGAACAATGCACACCACAACACCTGACTACTGGAGAGCTGTAACGTCATGAACGTAATGGATGATGTTGCTGATGTCACCATTAGTTTCCTGGGTGTCATAGAGTGCAATATGAGCTGGGAGTGGCTGCTGCTTACATCTTGACTTCTTAAGCTACATAACTTTTGAGCTAGATAATTGAGGAACTCTGAGAATCTGTGGATTACTTTGGACCTGGGAACTTTGCTTTCTAGTATATTGGTGAACAAGGGGGACAGTCTTTGTTTCTTTTCTCTCTCTCTTAGTCTACAAATGGAAACCTGAAAGACAATGTCAGATTCCCTGGACTAGGTCGGACCTTCAAGTCTTTTTTTTACCTCAATAAATTGGTGAACCAGTGAATTGGGGAGTGTGTTTTCAAATAAACTGCGTGTGTCTTCTATTTACTTGCTGAGTGAGTTATGGGGGATGAGAGACAGACACCTCTACATTACTAACAGCAGGGCTTGATGCCAGCTGGCATCAACCCCACAAACCATTACCCCAATTGCCACCACACCAAAGCAATCATGAAAAGCCGAGGCGAAGCACCAGCTTTGGTGAATGTAATGTAATTCCCCACTTCTTGGGTGTTCGTTGGCTGGTATTTTTAGGCTTAGATAGGCTCAAAAACCATGAACCTTCCCATCCTGATACCAACCTCCAACTGGTTTACTTTTGTTGGTTATCTAAAATAGTAGGGGACCCACATCGGTTTTTTTAATTTATTTATAATTTACTAGGTTAAGCACCCTTTGGTGCCACATAAAAGGCACTAAAGGGTGCAAGTGTATAATATGTATTGTGACACCCGTGCAGGGAAGGATGTACACCTTGGCACACACAGCACACAACGCCTTCCACCCCAGGCCTGAAGAGGAGCTCTACTTGCTGCCTTAGGCAAGATCCCCTGTAAAGATCCAGGTCTGAGGGAGGTGTTGGCTCAGTCAAAGAAGTGCAGTGAAGAAGTGACAGTTGAGGAGTCAAGAAGGAGGAAGAGCTGGTTGCTGGGACCAAGTCAGGCCCAGAAACAGAAAAGACTGACACCGGAGCTGTGTAGTACCCTAGAGAGGGACGGAGGCAAGTGCAAAGTTAGAAAATGCTATAAAGAGGGGAACAGAAATAAATTCCCTTTAGCCCACCTGGACACCAAAGTCCGAAGCTGCTGTTGATCCAGTCATAGCAGAGAAAGCCCAGACAGACAGGAGGATTTAATCCCCCTGGAGCTCAGGAAACCAAGACCCCAAACCTGATGAAACATAAGACCTGGGATCTAAGAAAAGGAGTAGGCATTCCCGCCGAAAGGTCCTCATCATCAGTTGTGGAGTATCATCCTGAGAGAAAGAAAGCACAGATTCAGCTTGAGGCAGAACTTTCCCAAATCACCACACACGCAAATAGAGGAGGCTTCATAACTTTCAAAGGTGGATGTCCCAAACTGTATCGGCCACCTGGTTACCCTCCTGGACCGTACCTGCTACCCGACATCAGTAAAAAGGTACTGAAACGGAGACTTTTGTGTGTGTGTGCTTGATTCACCGCCGCCACCTGGAGAACTTACACAGAGCCACGGACTACTACTCCCCTCATCCACCCCGCTGCTCTGAGGTAAAGCTCCGCCTGTGGGGAGCTGTACTACCCAAAGCTGCATCACCATCACCTCAGCGGCCGGCTGCAGCGCTGGTAACTACATTACCAGGTACCACAGGTGCGCGTCACGTATAATAATCCCCCATCCCAAATAGTTTTCCCCTCAGCCATTGAGTGTCCAGGGCACAGGACCGGGACCCGAGCAGCCGTGATCCCCACTGAAGTAGCAACCTGTCCTGGTATCCAAGTACCCCCTACCCTGTCGACTGACTCATTTCCATTGAGGGTTTTTTGGTCTGTATACATGTGTGTGTATTGGGATGCTGAAATGTTTAGTTTGGGCAACTTCATGCTTGCTCTGCTGCCTGTGTTTCTATGAACTTTGAGACAAAAACACATAACAAAAAAAACGCACACGTATGCAAGTAATCTAAGGGTGCCTGCACATGATCAGTGAATGCAGCGCTTTGGACTCAGTGTCTTGCCTCTGTGTCCAAAACGCTGCGTTGTACAGTAGAAGAATAGTGGATGGGAATTCAAGAAATCCCATCCTCACTATGCTTCTCCCTACCGCAGCATTTTGATAGCTGTGGTGCAGGTGTCCGCTCCTGAATGAACATGCTGTGGAGTCGGAATCAGCTCCCATCAGGTGCACGCAAGCTGAAGCTGCCCTGCACCCACTGCACATGGTGAATACAGGATGGCTGTGGTCTCCATGCAGGCACCTGCGGCTTCCCTCTGGTCTGGAGGCAGTGTCTCCAAGACGCAGCTCCTCAGGACCATGAGCACATACCCTAAGATGTGGAATAGGTGCAGAAATTCTGCAGCATCATAAACTCAAACACTGATTGTGGGAATGAACCCTTCTTTATTTTGACAGTAAAAAGGTGCGCATTAACCTCAGTCTGGATGCCTTCACACTTGTGTTCGCCTGCGCTGCGCTTTGCTGTGGGCGAACGCAAGCTGAGCGCAAGCACCGCGCGTCCCTATGTTTAACATGGGAACGCACGGTGTATGCTCTCGGGTGTGAATGGCCGTGCGCACCCATTGCTCCCCATGTGTGATTTGTGCGCATGCGGATGCTTGCGCACAAATCATACATTCTCGTCTGCCAGGGGTGAACCTAGCCTCTGTGCTGCCTGAGGCGAACTGCAAAATGGCGCCCCCCTCCCCCCAGAAAGTCTTTTTTCAATTGGTAGAAATAAATCTAGTTTGCACAGATTTATATCTACCCTGTAAAATGAAATGAGGACAATAGTGGATATTTTAATTTAGAGAAATAGAAAAAAAGTTGTTCAAACACATGTATGTCAGCGCCATCACACACATACAAGGACCACACGGACAAATCCAGAACAAGGGTCATTAATGGTAATGGCAGGATTGGCTCAACCGTACAGACACACAATGGCTGGCAGAGCCATGGTCCTGTAGGCAGACACAGTCCTGCAATCTGAAGCGTGCTGAGCATGTGAGCCGGTATCAAAGGTGGGAATACAAGCTTTGACATATATGTACTTCAAAAGGTAGTGAAGGGGTTAAATTACACTATATATACATGTATACAGCACAGATATACTGGACAACACATGCTCATTACATACACATCATATGCTCACACAGACACACACATCATACATGTCTTAGGCGGCCGTCACACGGTTCAATATTGCGAACGATATCGTTTAAGTGATCTGCTTTTTGATCGCTTAAGCGATATTGTTTGTGCATCGTTACGTGCGATCAAGCGATTTTACAATGTAAAATCGCTTGATCGTGACATCGCAGATATGAGAGCCGGAGCTCATATCAAGCGATAAACGCTTGATCAATCTGCTTCATCGTGGTGTGTGACACCACGATGAAATGATCTCCCAGCAGCAGAGCCTATGCTGGGAGATGGTATCTATGGTAAACGTCGGGTTACTAAGCGCCGCGCGGCGCCTAGTAACCCAATGTGTACCATAGTTACCAGCGATCTCGCTGCTCCACATCGCTGGTGAGTCTGTCTGTGTGACAGCTCACCAGCGATGTGAGCGATATTGTTAGCGAAAGCGCGTGCACGTGATCGCTAACAATATCGCTCACGATATTGTAGCGTGTGTCGGCCGCCTAAGTTATATAACAGATGCTCAGCAGGTACACATCATATGGATGCTGCAGAAGTGTATATACACACACTTCACTCAAAAGATATCTAAACACACACACACACAAAGCAACTCACACAGCTCCCACACAAAACTCACACACAGACACGCAGCTCACACACACAACTCCACAACCAGACACGCAACTCACACACAGACACAACACACAGTTCACACACACAACTCACACACAGCTCACACACAGACACAGCTCACACACAGCTCACACACAGACACGCAGCTCACACACACACAACTCACACACACAGACACGCAACTCACAGACACAACACACAGTTCACACACACAACTCACACACAGCCCACACAACACACAGCCCATACAACACACAGCTCACACAACACACACACACAGCTCACACAACACACACACACAGCTCACACAACACACACACAGCTCACACAACACACACACACACACAGCTCACACAACACACACAGCTCACACAACACACACAGCTCACACAACACACACAGCTCACACAACACACACACAGCTCACACAACACACACATACAGCTCACACAACACACAGCTCACACAACACACACACTCAGCTCACACAACATACACACACAGCTCACACAACACACACAGCTCACACAACACACAGCTCACACAACACACACAGCTCACACAACACACACACAGCTCACACAACACACACACACAGCTCACACAACACACAGCTCACACAACACACACACAGCTCACACAACACACAGCTCACAAAACACACAGCTCACACAAATCACACACAGCTCACACAACACACACAGCTCACACAAATCACACACACAGCTCACACAACACACACAGCTCACACAACACACACAGCTCACACAAATCTCACACATAGCTCACACAAATCTCACACACAGCTCGTACAAATCTCACACACAGCTCACACAACACACACACAGCTCACACAACACACACACAGCTCACACAAACACACGCACAGCTCACACAACACACACAGCTCACACAACACACACAACTCACACAACACACACAAACAGCTCAACAACACACACACAGCTCACACAACACACAGCTCACACAACACACACAAGCTCACACAACACACAGCTCACACAACACACACAGCTCACACAACACACAGCTCACCACAAATCTCACACACAGCTCACACAAATCTCACACAGCTCACACAACACACACACACAGCTCACACAACCACACACAGCTCACACAACACAGCTCACACAACACACAGCTCACACAATACACACACAAGCTCACACAACACACACACACAGCTCACACAACACACACACACAGCTCTGCACAACACACATACAGCTCACACAACACACACACACAGCTCACACAACACACAACTCACACAACACACAGCTCACACACAACACACACAGCTCACACAACACACACAGCTCACACAACACACAACAAGCTCACACAACAACACACATACACACACAGCTCACACACACACAGCTCACACAACACACACACACCAAGCTCACCACAACACAACACAGCTCACACAACACACAGCTCCACACACACAACACACACATACACACACACAGCTCACACACACACACAGCTCACAACACACACACACACACACACAGCTCACACAGCACACACAACACACACAGCTCACACAACACACACACAGCTCACAACACACAGCTCACACAACACACACAGCAACACACACAGCTCACACAAACACACACAGCTCACACAACACACACAGCTCACACAACACACAGCTCACACAACACACACACACAGCTCACAACAACACACACGCTCACACAAACACACACACAGCTCACACAAACACACACAGCTCACACACACACACACAGCTCACACACAACACACACAACACACACTCCACACAACACACACAGCTCACACAACACACACACACAGCTCACACAAACACACACACACACAAACTCACACAACACACACACTCTACACACACACACACACACACACACAGCTCACACAACACACCACAGCTCAACACAACACACAGCTACACACACACACACACCACACAACACACACACAGCTCACACAAACACACAGCTCACACACACACACACACAACACACAGCTCACACACACACACAGCTCACACAACACACACACAGCTCACACAACACACACAGCTCACCACACACACAGCTCACACAACACACACACACAGCTCACACAAACACACACAGCTCACACAACACACACACAAGCTCACACAAACCCCTACACACAGCTCACACAACACACACACACAGCTCACACAACACACACACACAGCTCACACACACACAGCTCACACAACACACAGCTCACACACACACACAAGCTCACACACACCACACACACAGCTCACACAACACACACAGCTCACACAACACACAGCTCACAACAACACACTCCAAAACATACACACACAGCTCACACACACACAGCTCACACAACACACACAGCTCACACAACACACACAGCTCACACAACACACAGCTCACACAACACACACAGCTCACACACACAACAGCTCACACAACACACAAGCTCACACAACACACACAAGCTCACACAACACACACAGCTCACACAACACACACACACAGCTCACACAACACACAGCTCACACAACACACACAGCTCACACAACACACACAGCTCACACAACAACACACAGCTCACACAACACACACAGCTCACAAACACACACAGCTCACACAACACACACAGCTCACAACACACACACACAGCTCACACAAACACACAGCTCACACAAAACACACAGCTCACACAACACACACAGCTCACACAACACACAACAGCTCACACAACACACTCACCACACAACCACACACAGCACACACACACACTCACACACACAGCTCACACAAACACACACAGCTCACACAACACACACACAGCTCACACAACACACACACACACAGCTCACAAACACACATACAGCTCCACCACAACACACACACACACACACCAGCTCACACAACACACACTCACACAACACACACAGCTCACACAACACACACAGCTCACACAACACACACAGCTCACACAACACACACAGCTCACACAACACACAACAGCTCACACAACACACACAGCTCACACAACACACACACACACAGCTCACACAACACACACAGCTCACACAACACACAGCTCACACAACACACACACACAGCTCACACACACACACACAGCTCACACAACACACAGCTCACACAAACACACACAGCTCACACACACAACAGCACACAGACACACACACAGCTCACACAACACACACAGCTCACACAACACACACAGCTCACACAGCACACAGCTCACACAACACAGACAGCTCACACACAGCTCACACAACACACAGCTCACACAACACACACAGCTCACACAACACACACAGCTCACACAACACACACAGCTCACACAAATCTCACTCACAGATTATACAGATACCTCACACAGTCCTCTGTGCTGTTTGTACATGTGCAGCTTCACATGCTCACAGCCCCTGGGCCCCAGCCCCCTCACTCCCTGTCACCTTGTGACCTGTATATCTAGAGGGTTGAGAATGCGCACATAGAGTCTTATCCTTTATAAGCAGGTAGATGTGAAAAAATCAGATTTGCTCACCTGGTCCGGTTGTGTAGCACACAACCAGCGTAATCGCTCGAACAATGCAGCTGCTGCAGGGACTGTACTTCCACAAGGTGCGGTGCTGTGATCAGGTATTTTGGACAAAGTACCTTAATGTCCGCGCTGCTGCCAGAGAGGAAAGTACACCAACGACACTGGGACGTCTGAGTACTGGTAGTAGAGGTTTATTTCCAACGCGTTTCGGAGCCACGTACCGAGCTCCTTCCTTGTTCCCTGAGGAAGGAGCTGGGTACGTGGCTCCGAAACACGTTGGAAATAAACCTCTACTACCAGTACTCAGACGTTCCAGTGTCGTTGGTGTATTTTCCTCTCTGGCAGCAGCGCGGACATTAAGGTACTTCGTCCAAAATACCTGACCTTGTGACCTGGAGCTTCTTATCATCGGTATCTCAGCACAGGAGGCTGCTTTCTGATCTTTGTCGGCTCTCACTTCTTCCCGCGCCGTGCAGGAGAACATGAGCACCCCCTGCAGATGCCGCCCCTTCCTTCACCAGCAGGTGGCGCCGCCTGAATCAGGCCACTCACATTGCCTCATCATTGATTCGGCCCTGTCGTCCGCACCATGAACGCAACATGCAGATTCTAAAACATGCAACAGTTCTCAAATTCAATCAGGAAACAAAAAGCTGTTTGCAGATTTCTAAAATCATAGCTTTTGCTGATACTGTAAAATGCAGCTTCTGTTCTGCAGAAGAAAATTGTCACATGTGAACACAGCCTTATCGAGTTCATATCATAGTGTGATATGCAGTTTGGTTTACCAATACTTTTTAATTCTAACACACAGCCAGCAGGTGGCGCATGTGTTGTATTCAGTATGATTACTACCATAGAAAATAACCAAGGCGTGTTTTCGGATAGGAGTCCATGCATTCATTGCGTATGTATAGTACATAATATATACAGTAGATATGAGCTAAAACTATAAGGGCAAAATAAAATGTATATGTTAGATGTGACTAATACTGCAGATCCAGCTCTATACTCTACTTAAAGTCGTGCTGATATATACGTATTGTGCAAACAAATCTGACATCTTATAGATTTGGAGAAATTGTCACGAAATTTTAGTGGCGTTAACTTTGGTGATTTGCCAAGACGCTCGATGTGGATAGACAATGGACTCAATCAAGATGCCTTACCCTAGATTCCAAGAGGCACTGTGATGCAAGTTGGACATTACTATACTAGATTAATATTGCACCAAATAATGCGCCTCTGAACAAGTGTTGGGGCTGATTTAATTAAAAACATTTTAGTTATATTTTAATAGTGCTAATGTTTTCACTGGTTACTATAGTTTTTTGTTCATCATGTCGTAAGCATGCTTGAGGACCTTTGTATAAAACCACTGTATTTCGGTACTCTGGACGCCAGTGAACGTCCAGGTGTGGATACTGGGTTATAATTGCAGTAAGTGAAGTAGTGAAGTTTTTTTAATGTAATGTGCCAATACACTGTGTGACCATTGTGTGGCAGTGTTTCATAGAGATGACGGGCTTCGTGTTAATTTAAAAAAAAAAGGTCTATCATTCATGGTCTATTCAGGAAACCTCAAACAGGGTGGAATTACATTTGGTGAAAAGGGGGGCAAACTTAAATTGTGTTATGTTCCCTGCCCTATCATATTTATATTATGTACATACATTATTCCATAAACTTTTATTCTGATTCAGTTCTTGGGACTACAAAATAACAGTTCTATGCCTCTTAGACCGTGAGCCCTCGCAGACAGGGCTCTCTCCCCTCCTGTATCTGTTCGACTTGATTGTCCATATATATTGTACGTGTCCTCGTCTACCCTTTCCACATGTAAAGCGCCATGGAATCTAATGGCGCTATATAAATTAATAATAATAGAAGTGATACGGAAGTGAGGAATATAATCTTATTCATGTTGACGTACTCTCGAGATAGAAGATGGCTGGTTCTGTAGCAGACTGGACTTTGTGCTGTCATGCATGTACTCTTATGCTTGTTTCAGGTCAAAACTGCACTAATATTCCTCAGCAATAAAATACTAATACTTTTTTTGACCAATTTTATCTTATACTGTAAATAAACATATCATCAAAAAGTTAATTTATTTCAGTCATTCAATACAAAAAGTGAAAGCGCATATATTATATAGAGTCATTACAAACAGAGTGATCTATTTGAGAAATGATCTTAGTGCAATAAACTGGGAGGATGTCCTGAGACATAAAGGTACACAAAGCAAATGGGAGATGTTTCTTAGCATCCTGAACAGGACCTGTGCACAATATATACCCTATGGGAATAAACATGCTAGAAATAGGAAGAAACCACTATGGCTAAATAAAGCTGTAAAGGGCGCAATAAGTGACAAAAAGAAAGCATTTAGGGAATTAAAGCAAGTAGGTAGTGATGAGGCATTAAATAAATACAGAAAATTGAATAACATCTGTAAAAAGCAAATCAAGGCAGCAAAGATTGAGAGAGACTCATTGCCAGAGAAAGTAAAAAAAAAATCCAAAATATTCTTTAACTACATAAATAGTAAGAAACTAAAAAATGATTGTGTTGGCCCCCTTATAAATAGCCTGGGTGAAATGGTGGATGAGGATGAGGAAAGAGCCAATATGCTAGATGACTTTTTTGCAACAGTATTTACACAAGAATATCCCATGACAGACAACATGATCAGTGATAACAAAAATTCTCCATTAAATGTAACCTGCTTAACCCAACAGGGAGTACGGCACCGTCTAAAAATCACTAAAGTTGACAAATCCTCAGGCCCGGATGGGATACACCCCAGAGTACTGCAGGAATTAAGTACCGTCATAGATAAACCATTGTTTTTAATCTTTAAAGATTCCATAATAACAGGGTCTGTACCACAGGACTGGCGTATAGCAAATGTGGTGCCAATATTCAAAAAGGGCACAAAAACTGAACTTGGAAATTATAGGCCAGTAAGCTTAAAGGGAACCTGACCCCTCCAAATCACCCCCAACCCTATTAATACCTGTCCCTGCACCCTAACATATCAGTATTAGTGCTCCTTTTCTATTAAAAAAAAGCACTCTATAACATTGGAGTAATCAACAATATACACTTACAAATCTGAGAATTCTTGTCCCTGAAGAAGTCTCACAGGGCGTCCCTGTGAGACTCTAAGCCCTCCCTAGGTGCTCATTTTCATGCCCCGAATGATCCCTCTCTCTGTCTGTGCTGCTGTGATGTGGAGCTGAAGGCAGGATTAATGATTTGCATTCTGTGAGTGATAGAGAGGGGGAGGGCAAAACCTGCACAAGCAGAGCACACAGACAGAGAAGGGCTGGATCCTGGAGCCTGCAAAACAACACGCCCTAGAGGCTAAAGAATATAGCCCCTGCTAATTATAATGCCTAATGAGTAAGTATTAAAACGTTTTTATGCACTTTCACAGGATGCTTTTAGGAGACAAAAGGAGTGCGGGATTACTCTGCAGAGACATGTTTTGGTAGCTTAGGAGGCGTTCTGGAGGTGACAGGATCCCTTTAACTTGTATTGTGGGTAAAATCCTAGAGGGTTTTCTAAAGGCCACGTCACACGTAGCGATATCGCCGCCAATTACATAGGCGACATAGGGGCATGGCCTATTGGCGGCAACATCGCCCCTGCGTCGCCTAATGTAAAGGGGCGATGTCGGCGTCTCCGAGCTGTCACCTTGTTTCAGAGCAGTGCTCTGAAACCAGGTGACCATTATGGGGCGATGTGTACACATCACCCCATGTAAACGGCCGCCGGCGACTTGACTGGCGATGGGAGCCATAGGCTCCCAATGTCCTGCATCGCCGCTGGGGTTTTGAGACACCCCAGCGGCGATGCCGCCTGTCAGATCGCCGGCGCGGCTCCATATAAATGGGGGACGGCGACGCTGGCGAGGCGCCAAAAACGTGCTCACCCCCGCCCGTCGCAACTGACATCTCCAGCAACGTCGCCAGGTGTGACGGTACCTTAAGAGATACTATATTGGAGTATCTGAAGAAAAATAACCTCATGGACCAATATCAACATGGGTTTACGAGGGACCGTTCCTGTCAAACTAATCTGATAAGCTTCTATGAAGAGGTAAGTTCTGGACTGGACCAAAGAAATGCAGTGGACGTGGTGTATATGGACGTTTCAAAAGCTTTTGATACGGTGCCACACAAAAGGTTGATACATAAAATGAGAGCAATGGGGATAGGGGAAAATATTTGTAAGTGGGTTAAAAACTGGCTCAGTGATAGGAAACAAAGGGTGGTTATTAATGGAACACACTCAGAATGGGTCCCAGTTAACAGTGGTGTACCACATGGGTCAGAATTGAGCCCGCTTCTTTTTAACATATTTATTAATGACCTTGTAGGTGGCATACAGAGTAGAATCTCAATATTTGCAGATGACACTAAACTCTGCAGGGTAATCAATACAGAGGAGGACAATGTTATATTACAGGAGGATTTCTGTAAACTAGAAGCTTGGGCTGATAAATAGCAAATGAACTTTAATGGGGATAAATGTAAGGTCATGGACAGAGAAAATAAAATATATAATGATGTGCTTAATTGTAAAACACTGGGCAAAACTACCACTGAAAAAGACCTGGGTGTATTTGTACATGATAAACTCACATTTAGGGCCCAGTGTCAGGCAGCTGCTGCAAAGGCAAATTAAATAATGGAATGCATTAAAGAGGCATAGATGCTCATGCACTGGGGTCATCTGTATGTATATATGTGTATGTGTATATATGTATATATATATATATATATATATATATATATATATAATATATATACACACAGTACAGACCAAAAGTTTGGACACACCTCATTCAAAGAGTTTTCTGTATTTTCATTGCTATGAAAATTGTACATTCACACTGAAGGCATCAAAACTATGAATTAACACGTGGAATTATATACTTAACAAAAAAGTGTGAAACAACTGAAAATATGTCTTATATTCTAGGTTTCTTCAAAGTAGTCACCTTTTGCTTTGATTACTGCTTTGCACACTCTTGGCATTCTCTTGATGAGCTTCAAGAGGTAGTCACCGGAAATGGTCTTCCAACAGTCTTGAAGTAGTTCCCAGAGATGCTTAGCACTTGCTGGCCCTTTTGCCTTTACTCTGTGGTCCAGCTCAGCCCAAACCATCTTGATTGGGTTCAGGTCTGGTGACTGGAGGCCAGGTCATCTGGCGTAGCACCCCATCACCATCACACCTCCTCCTCCATGCTTCACGGTGGGAACCAGGCATGTAGAGTCCATCCGTTCACTTTTTCTGCATCGCACAAAGACACGGTGGTTGGAACCAAAGTCTCAAATTTGGACTCATCAGATCAAAGCACAGATTTCCACTGGTTTAATGTCCATTCCTTGTGTTCTTTAGCCCCAACAAGTCTCTTCTGCCTGTCCTTAGCAGTGGTTTCCTAGCAGCTATTTTACCATGAAGGCCTGCTGCACAAAGTCTCCTCTTAACAGTTGTTCTAGAGATGTGTCTGCTGCTAGAACTCGGTGTGGCATTGACCTGGTCTCTAATCTGAGCTGCTGTTAACCTGCGATTTCTGAGGCTGGTGACTCGGATGAACTTATCCTACGCAGCAGAGGTGACTCTTGGTCTTCCTTTCCTGGGGCGGTTTTTCATGTGAGACAGTTTCTTTGTAGAGATTGATGGTTTTTGCAACTGCACTTAGGGACACTTTCAAAGTTTTCCCAATTTTTCGGACAGACTGACCTTCATTTCTTAAAGTAATGATGGTCACTCGTTTTTCTTTACTTAGCCACTTTTTTCTTGCCATAATACAAATTCTAACAGTCTATTCAGTAGGGCTATCAGCTGTGTATCCATCAGAATTCTGCACAACACAACTGATGCTCCCAGCCCCATTTATAAGGCAAGAAATCCAACTTATTAAACCTGAGAAATGATGGGAGTGTAGGTGTATCACGGTCCGCGCTGCTCCAATGCAAAGAAAACTCACCAAAGAGCAGAAAATCATCAGTCAGATTTCCATCCTTTTATTTCCTTCTCCTACGCGTTTCAGCACCCCACCTGGCGCCTTCCTCAGGGATATCCCTGAGGAAGGCGCCAGGTGGGGTGCTGAAACGCGTAGGAGAAGGAAATAAAAGGATGGAAATCTGACTGATGATTTTCTGGCTCTTTGGTGAGTTTTCTTTGCATTGGAGCAGCGTGGACCGTGATACACCTACACTCCCATCATTTCTCTGGATATAGCCACTGGTTAGTGGTCGGTGGAGGTCCAGCAGCAGCTTGGAATATCTTTAAAACGCCTTCAAACCAGTTGTGGGATCACAACTGAATCAGGTGAGTGGCTCCTTAGCACCACTCTACATCTCTTAGTGTCACCAGTGATAGGGCACTATTGCGCCTCTTGTCCCCCACCCTCTTATATTTTTACAACTTATTAAACCTGACAGGGCACACCTGTGAAGTGAAAACCTTTTCCGGTGACTACCTCTTGAAGCTCATCAAGCGAATGCAAAGAGTGTGCAAAGCAGTAATCAAAGCAAAAGGTGGCTACTTTGAAGAACCTAGAATATAAGACATACTTTCAGTTGTTTCACACTTTTTTGTTAAGTATATAATTCCACATGTGTTAATTCTTAGTTTTGATGCCTTCAGTGTGAATCTACAATTTTCAAAGTCATGAAAATACAGAAAACTCTTTCAATGAGAAGGTGTGTCCAAACTTTTGGTCTGTACTGTAAATAAGGGCACCACACTGGTCATCTCCCGGCTGGCTCGCCGTGGACCTCTGTGCAGCAGTAGCCGCGGCTGAGCTCCGGTCAGCGACGAGCCAGCCGAGAGATGACATTCGTCAGCCAGTCATTTCCCGGCTGCTCGCAGCGGTGGTGCCCTTTGCGGCATTCAAACCACGCGCCAAGCCGCAGTAATTTTCTGATTGGTCGCCGCTGCTACGACGACCAATCAGAGGAGTAGCGCAGCTTGGCGCACGGTTTAAATTCCGCATCTCTGATTGGTCGCCGCGGTATTGGTGATAGGTATTAGCCCCTTTGCTCAGTATTGATGATAAGTATTCAGCCCCTTTGCTCAGTATTGATGATAAGTATTCAGCCCCTATGCTCAGTATTGATGATAAGTATTCAGCCCCTTTGCTCAGTATTGGTGATAAGTATGCAGTAATAGAACAAGGGAAGGGAGAAGGAATATGCTTGCACTGGAATACCTTGAAGCCGACTTGTGCCTGGATGGACGTCCACAGTCCTTGTAGTTATTGATATAAGGAAAATCCGGCACCAGACCAAATTCTTCAATATTTGTCTTTTATTTCTTAGCGTATCACACAAATAAAACAATCATATCATGGGACCACAGCCCCACCAAAATGCTGAACGCGTTTCGGACATAGTCCTTCGTCAGCAGCATGCTGACTATGTTTGAAACGCGTTGAGCGTTTTGGTGGGGCTGTGGCCCCATGATATGATTGTTTTATTTGTGTGATACACTAAAAAATAAAATACAAATATTGAAGAATTTGGTCCGGTGCCGGATTTTCCTTATATCATAAGGATGCAGCCCCTTTGCTCAGTATTAATGGTAAATATTCAGCCCCTTTGCTCAGTATTGATGATCAGTATTCAGCCCCTTTGCTCAGTATTGATGATAAGTATTCAGCCCCTTTGCTCAGTATTGATGATAAGTATTCAGCCCCTTTGCACAGTATTGATAAGTATTCAGCCCCTTTGCTCAGTATCGATGATAAGTATTTAGCCCCTTTGCTCAGTATTGATGATAAGTATTCAGCCCCTTTGCTCAGTGTTGATGACAAGTATTCAGCCCTTTGCTCAGTATTGATGATCAGTATTCAGCACCTTTGCTCAGTATTGATGATAGGTGTACAGCCCCTTTGCTCAGTATTGATGATAAGTATTCAGCCCCTTTGCTCTGTATTGATGATAAGAATTCAGCTTTAAAAATAACAGTAGCTTGGGCATAGATACAGAAACATGATTTATCTGCAGCTGTAGGTTTAATCTGCAAGTAAATAGCGTTTTAAACCTGGTTAGCTGGCTTACTAGAAAAGCGTTGGTTATAGGGAGAAAATTATTCCCCCTGCCACCACTCACTTCTTGCCATAGGTTCAAAGCAAGGAGCCATTATAGCCACCACTCATTACAAAGTGAGAGCACTGTAATAATGTTTCCGCAGTTTGATTGTGCTGTCATCCAAGGAGCCCAACCTCAGGCCGAACTTCATAGAACAACCAACATGGCAGCAACCGATGACAACCCATCAGCAAGAGGGGCTGATGTGAGCTGGTAAGTGCAGGTATCGGCCATTGCCCTAAATGCCCCTGCCAGTGACTGCCAAAGATGTTTAACTGCTTAAGACAGCAGCAATTAAGGTGAGCCGAGACCCCTGAGCCATGTCACAGCCAACATTTGCCCAGTATAGAGCAGGCTCAGCTCCTGAATTCGCTCCATACAGAAACATCCCTATGGTGACTTATGTCAAGGTGAGCGAAGGGGTTATTTCACCTGTCTGTTCCTAAATTTGGAAAAACAAATGGAAATCCCTAACACAGGTGTGAATGAGCGCTGCTTAAAGATTTAAATTTTGTGCTCCAAACAAATGAATGTTTTTACACACTACTGTACATTATTACATACACCAGTGGCAGGTCTACGTTTTCTGGCACTCGGGACAAGAATACAAGTGGTTTGAGTAGTTGTCATGTGACCGTTCACATGTGAGAGAAGAAAGAATCACCTGACTGCAGGTATGAAAATTAGATATGAGTAGTCATGTGATGATTGCTGAATCCAGCAAACAGAACCGAATCCTGACAGTGAGTCTATTACACACTGTTTGGATTGAGCTTGCTATGGTGCCTAATATTATATTTAAAGTGGTTGTCCAGGTTTGTAATGAAAGTGAATTCTCACAGAGGGCACATCATATACTATCAGGACTATCTCGTGTTGGTGACAAAAATTCACAATCAGGCGATTTGCAAACTTCTGGACACATCCTGACAAAGATATGTTCAGCCTCGCCTTCAAGACAGCGCATGTGTAGTCAGCATGTGAGATCTCACGCTTACCTTGCAGGCAGCAGAGAATCAGGACCGTGTGCAGTGCACACGCTGTGAGAATTCAGAAGTCTGCAGACTTTCATCACAAACGTTTACAATCCAATTAATGCTCCTAAAAAATAAAAATGTAATAACTTAAATTGTCTGATGGCACAATACTTTATTAAAAGCAATATGTAACATAATCTTACATGTTATGGATTGTTATTTGTAAAGGATCAGAATCAATAATTGCACAAGAATACATCACCAGAACCACCATTAGTACCCAAACTTACCACTTAACCCCCCATCAGTACAGAAACACAGTATCACTACCCTCATCAGTACAGAAATACTTAATTAGAACCACCAGCAGTACAGAAATACAGCATCATATAACCCATTAGTACAGAGATACAGGACCATCATTAGTGCATAAATAAACCACCATCAGTACATGACTAAATCACCAGGACCACCATTTGTACATGGTACACGAATTGCAATATCAGGTTAGCCCCTGATATAGTTGTATTGCATGAACCTCCAACTGCCAGTATGTCCTTAATAATGGTAAGGAGATGCTGGGAGTTGTTGTTATCAGTCATCAGACTGCGGAACCACAGTACTGATGAGAAGCAGGCAGGATCACAAAGAAACATTTACATCCTGGTACCTTATATGTTACATCTTCTCCGACATGTTGACCTTACCCCCTGCCCGCCACCCAGATATGCCCATGACATACATATATTTCATAAAAAAATATATACAATTCTATATATGCAGACTTGCACAACACACATACATTACACAGAATTGCAAACATACAGTATGAAGACATGCAGAAACACCCGCAGATAAGCACATATACACATGCATAACCAAGAAAAAAAGAAAAGACAGTTTTTAAAGAGATGTGCACCACAAAATAGAGTAGGTATATAATAAAAAAAATCAAACTGTATTATATAGCAAAGGAACATATAAAAACAATTAAAAAAATAAATGATGACACTCCCTATAGCCCCAATAGGCAACTGCCAAAAAAGAGCCATGTTAGCATAAATACAATAATCACAGGACAATACAATATAGCAACAGCACTGATAGGTTCCAGAGCAGTTAGTGTTCATAGAATTGGATGTTAGGTCAAGACCTATAAATAGAGGTCTATAAAAATTGCCAAAAACAACAATAAATGAGCATATAGAAATAGTGTGCTGGACTGAGTGGAATGCTGCAAGAAAAAAAAAAAAAGCATCATGAATATGCAAAAGCTAATAGCAAGGCAGACAGGCCATGGGCCACTGAGGAGCTGGCTTTCTGCACATGCGCTGTCACTAGTTGTGTCCCGGAAGCTCCTCTTCTGGACCAGTGTAGCACCCGCTCTTACCACCTGAAGGTACTTTATTTGATTATATCAGCATATATATCTTGTGTGCCAATGGCGCTTCCCTGACGACGCTTCCTCTAGTTATACACGTGCGGTTTCTTTCTTTCCCTTGTCCGGCTCACCCTGTTTTACTATCAGCTTTACAGAGCTCTTCTCTTAGCTAGCCTTTCAGTGGTACATGGCCTGTATGCGTTGCTATTAGCTTTTGAATATTGTCCTGTAATTATAGGTCTTGACCTTCCATAGAATTCTATGAGCACTAACTGTCTGGTTCACCTTGTCAGTGCTGCTGGTTTATTGTATTGTCCCATACTATAATTATGCTAACAGGGATCTGTTTCTGCAATTTCCTATTGGGGCTATAGAGAGTGTCATCATATGTTTTTATATGTCTTGTGGTGTATAATAAAACTTATTTTTTTTAAATACCTACTCTATTTTCTAGTGTGCATCTCTAAGTACTATCTTCTCTTTTTTTTTTTTGTTTGGCAATTCTTGGCATTTTTTACATGATGCTGCACCCACTGTATATGACTATAAGGGTGAGTGCACACAATCAGGAGACACTGCATCCTGGACGCAGTGCCTCTGGACCTGGGGGGATCCACGGGTGAATGTAGAGTGAATATAGCCGCTCTGTGCACACGATCGGTGTTCGGCGCAGGGCTGCTTTTCCCTGTATTCAAGCGCCGGTGATCGCTTCTAACTCCACAGTGTTAAGTTGACATGTTGTAGACAAGTGGCAGCATAGAAAGCCGCCCAGCATGTCAGTTTACGCTGCAGAGTAAAGTAGCACAGTGGGCATGAGATTTCTGCAAATCCCATCCACTGTGCTTGTACTACACAATGCAGCGTTATGGACACAGAGCAAACATGCTGCATCCATAACGCTGCATACCCTGATTGTGTGCACACAGCCAAGCAGAACAACTTCCTTATATATTCATACACACACTCAGGTAACTGTCCACACATGAAGCCAACCATACACACACATTCACAGCCAGCCATGCAAGCACACACACACTCAGCCAGCCATGCATGCACACACGCACGTAGTCAACCATGCACACACATGCAGCCAGCCACACATGCACACAGCCAGCCATGCATGCACACACAACCAGCCACACACACGCAGCCAGCCATGTATGCACACATATGCAGCCAGCCACACACACACAGCCAGCCAGCTACGCATGCACACACAAGCAGCCAGATTGAACACACATGCAGCCAGCCATTCAAACACACAACTCAGCCAGAGACACACACACATGCAGCCAGAGACACACACGTAGCCAGAGACACACATGCAGCCAGAGACATACACACACACATTCAGCCGGAGGCACACACACTTGCATCCAGAGATACATACATGTAGCCAGAGACAGACGCACACACACATGCAGCCAGAGACACACACTCATGCAGCTAGACACACAGACATGCAGCCAGAGACAGACATGCAGCCATAGGCACACATTAACATGCAGCTAGACACACACGCAGCCAGAGACACACACACATGCAGCCAGAGACACACACACATGCGGTCAGACACAGACATGCAGCCAGAGACAGATATACAGACACACATGCAGCCAGAAACACACATACATGCAGACAGACACACAGACATGGAGCCAGAGACACGAATGCAGCCAGAGGCACACACTAACATGCAGCCAGACACATTTGCAGCCAGAGATACACACACTGAGCTGGAGACACACACACACATGCATCCAGAGACACGCACACACACATGCAGCCAGAGACACGCACATGCAGCCAGACACAGACACGCAGCCAGCCATGCATGAACATGGGCGAGTTTTATATGGAGGAGCAGCACACATCACTCATCTTCAATGGTTGGTGTCGCATTCAGCTCTTCTCCGCGGTGGGAATGTAATGGAGCAGGGCGCGCTGCATGACATCACAGCTTGCAGACATGGCCACACTCAGTCTCCTCCTGTTAGCAGTGACGCGGCCGGCCCTGCTCACATACAGAATAAGGTGCCAGCCGGCCAAACAACAAGCGGGGGGTTCTGCGGGCAGCCACGGTAAGAGCTGTTGGGGAGCTGACACAGGCAGAGGCTGGCCCACGCAACGCCTACTGCCTCCCTGTGCAAGCCGCTGGGTGCAATAAGCCTGTCTATACAGTTAAATCATTGGCAGCCGCATTCCGCATTAACAAAAGCTGCAGCCGCCGGTGATTTAATTTTGCAGTGATGTTAGCAATACACCCAGCGGCCCTGAATTGTTGCTAAGTGACCCCAGCCCAGGGAGCAAATGCCTCCCTGCCCCCCGGCCCAGCCCGCCCCTGCCTCTGCAAGACATCTCACAATTTTGGACTTTTCAGAGCCTCATTTTTCCAAAGGAAAGGAAGTTGCCTAATAATTAAGCACACCTTATATAAAGTGTTGATGTCATTAAACCACACCCCTCCTCATTACAGAGATGCACATCACCTAATTTACTTAATTGGTAGTTGTCTTTCAAGCCTATACAGCTTGGAGTAGGACAACATGTATAAAAAGTATCATGTGATCAAAGTACTCATTTGCCTAATAATTCTGCACACAGTATATATATATATATATATAATCACCAACAATGGTTGTCATAGACTTCCGGGGCTTTTGTTGATATCCCACAATGCATTGCTGTGCCATTGTGGGATAGCGACACAGGCGCCTGAAGTCTAAATGACAAAGACGCCACCACTACCGTCGGGAGATCAGCGGCGCTGACGGTAGCCGCCGACGTACGGAGGTCAGCGGCGACGCAACCGGGAGATGAGCGGAGTCCGCGCAACCGGAAGTATGCTGGCCGCCATATTGGAACACCCAAGTTATGGGTATTCCCACATGGTGGCCAGTAGTGCTGCTGCCGCTCGCTCTCCCGGCTGCTCGCTCTCCCTCCTCTTCCCCCCGTCCGCTCCCCCCTCCCCCCTCGCTGCTTTGTTCTCACCCTCCACCGGCATAACATTACAGTCTTCCTCCAGCCTCAATCTATTTGGAGCCGGTCATGTGACAGGCCCTCTGTCACGTCACATCAGCCCCGCCCTGTCACATGACCGGCTCCAAACAGATTGAGGCTGGAGGCAGACAGCCTGCAATGTTAATGCCGGAGGAAGGCAGAGGATAGGGGCCACACAGGACAGGGGCAGAGGACAGGGAGACACATAACAGGGGCAGAGGAAAGGGGCCACACAGGGGCAGAGGACAGGGGCCACACAGGGGCAGTGGACAGGGACCACAAAGGGGCAGAGGGCACACAGAACAGGGGTAGAGGACAGGGGGACAGGGGCCACACAGGACAGGGGCAGAGGACAGGGGGACACAGGGCCAGAGGACAGGGCCAGTGGACAGGGCGACACAGGGGCAGAGGACAGGGCGACACAGAGGCAGAGGACAGGGTGACACAGGGGCAGAAGACAGGGCGACACAGGGGCAGAGGACAGGGCGACACAGGGGCAGAGGACAGGGCAACACAGGGGCAGAGGACAGGGAGACACAGGGGCAGAGGACAGAGGGGCAGAGGACAGCAGGACACAAAGGCAGAGGACAGCAGGACACAGCAGCAGAGGACAGCGGGACACAGAAGCAGAGGACAGTGGGACACAGCTGCAGAGGACAGTGGGACACAGCGGCAGAGGACAGTGTGGCGCCCCGCGTATGCAGGCGTCACAGAGGGGTATTGCACACGTAAAAGTGGTGTAATTGCCCCAGCTGCAAGTGGACCCTAGGATGGTGGGTGGGACCCATTCCCAGCACTCCCAGATTAGCTGAGTGGTGGGAGGTTACCTTGGAGGGATATATTCACCTCTAGGGAGAACAAGGAGGTCTTTTGTCAGCAGGATGGCTAACTAGGAGCAAGAGTAGTCCCTCTCTAATGGGCAAGAGAGAGAGAGGGTTTTGAACAGTCGAAAGAGGAGAGTTGGAAAGAGTGTGGAACGAGGCGGAAGGTCAAACCGGGTCGGTTTCAAACCGAACTGGAGGGAAGAAGAAGGGACCTTGAGGACGTCCTGAAAGAGGGTGCCTGATGAGAGAAGTCCTGGCCCTAGAGAGAAAGGGATATCCTCAGAGTGGAGCGACCATACTTCAGGGGATACTCCAGTCCACCACGGGAACGCCGGGCCCGAGGATCCGGCCAAAGTCCAGCTTTGCAGTTGGCAACCTGCTGCTGTGGCTTGTTTATCAGCCGCAGTCTGCCTGCTTCCTCACCATGAGGAAGAGGACCCCCGGTACTACCTACACGAAGCTACTAGGTATAGGCCCATCCTAGGCGTGGAAGAACGGACACGGGTTAGTTAACGAAGGTACATCAAGGGTTCAACCATACCACCTGGGATCCACTTGAAGCCACCCATTGAGCTACCTGTTCTTGTAACATCCAATGCTGAACTGTGAACTGTATGTGATGCTGCTACAAGTTGACAGTAAAGTACCCGGGAGCAAGTGACTTTGCTTCTGCATGTATTTTCCTACCTCAATCTGTTCCCTTGCAGGAACGCTGCCCCGGAGGAACAGCCCGGCCTGTAGGGGGCTTAGTCATCCTAGCCGCATTACCAGCTACCTCCGGCGGCCTGTGGTGGCGCTGGTGACCTATCACCAGAAACTACAGGTGGCGTCATGTGAACTGTATATAGAATCCCCTGTAAATACATCCCTTTTTGAAGTGTCACCCAGGACAGGGGATCAGGCGCAGCCACCAGTCCCCGTGACACAGCAACGCTATCCACCAAGCCTGATACCCGAGTATCCCAGGGCCTGGGGCTCGACAACAGCGGGACACAGTGGCAGAGGTCAGTGAGACACAGCGGCAGAGGATAGCGGGACACAGCGGCATAGGACAGCGGGACACAGTGGCAGAGAACAGGGAGAGACAGCTAACAGCTAACCACTGAGCCACGATATACAGTGCTAACCACTGAGCCACTGTATACAGTCCTAACCACTGACCTATAATATACAATGCTAACCACTGAGCCACCATATACAATGCTAACCACTGAGTCACCATACAGTGCTAACCACTGAGCCACCATATACTGTATACCATATAAATCCCGCAACAACAGCTTACTTCTTTCTGGGAGAGAGGACTGTAGTATTCAGCGGCTATTTCTACGGCACCTGTTTATGTCACAGCACTCCCGATGCAATAGCATCGGGCCTATTTCTAGTATATATATATATATATATATATATATATATATATATATATATAGTGCCTTGTGAAAGTTTTTGGCTCCCTTGAACTTTTCAACCTTTTGCCACATTTCAGGCTTCAAATGTAAAGATATAACTTCTGGTTATTTTGTCAAGAAAAAACAACAAGTGGGACACAATCGTGAAGTGGAACGAAATTTATTGGATATTTTAAACTTTTTTAACAAATAAAAAACTGAAAAGTGGGGCATGCAATATTATTCGGCCCCTTTACTTTCAGTGCAGCATACTCTCTCCAAAAGTTCAGTGAGGATCTCTGAATGATCCAATGTTGTCCTAAATGACTGGTAATGATAAACAGAATCCACCTGTGTGTAATCAAGTCTCCGTATAAATGCACCTGCTCTGTAATAGTCTCAGGGTTCTGTTTCAACTGCAGAAAGCATCATGAAGACCAAGGAACACACCAGGCAGGTCCGAGATACTGTTGAGGCGAAGTTTAAAGCCGGATTTGAATACAAAAATATTTCCCAAGTTTTAAACATCCCACTGCAAATCTCCCAAGACCCGGCCGTCCCTCTAAACTTTCATCTCGAACAAGGAGAAGACTGATCAGAGATGCAGCCAAAAGGCCCATGATCACTCTAAGGGTATGTGCACATCGGACGTTTTGTGGGCTGTTTTTTAGCGTTTTCCGCCGGCGGTTTCCGCTGAGTTTTATGTTAATTTATGTTAATCCTAGCCACCGGTTGGATTAACATGCTAGTCAATGGAGTTTAGAAAACGCTGTGTACATTAGAACGTTTTTTTTTTTCTTCTCCTTTCCAGTTTCTTCACCGGTTTTCCACCGGTTTTCAAAGATAGAGCAAGTGACTTCTTTTGAGCGTTTTTCCAGTGGATCTAGCTTACAAGTGCACCAAAAACCAGTCTGGAAATCGCTAAGAAAAACGCCGGGGAAATCGCCAAGAACACGCTGTACAAACGCTAATAAATCGATCGCAAAACGTTAGCAAAACGCTAACAAAACGAGGGACACTGCTGAGCTCAGAAAACTCAGTTTCTATTCTACACCGGTTTTAGGACGGTCTGCAAGGATGCAGACCCGTCCGATGTGCACATACCCTAAATGAACTGCAGAGATCTACAGCTGACGTGGGAGAGTCTGTCCATAGGACAACAATCAGTCATAGGCCTTGTTCACACATACCTGCGTTTTTGGCATTCTCTGCGTTTTTTAGCTGTTTATAAAAAACGCAGATGCGTTAACGCATGGTACACTTAAGTGTAGCTGCGTTTTTTTGCAACACATGCATTTTTTTTCACCATTCCAAAAAACACTGCATGCAGCGTTTTTTGGGTGCTATAAAAAAACGCATGGGTTGTTTAAAAACGCATGCGTTTTTTTTAACATGGGGCCCTATGGGAAACACATGCGTTAACGCATGGCAAATATAGGCACCTGTGTTAACGCATGCGTTAACGCATATGCGTTTTTAATGAAAAAATTAGTAAGTCCAAAAACTTCTCAAAACGTCCAGAACCACAGGGGACACTATTTGGGACCCTTAGAAAAACTGATCAGTTTTTCTAAGGGCTAAAAAACGTATTGGTAAGTGTAAAGAAGGCCTTAGGGGCCTTTCACACTTGCGTTTTTTTCCTGATCTGGGAGATCAGGAAAAAGCCTGATTCTTACAGGATTAATTTTTTTGCCCATTCACTTTAATGATTTCAGGTAGAATCTTGTTGCTTCAGGTTTTTTCCTGAAATCATTAAAGTGAATGGGCAAAAAAATGAATCCTGTAAGAATCAGGTTTTTTTCTGATCTACCAGATCAGGAAAAAAAACGCAAGTATCAAAGGCCCCTAACACTTCACAAATCTGGCCTTTATGGAAGCGTGGCAAGAAGAAAGCCATTTCTCAAAGATATCCATAAAAAGTCTCTTTTGAAGCTTGCCACAAGCCACCTGGGAGACACACCAAACATGTGGAATAAGGTGCTCTTGTCAGATGAATCCAAAATCGAACTTTTTGGCCACAATATAAAACGATATGTTTGGCGTAAAGCAACACAGTTCATCACCCTCAAAACACCATCCCCACTGTCAAACATGGTGGTGGCAGCATCATGGTTTGGGCCTGCTTTTCTTCAGCAGGGACAGGGAAGATGGTTAAAATTGATGGGAAGATGGACAGAGTCAAATACAGGACCATTCTGGAAGAAAACCTGTTTGAGTCTGCAAAAGACCTGAGACTGGGACGGAGATTTATCTTCCAACAAGACAATGATCCCAAACATAAACCAAAATCTACAATGGAATGGTTAAAAAATAAATGTATCCAGGTGTTAGAATGGCCAAGTCACAGTCCAGACCTGAATCCAATCGAGAATCTGTGGAAAGAGCTGAAAACTGGGCAACAATTTCAGTCTCTCGATGTGCAAAACTGATAGAGACATACCCCAAGCAACTTGCAGCTGTAATCGCAGCAGAAGGTGGCGCTACAAAGTATTAACTCAAGGAGGCCGAATAATATTGCACGCCCCACTTTTCAGTTTTTCTATTTGTTAAAAAAGTTCAAAATATCCAATAAATTTCGTTCCACTTCACGATTGTGTCCCACTTGTTGTTGATTCTTCCCAAAAAAATTTGAATTTATATCTTTATGTTTGAAGCCTGAAATGTGGCAAAAGGTTGAAAATTTCAAGGGGGCCGAATACTTTCACAAGGCACTGTGTGTGTATATATATATATATATATATATATATATATATATATATATATATATACATACACACTAAAACATTGGTGGCCCAGCGTATGTATAAAAAAATTTGTGGCTCAGTATATACAATGGTGATTTATATTACAGAACAATGTACGATCACTTGATTTTTTTCAGGTAGAATGTAATCTACATTAATCAACATTTGAAAGTTTTTGTGTAAGAGGTACACCATGTCACTAGAACAGTGTTTTACAAAATAAATGAAGTTTAAAATCTTAAAATCTTTAATTTACACAAAACATGATGATCATAATTAGAGAACAGCAATGAGTAAAGCACAGAGAAAAAGACTAAAACTAAATTTTGTAATTTTGTGAAGGATACAACAGTCACCCATCAGTAGGAAGTGTACAGGCCTTTGCTTTGTACAGGCCTTTGCTTTGAATTACTTCAGCACATTTGCGGTCACAGGACATCACTAGTCTCTCACACTGCTCTGGTGTGATTTATGACCATTCTTATTGCAGTCTCTTCCACAGTTTTGTGGCTGTTGTGGGTTTCTTGGCCATACCGTTGTCACCAAGATTTTTCTAGAGGTTTTTTATTGGGTTTGGATCAGGAGTCTGGGCTGGCCATTTCATTGTTTCAATGTTTTCTGTTTCAATGTACTGTTTTACTCATTTTGCTGGACCCAACTCTGGTACTAGTGGTATCCAGAACAGGTATCAAACAAACTCCTGCTCCAACTGGTGCCCAGCTGCAATGACTAAAGAGGAGGCCACATGTGCATAACTCTCCATTTACTGTTATGGGCTGAAAAATGCTAACAGTTTGTAATTTACACCCTGTTAGCATTTTGCATTGTTACCTAGAGATCACAATTCTGCATGTGGAGGAGGTGTGTTTGTTTTCGAACCTGGGTGTAAATTTCACAGCTGATTGTTTACACCCAGACTCCTGCAAGCATGCTCCAGTCTCCAA
The DNA here is from genome assembly GCA_033576535.1 of Allobates femoralis. Taxonomy (NCBI): domain Eukaryota; kingdom Metazoa; phylum Chordata; class Amphibia; order Anura; family Aromobatidae; genus Allobates; species Allobates femoralis. Next base: position 407,263,596 of record JARQOC010000005.1, on the reverse strand, counting down.
CAAGACCACCTTCCAGTCTCCAGCATGCTCGGCCACCCCAGACTCCATTAAGCGCTCATCAGTTCCCTGCAGGCCTGTGCTTCCTAGTCTCCAGCATGCACAAATGCCATGGACTTCAACAAGCCTGCCCCTCTAGTCTCCAGCCTGCCATTCCACCCCATACTCCAACAAGCCCTTCACAGTCATCAGACAGGCCCTCCCCAGTCCCCAGTATGACTACCCTATTCACCTATGTAAACTCTGACTGAACTGCGTTGCACTGAGAGGTCATTTACTCTGCAAAACTGTGCCATATCCACAGCTCTGATGGCCGCTTTTTGCAATGCTGCAGTATGTATGCGGTCACCTCCTTCCCCTGTGCACGCGCTGTCACTGACGCAATCCTCAGAGCCACCCCACCCCTCTGTGAAGGAGAATGAACTACTCTGCGCAGTCTGCGCACACACCGCACCATTAGAGATAGCTACTATATAGTGCAAAAGGTAATAAACATCCATTGAGAATTGGGAGTGAGGAGGCATACCAGACTCTCACCCTGGGCGACACGAGGCCCATTTGGAGCCAAACTGGATAGACTGACATCCCTGATGAACCCACCATATTACCTCCTGGTGGGAGAAACACCGCGTCGGATCGGTCTACTAGATCATGATGAGTATAATAACGTTTATGCTTGTTGATCACAAAGGGTAACAGTTCCTCCTGCTTAACCAATGGTCCAACTGGTCCGTTACCTTGAGAATGGTGTACATGTACATATATTATAGGTGATGACTGCCTGGATGCTCACACTGATGGTCATTTGGGTTATCTGTTAAGGGGCACTGATATTAGTGTATGGTGTGATACCTACTGGAGGGTTCTTTGATAGGCTTTATTACCTTTTGCACTATATATAGTAGCTGTGCGAGGATCCCTTAGCCGTACAGTAGCATAAGGTTTTGTGGTTATTATGCTTTAGTGCCCTCTAGGACCAGAATACTATTTATTAGGTTATCTTCACCATATTTTAGAAAAACAGTGACTCCGTCTGTGGCATTTTTGTTTTTTGTCACATATGTCTAAGGGATTGACCCGGACATCCAGGAGAACCACTCATACTGGTACCTTTAGATATATTGTGGATAGGGGGAACCCAGTAATATTTACACCTTCTCAAAGTGAGGACTAGAAGGGTTAGCCGCCGTGGAGCGGGGACACCATTGGGGGTTTTTAGGTGAGAACTCCGCTGTTAGGCAGGGGTAGTTAGGGAGAGAACAGGGTGACCCTTCCCCCTCTTCCACTCTTTCACTAGTTTACACTATATATGGGATCTTGTTTTTGATCCCTGTTTTAATTAAAACAATAAAGGTTGTTCATTTTAGTAGGTAGCACCCGTACTTTAGAATTTTCCATGAGGTGTACCATTTATCGTATTTAAATTAGTGTTACCATTAGAAATAGCGGTCATCTTCACAGAGCTGCAGATTCGGCACAGTGTTGCAGAGAAGGAGATTACTACTCAGTGCAATGCAGTTCAATCAAAGTTTACATAATTGAATGGGGGTGGACATATTAGGAACTGGGAAGGGCCTGCTGGAATTGGGGAGGGTTTGTTTGAGTCTGGGGCTTCCGGGCATGCTGAAGACTGGGGGGCAGTTTTGTTGTAGTCTGGGGGGTGGTCTTGTTGGAGTCTAGGGTGGCCAGGCATGCTGGAGACTGGGCAGGGCAGGCTTCTAGGAGTGTGGATGTAAATGACCAATTGTAAAGTTACAGCCAGGTTCCAAAACAAACACACCTCTAGATTGGGGCTGAGCTGTTCCTTCACATGCAGAATCGTGATATTTAGGTAACAATGCAAAATGCTGACAGTGTGTAAATTACAAACTGTCAGCAGTTTGCAGCCTAGATACACACACAGATTTTATAAAAAGCTTGGACAACCCCTTTAAGTTTTCAAAAATGAATGAGGAAAAAAATGTGATGTTTGAATGTGCTCTAATAAGTATGAAAGATGAAGCACAAACTTTGTAAATCTCTTCAAAAACTAGAACTAATTCAGAGCAATATGTGAGTTGTAATTTGCGAGGTTATTGATATCTAATTATTTGTAGAAAAAGCAGCCCTCATGTCCAAGGCCTGGGTTTAATACGGCAGCTTTCCTCCATTCAGTTGAATACTACATGGACCAGAATGGGTCTGTATCTTGGCGTAAAGAAAATCATTTTTATCTAATATCATAAAACTCTCTCAGGAGACAGCACAGATAAGTTAACCTTTTCTAGTGAGTTTGGATCTGATCTGCAGGTCACTCTTTTTTCTTAACTGATGAAAACATGATGTGAGAGAAGTCTTTTAACAGTGCATAACTCTGTGACCAATAAATAGTTGGCTTTCCAGTCTTCATATATATATATATATATATATATATATATGTAGGAAAAGTATCTAAAACTTTAGAATAAAAATCCTGCATATCTAAATAAACAATTCTACATGAAAACATTTATTATTTTTCACTCTTAGTATTTTCTCGCCACATGATAAATCTGTAGCCATATTTTACCCTGGAATCCTTCCAGTTACAATATTTTTGCCATTAGGCCATTCTAATTTAAAAAATATGGTCCTATTTACTTCTAATAAACCTGCCGGTAATATTAATGTTATTTCCATTTAACACCACACCCTACACTGGTTCTTGTCACACTATGGTTATGATGTGCCAACCAATAATGTATAGGTGATAGAACGCTACACTCCACACGGCCTGAATTAACTCCTTAGTACTTAGACTAGATATATAAATAAAAATGATTATTATTATTCTATCTCCAACATATTCCGTAGCGCTTTACAATTCACAGGTTCATATACAAAGAGTTATGAGAAACAATTATAAAAAGTACAATAATTAAAGCAAAAATAATGATGACCCTGCTTGTAAAAGCTTACAATCTAACAATGAGGTAGGGGTGACATAAAGTACAGGTACTTATTTACAACTAGATGGTGGCCCGATTCTAACGCATCAGGTATTCTAGAATACTTTGTAAACAGGAGTGAAGTGCGTCACACTGACTGACAGCGTTGTAGACAGGAGTGAAGTTCGTCACACTGACTAACAGCCTTGGAGACAGGAGTGATTTTCGTCACACTGACTGACAGTCTTGTAGACAGGAGTGAACTTCGTCACACTGACTGACAGCCTTGTAGACAGGAGTAAAGATCATGACACTGACTGACAGCCTTATAGACAGGAGTGAACTTCGTCACACTGACTAACTGCCTTGTAGACAGGAGTAAAGATCATGACACTGACTGACAGCCTTATAGACAGGAGTTAAGTGCGTCACACTGACTGACAGCCTTGTAGACAGGAGTGAGGTGCGTCACACTGACTGACAGCCTTGTAGACAGGAGTGATTTTCGTCACACTGACTGACAGTCTTGTAGACAGGAGTGAACTTCGTCACACTGACTGACAGCCTTGTAGACAGGAGTAAAGATCATGACACTGACTGACAGCCTTATAGACAGGAGTTAAGTGCATCACACTGACTGACAGCCTTGTAGACAGGAGTGAAGTGCGTCACACTGACTGACAGCCTTATATACAGGAGTGAAGTGTGTCACACTGACTGACAGCCTTATAGACAGGAGTAAAGTTCATCACACTGACTGACAGCCTTGTAGACAGGAGTAAAGTTCGTGACACTAACTGACAGCCTTGAAGACAGGAGTGAACTGTGTCACACTGACTGACAGCCTTGTAGACAGGAGTGAAGTTCGTGACACTGAATGACAGACCTTGTAGACAGGAGTAAACTGTGTCATACTGAATGACAGACCTAATAGACAGGAGTAAGGAGTGAGAATGAGGAGGCTGTGAGAATGGGGAGGCTGTGAGGATGGAGGAGGCTGTGAGGATGGGGAGGCTGAGGGGTTGGAGGAGACTGTGAAGATGGAGGAGGCTGAGGGGATGGAGGAGGCTGTGAGGATGGAAAGGCTGTGAGGATGGGGAGGCTGTGAGGGTGGAGGAGGCTGTGAGGATGGGGAGGCTGTGAGGATGGGGAGGCTGAGGGGTTGGAGGAGGCTCTGAGTATGGAAGAGGCTGAGGGGATGGAGGAGGCTGTGAGGATGGGGATGCTGAGGGGTTGAAGGAGGCTGTGAGGATGGAGGAGGCTGAGGGGATTGGGAGGCTGTGAGGATGGGGAGGCTGTGAGAATGGAGGAGGCTGTGAGGATGGAGAGGCTGTGAGGATGGAGGAGGCTGAGGGGATGGAGGAGGCTGTGAAGATGGGGAGGCTGTGAGGATGGGGAGGCTGTGAGAATGGAGGAGGCTGTGAGGATGGGGAGGCTGTAAGGATGGAGGAGGCTGTGAGGATGGGGAGGCTGTGAGGATGGGGAGGCTGAGGGGATTGAGGAGGCAGTGAGGATGGAGGAGGCAGTGAGGATGGAGGAGGCTGTGTGGATGGAGGAGGCTGAGGGGATGGAGGAGGCTGTGAGGATGGGAAGGCTGAGGGAATGGAGTAGGCTGTGAGGATGGAGGAGGCTGAGGGGATGGAAGAGGCTGTGAAGATGGGGAGGCTGAAGGGATGGAGGAAGCTGTGAGGATGGAGGAGGCTGTGAGGATGGGGAAGCTGAGGGGATGGAGGAGGCTGTGAGGACGGAGGAGGCTGAGGGGATGGAGGAGGCTGCAAGGATGGGGTTTGAATTCAAACCGCTCGCCAAAGCCGCAGTACTCTTCTGATTGGTCGCCGCGGCCGTGGTGACCAATCAGAGAAGTAGCGTGGCTTGGCGCGCGGTTTGAATTCCACTCCTCTGATTGGTCGACCACGGGGACCAATCAGAGACGTGGAATTCAAACCGCGCGCCAACCTGTGCTACGTCCGTGGCGACCAGTCAGAAGAGTACTGCGACTTGGCGCGCGGTTTGAATGCAGATTTTCTCATTGGTCGCCGCGTTCAGCGCCGACCAATCAGAATAGCGGCGCGCGCCATATTTCAAATGCACTGTACTCAGTGTATTTGAAATATGGCGCCGCTATTCTGATTGGTCGCCGTGTTCAGCGTGGTGACCAATTAGAATAGCGGCGCGCGCTATGCTGCCATATTTCAAATACACTGTACTCAGTGTATTTGAAATATGGCGGCATAGCGCGCGCCACTATTCTGATTGGTCGCCGTGTTCAGCGTGGCAACCAGTCAGAATAGCGGCGCGCTCTATGGCGCCATATTTCAAATACACTGTACTCAGTGTATTTGAAATATGGCGGCATAGCGTGCGCCGCTATTCTGATTGATCGCCACGCTGAACACGGCGACCAATCAGAATAGCGGCATTCAAACCGCGTGCCAAACGACCAATCAGAAGAGTACTGCGGCTTGGCGCACGGTTTGAATGCCGCGAAGTGAACCACCGCTGCGAGCAGCCTGGAGATGACCGGCTAGCTCGCCGCTGACCAGAGCTCATCCCCGGCACAGAGATCGGGGGCTCGCCAGCTGGGAAATGACCGGCTTACGCCGGTTATCTCCCGGCTGGCTCGCCACGGACCTCCGTGCCGCAGGTAGCCGCGGCTGAGCTCCGGTTAGTGGCTCGCCAGCCAGGAGACGCCGGTCATCTCCCGGCTAGCTCGCCGCTGACCGGAGCTAATCCGCGGCACAGAGATCAGCGGCTCGCCAGCCAGAAAATGACCGGCTAACGCCGGTCTTCTCCTAGCTGGCTCGCGCGCGCTGGGTCCACCGTTTGCCGGACCATGCATACCTGCGCTCATGCGCCGCTTCCGCCGGGCTGCAAATTGGCGCGAAATTCGAATGTTCAGCCCGCGCTATTTGCATACTCTGAGCTCATTGGCCACCACCAAAGGCGGCGGCAAATGAGCTGCCTCTGTGTGGCGCGATTTTGGTTACAGACACACTCAAAAAACCCTTAGACAACTATAAAGTAGATGATGGTCCAGCCAATGTGAGGAGATAGGTAGATGAGCTGCATGAGTAGCCACCAGCCAATCTGTGTAGAGCTCTTGGGTCTGGTGGAATTTGACAGAGAATTATGTTCAGAGCAAAAGTGAATACCCTATGTCTAAATGACTATGATTAGGGAGAATGATAGGTCACCCTAAAAAGATGTGTTTTTAGGGAGCGCCTGAATATGTGTAAGTTTTGAATTTCTTGGGGTAGAGCATTCCAGAAGATTGGTGCAGCTCGGGAGAAGTCTTGGAGTCAGGAATGGGAGGTTCAGATTAATGCAGATGTTAGTCTAAAGTCGCTTCCAGAGCGAAGGGGACGAGTGGGGTGATAGACAGAGATGAGGGTAGAGAGGTAAGGAGGTGCAGCACTGTGAAAAGCTTTGTGGGTGAGAACAAGCAATTTGAATTGAATCCTATAGTGTATGACTGGCACAGAGCAGAAACATCTGAGTAATGGTTAGCTAGATAGGTGACCCTGGCTGCTGCATTAAGTATGGACTGGAGAGGGGAAAGCCTACCAAGGGGGAGCCCAACTAATAAAGAATTACAGTAATCAAGGCGGGAATAAATCAGGGCCACGGTGAGGGTTTTAGTTGTTTCCATAGCGAGGAAGGGGCGAATTCTGGAGATGGTATTCAAGTACAAGCGACAAGAGCAGGTGAGATGTAGAAGGTGAAGAAGAGATTAGCATCAAACATAACACCCAGAAAGCGGGCTTGCTGCCTAGGTGTTATGGTGGTACTGCACACCGAGAGGTAGATGTCAGATTTAGGGAGGTTAGTAGAGGGTGGAATCAGAAGAAGTTCAGTTTTGGAAAGTTTGAGTTTTACGAACTGCGGTTAGACAGTCATTGGTGTTCTTTAATACAGCGGGGGTAAGGTCAGGGGAGGAAGTGTATAGTTGTGTGTCATCAGCATAAAGATATATAAAAATATAAGTGGAGACAACAGAGGCGCAATAGTGCCCTATCACTGAGTATGAGCAGGGTCTTATAGATAATCAGGTTTGCACTAACCTGGTCCAGTTGTGATTCCCACAACTGGAGTAAAGGCGTTGGTTTAGTAATGTAGGCTGCTGCTGGACTTCCACCTCCACATGATAGTGGGTACTTCCGAAGTTCTGGGATCAAAAGGTGTGTTACAGTCCGCGCTGCCCGGTCATCCAAGGAAACACAAGGGAAACAATGTTCCAAGTAGAAAGTTTCTTTATTCTTCAAACCAACGCGTTTCGGCGCCCAATCCTTGCGCCGTCCTCAGGGCGAATACCCTGAGGACGGCGCAAGGATTGGGCGCCGAAACGCGTTGGTTTGAAGAATAAAGAAACTTTCTACTTGGAACATTGTTTCCCTTGTGTTTCCTTGGATGACCAGGCAGCGCGGACTGTAACACACCTTTTGATCCCAGAACTTCATCAGCATAAAGATGGTACTGAAAGCTAAATCTGCTGATGGTCTGTCCAATTTGGGCAGTGTAGAGAGAGAAGAGAAGAGGACCAAGGACTGAATCCTGAGGGACCCAATAGTGAGAGCAAGGGGAGAAGAAGTGGAGCCAGCAAACGATACACTGAAAGAGTGGTCAGAAAGATAGGCAGAGAACCAGCAAAGAGCGGTGTCCTTTATGCTGAAGGAGTGCAGTATAGCGAGTAGGAGATGGTGGTCAATATCGAATGGCTATGGATCTCTTAAGCAGTATCATATATGCCTATAATGCTGTTGAGCAACTGATCAGACCGTGAATGTCAGACTTGTGAAACTGGCCCAATATTCTTACCCAAATAAATTCCTTGCATAGACGTTCTACAAGCATTACTAGACAATACTTCAGCCTTCTAGAATGTACAAAAGACTTACACATAAAGGAAAATCTGTCATGAAGACATTGGCGATCTAGTAATGGAAGCTAAGGGCCACGCCACACACACAGATATCTGTGCAGATATTGTTCGCATATCTCTGGTTGCAGTGAAATCATGGACACATTGCTCCATTTTGTGGCTGTGTATAAATGGAACAATTTGTCCATGATTTCACTGCAACCAGAGATATGCGAACAATATCTGCACAAATATCTGTGTGTGTGACATGGCCCTTAGGGTACCTTTACACACGGCTACATTTGTAGCTTGTCACCAGGTAACTTACTGGTTGCAGTGAAATCATGGAGACATGATTCCATTTGTACACAGCAACAAGATAGAACCATGTATCCATGATTTCACTGCAACCAGTAAGTTACCAGGTGACAAGCTACAAATGTAGCCGTGTGTAAAGGTACCCTCAGACTACTGTTGCTACACTACCGTTCAAAAGTGTGGGGTCATTTAGAAATGTCCTTGTTTTTGAAAGAAAAGCACATTTTTTTCAATGAATCTAACATTAAATGAATCAGAAATAAACTCTATACATTGTTAATGTGGTATATGACTATTCTAGCTGCAAACGTCTGGTTTTTAATGCAATACCTACAGTACATAGGTGTATAGAGGCCCTTTTCCAAGAACCACCACTCCAGTGTTTTAATGGTACATTGTGTTTGCTAACTGTGTAAGTAGGCTAATGGATGTTTAGAGAACCCTAGAAAACCCTTGCCCAAGTATGTTAATGAAAATGGTTTGGCTGATTAGAGAAGCTATAAAATTGGTCTTCCTTTGAGCCAGTTTAGAATCTGGAGCATTACATTTGCTTGTTCTATGAAACTCTCAAAATGGCCAGAAAAAGAGAACATTCATGTAAAACTTGACAGGCTATTCTTATTCTTAGAAATGAAGGCTATTCCAAGACATTGCCAAGAAACTGAAGATTTCCTATAACTCTATGACTCACCATGGCCGGGTCGACACGTTGCAGGCGTTTTCTTCTTCCTCCTTGTCACGGGAACCGCGCCTGCGGCTGTGGAAGCCCGGTGGTCCAGATCAATAAAGACGTCTTTGGTTGAACAGTTTAGGTTTAAATTGTTTCGTGACGCCACCTATGAGTGTTCCAGTAATGATACCGGCGCTGCAGGGCCTCCGGGGGATGGAATGCAGCAAGATGGAACGCTCCCCACAGGCTGAGCGGTGATCCTCGGAGCCAGGAGCTGCGCAAGATGTTCTGAGGCAGCTGCGGTTACCTTAATGTGCGGAGAGACAGTTCATAAGAAAGCACGGACACTGGAAGTCTCTGTAACGGGTTCTTTACTGTAACCAGCAGGCAGTACATGGCATACAGTGACGGGTAGTGGACCGGGTGGACTCAGCAATGATCAATGTTTCTCAGAGATCCGCGGTGTTCTTCCATTCTAAGCTAATTGTGTTGCCGTTGTCGCCCAGGAATGCCAGATCGGGTACAAGGAGGCTGCTTCAATGCCCTACCCAGGGTATACGTTCTGGGTGTTTTGGGGAGCCTTGGGTCCTTTTGGTGGGTACACCGATGGCTAGACGACTTGTGTGGCGGTGGTGGGGTGCTCCTGTAAAGCGGTCCCTCCACTCCTCTGGTTCGCATAGCAGTGCTGAACTACTACTAGCTTCGGTACCAGCAAACCGGCTGTAGATGGGCACGGGATGGTTTTGAACCCGCATGTAGATGCCCGTAGATCGGTTGTTAAGGCACCGGGAGTAATGGCGCCCAACCGGGGTGTCGGCCAGGGGGCTGCACGGAACTGTGCAGGCCCCCTCTCCTAGGTTGCAGAGCTCGTTGGTTTAGCTCCTTCTCCTACGTTGCTTTGGAGAGTTCTCTTACATTCTTGCACACTGTTCTGCACACTTTGCAGACTCCTTACTGCCCTCACTTCTCCACTACCTCTACACTCCGCCCACCAGGACCTTATTGGCCCTCTATACTGATGATGTATGTAGGGTATGGATCTCTGAGTTAACTGTGTCATCACTTATTCAGAGAATATTGCTGCTGCTGTTTTGGCTGCAATACCCTCCTGTGATGCACTCGTTGCAGGGCGCCACACTCCCCCTTGGTGAAATACACTTGTGCCCAAGTGTCGCGCTACCCAAACATTATAGAGAGATTTTTGTATTTTATAACAGGTAATAAACATTTTTATTAATAACAGGTATTCATTTTACTTAAGACTTTGCAAGTAAAAGAAACAGGTTACACTTTGCGGACCCGGCGGACGGTCGCTGTCCTTGATATGAGTTCAGGCTGTAGCCGCCAGGTCACACTGTCAGTGATTAAACAGGAACAGAGTCACTGATGAAGTTCAAGCAAGTAAGTCATTTACGCAAGGAACTGTTACGCACTCGTATGGCAAACCACCCATCATGGCAAGCGTGTCGCTCGTAAGTGCTTATATCTCCCCTATACAAGTCACGATTGGGATGTCCTCTGGGCAAATGTGACTCCACTTCCTGACGCCCCACAAACACCTCTCCACATACACCCTCCTCCCTGGTGAACCCCCACCCGGTAGATAAATTGAAGGTGGTAACTCTACCTTCCTTGCGGAACTCAGCAGGCAACAGGGGTTGGCGACGAGCCGCGGCACGGCCCCCATGTTGGCGCGTTCACTGGCTCGCCAGTCCTCTCTGCGGCGCTGACGTATATCTTCGTCTGTACGGCATGGAGTGTGGAAGTAGTTGCTGTGATGTGTGGGCTGTTGAGAAGCTTAGGCTTGGCGGGAAGTCTGGATAGGCACCCGGTTAAACAGCACAGGTGTAGGTGTTGCAGCTGCACCCGACCAGTGTATCCGAGCTGGCTGCTCGGCCGGAGGTTCCTCGATATCTCCCCAGGCAAAACCGGTGTAGAGGTCCTCAGCGATGCTGTGGGTCTCGTCGTCGTCATCATCCTTCTCTCCCTCGATGATCACATGGGGCTGCTCGGATGTTGGAGATGCTGGAACGGGATCTTCCGGACAACGGGGCGATGGTGCTGCGGATCCTTCCACAGGGTCATCCTGCAGGGCTTCCAGGCTGCCTCTTCATCTGTTACTTCTGGCAGTGGTGCTTCCATCCCGGTGACCAGGTAGACCTCCGTATTTACAGAGGAGGCCTCCGATTCTTGGGGGAAACAGGTGTCAGTCTCTGGAATAGTCAAGAAACTGACTGTGGGTTCCTCAATAGGAACCAGGTGAGTATTGGCTTCTTCAGGGGAGCTGGTTGGAAGCTCCGGCTCTGGAACCGGTTCGGCAGCGGTCTCAGGCGCTTGAACGGGGTGAATGGAGGTCCCCATTGGGATGACATAGTCTATTGGCTCCGGTCAGGACGCAGGGCAGGTGGTAGGCGTTGGTGAGGCGGTGAAACTGGAGATGTCGTCCGGTCCTGGAGTGGTTGTACCCGCACGGCTCTGGTGCATCGCTCAATGTAGTCTGCTGCCCATGCTCGCGCTCCAGCTGCGGATCGTCCACTCGACTGTTTCCATGAGCCGCACCCTGAGGTCTTGCAGAGCCTCCTGCCAAAAGTCGGGGCTGTCATCGATTGTTAAGGCAGGACCCAGACCAGGATGGCCTATGGCTGCTCTGGCTTCGGCTTCCACCTGTTGCATAAGGTCGTGGAGTCTCAAGCTGGCCATCTTCTTAGAGGAACCACACCCGTCTCAAACCGGTAACCGTTCTGTTCGAGAGCTGGTGAAGAAGAGTTTGACACTCCCACATACTTGGGGCTTTTGTAGTCCAATTGTGGGAAAAAGTCTTTGGCCCGCCCCCATGGTTGTTTCCAGCAATCAGGGCGGACAATGATTTTGGCGCCTTTGCCTTGGTCCTCCCACGAAGAGGGGCGGTGACTCACACCTGGGCTTGCACGTGGTGATCCTCATGGCGGGGATCGCCATCTTGGACGCCATCTTGGCCCAACGATGAAAAGGCGGGAAAAGTTCTTTTTGGGACGAACAAAGTCCTTTTTGATGAAATAAAGTATTTTAAGCACATTATACCTGTTAAGGAACGGGCCTGCTCGTATCCTGCTCGTGACGCCAAACTCTGACTCACCGTGGCCGGGTCGACACGTTGCAGGCGTTTTCTTCTTCCTCCTTGTCACGGGAACCGCTGATGGTGCATGTAGGGTATGGATCTCTGAGTTAACTGTGTCATCGCTTAGTCAGAGAATATTGCTGCTGCTGTTTTGGCTGCAATACCCTCCTGTGACGCACTCGTTGCGGGGCGCCACATGTATGTACTACTCCCTTCAGAGGAGAGCACATACAGGCTCTAACCAGAGTAGAAAGAGAAGTGGAAGGCCCCTCTGCAGAAATGAGCAACAAGACAAAGGCCTGTTGCATATTTAATGCTGGGTTGCGTTTGCCTTCATTTGCGTTTTTATGCGTTTTTACTTCTAAAAACACATGCGTTTTTGGCCCCATAGGGTTTAATGGAAATGCATGCAAAAACGCATGTCATTGTCTGCAAACGCAAAAACGCATGCATTTTTGCAAACGCATCCCAAAATGTTGCAGAACACGTTTTGGGCTGTTATTGCAAAAACGCATGCGTTTTTTGCGTTTGCCGAAAATGACATGCATTTTTGCATGCGTTTCCATTAAACCCTAGGGGGCCAAAAACGCATGCGTTTTTAGCGGTAAAAACGCATAGAAACACAATGAAGGCAAACGCAAACCAGCATTAGATGTGAAAAGGGTCAAATGCCTTAGAGTCTCTAGTTTAAGAAATCAACGTCTCATAGCTCCCCATCTGGCAGCTTCATTAAAGGGAACCTGACCCCTCCAAATGACCCCCAACTCTATTAATACCTGTCCCTGCACCCTTAAAGATGATTAGCAGCTGTCCTTTTGTGTAAAAAAAGCGTTTAGTAACATTGAGAAAAACGCTATTATTCACTTACAAGTCAGGGACTTCTTCACACTGAATAAGTCTCACAGGGCATTCCCTGGAGACTCTAAGCCCTCCTGACTCACTCATTATCACGCCCGATGGGTGTGATAACTAATCCTAGTCCTCCTCGCCCTGCAGAAAGGGTGTAACAGCTGGTGTGACACTATTTGCGTCACATCCGGTCCTTGTGACGTCTGTACACCCTTTTGGTGTAAGCTGACCTCACCATGCGCATTGCGCATGCGCGGCTTGTCGGCTTACACCAAAAGGGTGTACAGACGTCACAAGGACTGGATATGACACAAATAGCGTCACACCAGCTATTACACCCTTTCTGCAGGGCGAGGAGGATTAGGATTAGTTATCACGCCCATCGGGGCGTGATATTGAGAGAGGCAGGATGGCTTAGAATCTCCAGGGAACGCCCTGTGAGACTTATTCAGTGTGAAGAAGTCCCTGACATGTAAGTGAATAATAGCGTTTTTCTCAATGTTACTAAACTTTTTTTTTTACACAAAAGGACAGCTGCTAATCATCTTTAAGGGTGCAGGGACAGGTATTAATAGAGTTGGGGGTCATTTGGAGGGGTCAGGTTCCCTTTAAGTAGTACCTGCCAAAGGTCTGCAATGCTGTAATTGCTGCAAAGGGAGCATTCTTTGATGAAAGCAAAGTTTGAAGGAGAAAATTATTATCCCAAATAAAAATCATTATTTCTAACCTTTTCAATGTCTGGACTATATTTTCTATTCATTTTGCAACTCATTTGATAAATAAAAGTATGAGTTTTCATGGAAAACACAAAATTGTATGGGTGACCCCAAACTTTTGAACAGTATTGTACCTTCTGCCTGCACATGTATTGCATGATATATGTCAATGTCCATAAGTGTTGGACGTGGGCTCTGCTCTCCTCCTCCGTTATGCTCCCATCTCCCTGCAGGGTTTCGGGACCATCCCTGGCCCTCCGGCGTCTCCTCATGGAGCTATGTGGGTCAGGGATCCCTGGCCAGAAGCCTCCATGAGCCTGCTGGCTTCTTTTCCCTTGTGTGCTGTTCAGCATGATCCAGAAGTGACATCAGCGGCTGAACCTCTGGGTTTTGCGTTCCACTGTGGAATGAATGCGCTTTCGGGTTCCAGCCTCAAGATCTCGGCTATGAACAGCGTGCAGAACATGCTCATTTTTTCACAAAATGGCCTGTCTGGGACTCTGAGGGGGAAGAGGGGAACACACCTGGTGCTGAGGGCATGGATTACAAGGATATAAGCCTGCCCAGAAGACACCACTGATGTAAGATTACTCATCTTTGAGGATGGATGGTGTCTCTCCCTGCCCTGTTCCTGCAGAGCCCAGTGCTGCCCTAGCCACAGTGAATCTGTGGGGTGGGGGTGGCTCCTTAAATCTGACATTTATAGGACAGATTTTTATGCCAGCTTGTTCCTCTTTTTCTAGGAAGACAAATCTGCTGCTAAGAAGTCTACAGGAGTCCTCCATACTGTCCAGAATTAAATGTTTGTGGGGCTAAAGTCAGAAAAACAAGTTGGCTTCCCAATCCATGCAAACATAAAAAGCCTCATTACACAGGAATGGGTATCCCCAGAAAAAAGGCTTAAAACTGATCTAAAACACACATACCCACTTGAGGAGAATGTGTTTAATTGGGGCATCCCGAAGGTGGATGTGCAGGTGGCGAGAGTAGCTAAACAAACTGCACTCCCCTTTGAGGATTCATCCCAACTTAAAGATCAAATGGATCGAAAGATTGAAAATCTGATGAAAAAATCCTGGGAGGCATCTACCTCTACCATCCAGGCTAATATTGCTTCCACCTGTGTCTCCAGATCTCTGCTCAGATAGTTAGATCAACTTGAGAACCATATCTCTCAGGGAACCCCTAGAGAATAATTGTTGGACTCCCTACCTTTGCTTACAAAAGCTACAAGTTTCCTGGTCGATGCATCAGCAGAGTCCATCTGTATTGCTGCAAAAGCATCTGTTCAACACAACTCTGCCAGACATGCCTTGTGGCTCAAAATGTGGAGGGGGGACACCACATCTAAAACAAAACTTTGCTCCATACCCTTCAAGGGAGAGTTAGTCTTTGGACATACTCAAGAATGCGACAGACAAAAAGAAGAATCATCCGGAGCAGGAGTCAATGAAAAAATGTTTTTTTCATTACTCACTGCCTCAAACCTCCCAGGCTAAAAGCAAAGGAAAGACAAGTAGATGGAGCCATCCAAAGGTCAAGGGCAAAACCATACTTGTACCTGCCCAACAACAGCAGCAACAGGACAGACAATGACTTGGGCCTAGTGGGGGGATACTCTCAAACTTTTTACCCCAGTGGCAGAACATGACCAATTGCCAGTGGATCCTCAAAGGCATTTCAGAGGGCCTACTTATAGAGTTTGAGTCCTCTCCCTCCGTGCCTTTGGGTCACTGCCTTGCCTTCACAGAGAGCCCAAGATCTTCTGTACACCAATTTACAGGATCTTCTGCATTCAAGGGTAATTTCCCCTTTACCAATGGAAGAGCAGGGAGAAGGCCATTATTCCCGCCTCTTCTTAGTAAAAAAAACCCATCTGGAGACGCCTACATTATTATCAGTCTGAAGGGTCTGAACCAACACTTGAAGTATCAAAGGTTCAAAATGGAATCAATAAAATCTGTTGTTCCATTAATAAGGCATCATTACCCAATGGCCACGATAGACCTAAAAGATGCCTTTTTTCATGTGCCCATCGATCCTCGGCACAGAAAATTCCTGAGATTCACAGACCTTCACAAAAAACAGGTCTATCACTATCAGTTCAATGTGCTCGCCTTCGGCATCTCGGCACCAAGGGTGTTTTCCAAAATTATGTCGGAGGTAGTTGCCTTCCTAAGAACGCAAGGCATCTGTCTCGTACCATACTTGGACGATCTCCTTCTAATCACTCCTTCAGCACAAATCCTCAGGAGCCATGTAGAAACATCACTGGACATACTTCAGTCTTTGGGTTGAGTCCCACATATGAAGAAATCACAACTCCAACATTCCACTACAAGGAGGTTCCTGGGGGTAATGCTGGATTCAAACAGACAGATGTCATTTCTCTTGGAAAGATCACCAGCTGACTCTGATCTTCAAAATATCAGCATTGAAGACACAGAGGGCTCCTACCCTTCAAGCAGCTATGTCCGCCCTGGGATCCATGACATCCTGCATACCTTCAGTGTTGTGGGCCCAAGCTCACTCCCACAGTTTACAGGATTAAATCCTGACAAACTGGAACAGGCACATTACCTCCTGGAAGAAAAGATTTTAACTATTAAGGTTACCTTCACATTACGATTTTGAAGGGAGCCGATGCTGTCCGATAAAATCGGACAGCATTGGCTCCCTTCTGATGCCTGGAATCGGATGCCAAATAGGCATCTGATTCTGGCAAAAAATCGCCCCCTCCAGGCTGATAAAAAAAACAAAAAACTGTATGCTCTCCTGTCCCTGAGGCCCCCGTCGTCTCCCGCAGGCTCCCGGTGTCCTCCCGGTTAACATGGTGTTAGCTGCGGTCACGTGATTGTGACATCACGGCAGGTCCTGTTATGAAGAAGAAGACCTCTGCAGACACCACGAGGACACCGGGAGGAAATCGGGAGCCTGCGGGAGACGACGGGGGCCTCGGGGGCAGGTGAGCATACAGTTTTTTTTTTCTTTTAACCCCAGCTGCTGTTAGGAGCAGTTTTACTGTACTGAGCATGCTCAGTACAGTAAAATTGGATCCGAGGACACATCAGGTGTTTCCTCGGACCCTGCTCCATAGGGCCCCATGTTAAATTGATCGGACCAAATTGGATGTGCACTAAATAGCATCCGATTTGGTCCGATCCGAGTTTGTCTGATTTTATTTTCTGTGCAAAAATTGGAGCATGCTCCTATTTTTGCACCGATAAAAAAATCGGACAGAATCGGATTGGACCAAATCGGATGCCATTTAGTGCACATCCGATTCGGTCTGATGCCCATAGGGCTGCATGGGGGCCAAAATCGTTCCGATGCTGTTCGATTTTTATCGGACAGCATCGGAACTTAAAAATCCGTAATGTGAAACCAGCCTTAGTCGAGTAGCAACTTCCCTCCTGTGGTGGTTAAACCCCAAAAATCTCCACATGGAAGTTGCTTGGTCCCAGACTCCTCTTGTAACCCTAACAACAAATGCCAGCAGGAGAGGCTGGGGAACTATGGTGTCTCACACGCTGTTCCAGGGTCTCTGGAGTCAGACGGTAAGCTCCCAATCATCCAACTACAGGGAGTTGAAGGCGGTAGAAGAAGCCCTTCTTGCAGAATGCAGCCTAGTTGTGGGCACACACATTTTCATCTATTCAGAAAACACCACTATGGTGGCACATTTCCGCCATCAGCGGAACACAAGATTCGACAGCCTGAAATCAATCTCAATTCGGGTCTTTCGCTGGGCCAAATAGTCCCTTCTATCCCTAACAGCAGTCTACTTAAAGGGATCCTTCAATTTTCAGGCGGCCTTCCTAAGTCATCAGGATCTACATGCAGGGGAGTGGAGCCTGGACCAGACGGTGTTCCGTACGTTGGTAGCAAAATTGAGTCCTCCGGAGATCGACCTCTTTGCTTCAAACCAAAACAGAAAAGTAAGAACATTTTTCTCCCTGAATCAAAGGGACGAATCCATGGTGGTGGACACCTTCTCCCAACCTTGGAGATTTTGCCTGGCCTATGCCTTTTCCCCAGTTCCTCTACTGGCAAAGACTCTGAAGAAGGACTGAGAAGATGGAGTCCCAACTATCCTAGTTGCTCCGATGTGGCCAAAGTGGAGTTGGTACAATCTAATAATGGATCTCAAGGTGCAGGGTCCAGTCCCACTGGCTCCAGACTCGAATCTACTCTCCAGGGCTGCCACTAGGAATTTCGGGGCCCCTTACTGCCAAAATTTTGGGGCCCCCCTGAGACTCCGCCCAGCCTCCAGCCCCTGAGACTCCGCCTCCACCCTAGATCCGCCTCAACCCAAACATACATTATATGTATAGTGAAAAATTGGAACAGCACCAAAAATTACCTCAATTTATGTGCAAAGCTTTCCCAACCAGCAATCCAGATGGTTCCTTACAATAGAGTAAAAAAAGGAAAAACAGCACAAAAAAATTGAAAAAAGTGGACTTTATCACCCAATGCGTGGCCATGCCATTGGGCAATAAAGTCCACTTTTTTCTATATTTTTGTGCTGTTTTTCATTTTTTTACACACTCTCTCTCTCTATATTACACACATACACACTTGAGTCTGCTGTTGGCTGAATACACAATAGCTGTATATACAATAGAGAACACAATAGAGACAGCTGCTGGCTGTATACACAATAGATGGCTGTGGGCCGTATACACAATAGAGACTGCTGCTGCCTATACACATAATAGAGAATACACAATAGAGACTGCTGCTGGCCATATAGACAATGGAGACAGCTGCAGGTCCGGACGTATAGACAATGGAGATGACTGCTAGCTATACACTCACAGTAGAGGATACACAATAGAGATTGCTGCTGGCTGTACACAATAGAGACTGCTGCTGGCCATATACAGAATGGAGATGGCTGTGGGACAAATGCACAATGGATACGGCTGCGGGACAAATGCACAATGGAGACGGCTGCGGGACCAATGCACAATGGAGACTGCTGCGACAGACAGAGAGAGAGACAGACAGAGACACAATAGAGACTGCTGCTGGCCGTATACAGAATGGAGATGGATGTGGGACAAATGCACAATGGAGACGGCTACGGGACCAATGCACAATGGAGACTGCTGCGACAGGGATAGACAGAGAGAGACAGACAGACAGAGAGACAGAGACAGACAGAGAGAGACAGACAGACAGAGACAGAGAGACAGACAGAGAGACAGAGACAGACAGAGAGAGAGAGACAGAGAGAGAGACAGAGAGAGAGAGAGACAGACAGACAGAGACAGAGAAACAGAGAGACAGACAGAGACCGAGAGAGACAGACAGAGAAATACAGGCAGAGTCAGAGAGAGACAGAGAGAGACTGACAGAGAGAGACAGGCAGAGACAGAGAGAGACAGGCAGAGACAGAGAGAGACAGGCAGAACCAGAGAGATAGGCAGAGTCAGAGAGACAGACACAGAGAGACAGAGAGACAGACAGAGAGAGACAGGCAGAGACAGACAGAGACAGAGAAAGACAAAGACAGAGACAGACAGAGACAGAGAAAGACAGACAGAGACAGACAAAGACAGAGAGAGACAGAGAGGGACAGAGACAGACATACAGAGAGAGACAGACAGACAGAGACAGACAGAGACAGACAGACAGAGACAGAGAGACAGACAAAGACAGAGAGAGACAGACAAAGACAGAGAGACAGACAGAGACAGAGAGAGACAGAGACAGACAGTCAGAGAGAGACAGACAGAGAAACAGAGAGAGAGAGAGACAGACAGAGAGACAGACAGACAGAGACAGAGAAACAGAGAGACAGCCAGAGATCGAGAGAGACGGACAGATATATACAGGTAGAGTCAGAGAGAGACTGACAGAGAGAGACAGGCAGAGACAGAGAGACAGGCAGAGACAGAGACAGGCAGAGCCAGAGAGACAGGCAGAGTCAGAGAGACAGAGACAGAGAGACAGAGACAGAGAGAGATAGACTGAGAGAGACAGGCAGAGACAGACAGAGAGAGAAAGACATAGACAGAGAGAGACAGAGACAGAGAGACAGACAGACACAGACTGTATATACAATGTATCAGTGCTGTCTCTCTAGCAGTCTGCATATAAAATGAATCAGTCTTTGCTGTCTCTTCCAGTCCTCTCTCACAGTAGCAGTCTGTCTCTCTCCCTCTTGATTACACTCTTGTCTACCTGGATATTATAGAGATCTCTCTGCATAATCTGCACAGGACTGTCTCCATCTATATGCAATCCCTGTCTAGAATACTGCAGTCTCTCTACATCAATGTCCCTCTCCTCTTATAGCTGCAGTCTCTTCATACAGCAATGCCCTTGTATAAACCAGCAGTCTTTTAATAAACAGTCTCTCCATCTCTTCATTTAGCTGCAGTGTCTCCTGTGGCTGTCGCCTCTCTGTGTTTGCAGTGGTCTCTACAGATACCTGTTCTGCCTTCTGTCAGCCCCCTTCTCTCCCCCTCCCCTGCTCCCGACTGCTGAGCTGGCCTGGTAGCGACATTACAGGAGGAGGGGGGTGCTCCTGTGGCTGCTCACTTCATGCTGTGCAGGATTCCTCGGCCATAGATGAGGCCAAAGAAGAGGAGACCAGAGGAGCAGCTGAGGAGGCACATCACTGTACATTATAGTGGTGGAGCCGCGGCCTCGTCCGACGGTAATCAGGCGGTGTCATGGTCTCTCTCTCTCCCCCTGCGGCTCCGCCTCCAGTCCTTTCTGTTGAATGAGGTGCTCAATGTACTGTGCACTGTGACGTGCACTTCCTGATCGAGAAGTGAGTGGGCAGCCAGCGGATCCCCGCACACAGATACTAGTCAGTGAGGGGAGCGCTCATCACGGAGCTCAGGGGGCCACCTTGCTCAAAATGGCCACGCCCACCACCGGCATGGCCAGGCCCCCCCTGCCCCTGTCTGATAGCCACGCCCCCTGCAGTCAGGCCCCGGGCCCCTTACTGCAGTAAGGGCTGTAACCCCCTAATGGCGGCCCTGCTACTCTCGCAGGGTTCTCTGTTTCATCCTGATCAGAGGCTAAAATTAGTTGCCTGGCTGTTGAACCCCAGGTATTAGGGCACAGGACCTTTCAGAGAAAGTAATTTCAACCTTGCGAAAACGTAGGAAACCTGTTACCAACACGATTTACAACATAATCTGGAATAAATTCTCCTCCTGGTGCAGCCCCAATTTGCCAGATCCATTTCAACCTAATATCTCTAAAATTCTGTACTTGCAACAGAAGGGGCTGGTTTTTAGGCCTCAGACTTAGTACCTTGAAGGATCAGGTCTCTGTCCTTAGTTCGGGTTGTGATCAAGACCTAGCCAACCACCGTTGAATCAAAAGATTCATGGTATTGGCTAATAGAATTTGTCCCAGATCTCAGGTTGTTACACCTTCCTGGGACCTGAATGATTGTCACGTCCTCCCTATGAGCCTCTATCATCTTGAAGCCTTCGGTCTCTCTCTTACAAGACAGCCTTTCTTGTTGCTATCACGACCGCAAGAAGAATCAGAGAGCTGCAAGCCCTGTCAATCAGAGACTCTAATCTGACAATTTGTGATGATAGCATAGTTCTTCGTCTGGATCCTTCATTCCTTCCTAAGGTAGTTTCCAACTTTCATTGTTTTCCAATTATTGTTCTTTCTTCTGTCAAGATCCAAAAAATTTAAAGGAAGAACACTTTTATTCTTTAGATGTCCACAGGATAGTCTTACACTATCTAGATCAGACTGAAACTTGGAGGATTGATCACAATCTGTTCGTCTAACCATTAGGGCGTAACAAGGGCCAAAAAGTAGCGAAAAGCACGATCGCTAATTGGATCAAGAAAGCCATTACTGAGACTTACCTCTGTCAGAACCTGACACCCCTGTCAGGGTTCACGGCTCATTCAACCAGATCCACTTCAGTCTCCTGGGCTGAGCTAGTAGGGGCTTCATCTGAGCAGATCTGCAAGGCAGCTACGTAGTCGTCTCTGCATACCTTCACCAAACACTATAGACTAGATCTGCAGGTTGTAGTCCCCCATAACTGGATAATTTGTAGGCATTCCTCTTATACTGTTGTGTAAGGTGACTAGAGAAAAAATAATTATTCTTATCGTTAAGTCGGTTTATAGGAACCCTCCACGACAGCAATTATTTTCCTCCCTACGTTCGTCAATATTTTCCTGAAATTGCTAAGGTTACCGGTGCTCTGAGTTCTTTGTATCGCTTTTTAGGGACCTTCTGTGTCTTTCTATCCCTGAGTTCTTTGTAAGTCACTGGCTACTAGAAGGTGGGGTGGGGCTTTTTAACCTCTTTGTGCTTCCTGTCCCTAATTAAGACGAG
The DNA here is from genome assembly GCA_033576535.1 of Allobates femoralis. Lineage (NCBI taxonomy): Eukaryota > Metazoa > Chordata > Amphibia > Anura > Aromobatidae > Allobates > Allobates femoralis. Next base: position 407,241,848 of record JARQOC010000005.1, on the reverse strand, counting down.
GCATCCTCCTATGCTGTTGTGGAAGGTTCCTAGAAACCGAACTAACGGTAAGCATAATTCTTTTTTTATTAGAAAGAAAAAACAAAAATCTGATGTAATCAATGTCTTCTTATATTCTTCAGCTCTGCTACATCTCTCTGCCATTAGACAAACACTACTGGCAGAGAGAGCAGACACAGAATGATATCGAAGCACATCGGTCTGGTGTGACACTTAAGTGAACCTTCTCACGGCCATCACTGATAGGTCTCATGTGACCTTAGATGAGCTTTCTCACCACATTTCTGAAAAAATAACGCTATTCCTGTACATTCACTAAACACTGTACTGCTCTCTCCTACACTGTCCTGAAAATGGTGGTATTTCATTTTACTGTTCTGCTGACATTACATTCTGCCTTTTTGGTAACAAACAAAAAGCATCAAAGCCGCGAAGCTGTTTTTGCCACGGTTGTCATTGTTTTTTTTAGTTTTTAGTGCAATATTGGCACAAAACTGCATACGTTGTGCTCAATATGTTCATCTGCATAACCTGGCAAAAAAAGCAAGTAAACCGCAACACATTTTTTGTCGCAGTTTTCATGCTTTTTAAGTGGAATGTTGGCACCAAACTGCATGCATTATTTTCATCTGCATCTCCTGGCCAAAAAAACCCCAGCAAAACCGTGATAAAGTTGAGCCCTTTTTATAACACTATTGATTGAAATAATAATAAAAAAATAATGTGGGGCTTCACTGTATTTTTGGAGCCAGCCATATGCAGCCTACCCCCCGCTGCCTAGTTTTACCTTGCTATAAACCAAATACATAGGGAAACCCTTTTTTAATTATTTCATGAATTTCATTAAATAAAAAAAAAAACAATGTGGGGCTTCTTCATATTTTTGGTTTCCATCCAGATACAACTAGGCAGCTGGGGGCTGGAATCCTAAGTTCGGCTTGGCCCAAGCCTTTTGGGCACCCCTCCCACTGCAAATTGCAGCCCGCAGCTGCCCCAGAAGATGGCGCATTCATGAAAGCACCATTTTCTGGCGATGCACCCCGACTTTTCCAGCTGCCCTGCTGTCAGTGGCAAACTGGGTAATAAAGAAGTTAATGCCAGCTTTGTATTTGCACCTAACACTAAGCCCAAGATTCATAATTTCGGGCCAATATTAGACCTGCCCACTATGAATCTCTAGCAAGCATTAATAAAAACGCAACACAGAGAAAAAATATTTGAATTGCAATAAAAGACACAAGATATCCCTTGTTCCCATCTTTAATAACCCCCCAAAAAATCTGACAATAAATTCACAGGCCCCTCGGCAAACATGTTCAGCTCTGTTACATCGCTGTGAGCATACATATGCTTACAGCGACTAGCAGTTTCACACATTCGGGCACCCTGAGAAAGGTCAACAAAGTTCACAGTTGAGCTGCGTCAGCTGTGAACTCGGGTGACCCCAATGAACTGCATCACAGGACACAGATACCAGCCATAAGTGAGCCAAAGAAGTTCTAACTTTATGACCCACCCCAGGGTCGGGGGTACTCGGATCCCAGGCGTTAGTTATGGATGCTGTCAGCGGTGGCCGATGCCCGGGGCCGTGGCCCTGGCGGTCGCTCAAAAATGGGTTTTAGTAATAATAAAAGTTAATTCATGACACCACCTGCGGTGTCTGGTAATGGCACCAGCACTGCCAGCAGACCACTGGGGACGATGGGTAGGCAGCCAGATGATGTGGCTCCCTGCAGGTGGAGCGGAGTCCCCAGGGCAGTGTAGTACCTGATGTCGTAGTAGAAATCAAACACGGGAGACGTTCTTGCTCTGCACTGGTATTTACTGCAGTTTACAAAGTACACAGTCACGGGTAGATGGCCGGGTAGTCACCAAAAGATGTAAAGTTTCTCTGAGGCCCCCAATGATGTTCCCTCAGGTGCCTTCCTCTGTACTTCTTTCTCACTGCGCTCTTCTTACTATTGTGCGCTGCCCCACACGGAGCCCTCTTGCTACCAGGCCCAGGGATCTGTTAGAGTTTACCCTTCTTTCTAAGGGGCTCAAACCCTGGACGGAGATCCTGGTTGGGATGTGCGTTGGCCCGGGTCGTGGCTATATGAAGGCCTGCGACTCTCCGGTTTGGCAGCTCAGAGCTGAACTTTCCTGCACCGCACTAAGAGCCGGTTCTCCACTTTGGACTGGGTTCCCTCCCGGACTGGCTGTCGGTACAGTCCGACATGGGGCTTGCACAAACCAGGGATCCCCCTTCTGCCTGGGTTGTCTTCCTTTACAGGCACCCTCCACTGCGAACTTCGCAGGGTCCTCCTTCCTCGACTTCCCTCACAGTAATTCTATTAACTGTCTGTTCTTCCCACTCTTTTCTCTCTACTTAAGCTCCTCCCACCAGGATCGGTTACCCTGGTAACGGGTGTACCCAATTGGTTCCCTAACTCTAAGTGTATTAATGCGGGGATGAGGGCCTCAGATTTAACATTACCATCCTCTGGTGACCGAAATACCACACACTTATCTGGGTGCAGTACCCGTGTAATTGCGCACTGACCAGTGTGGCGCCACATTTACAGCTGGGATCTGGGTGCCAAAATGCAATTCTTTGAGGTCATCCAAGTTCACGGCTGACATGTCAGCTCTGAACTCGGGTAACCCGGATTCTGACATCACCCCGAGCACATCCGAAGACCGCGTGTTGACAGCGACCAGATGTTCCTGAGTGTCGGCCTGTGAATTATGTTGGAGGGATTAGGTTATTAAAATGGGAACCAAGGATGTCTTTTGTGTTTTATTTTAATTAACATTTTCTCTGTGTTGTGATTTTTTGATGTTTACTAGAATTTCATAGATGGGAGGTCTAATATTGACCTGACACTATGAATTTTGGGCTCAGTGCCAGCTGCCAATACAAAGCAAACCCTTTTATTACCCAGTATGATACTGCCACCTTGGCTGCTGGAAGAGCTGGGTAAAGCGGCAGGAAATGGCACTATGATAGAATGCGCCATTTTCAGGGGCATCTGTGGGCTGTAATTTTCAGTGTCAAGGGCACAGAATGCTTGGGCCTTACCACGCTGAAAATCCCAGCTCCTAGCTGCCTGGATTTTACATTGGCTGGCAATCAAAAATAGGGCAAAGCCCAGGCATTTTTTTTTCAATTATTTATTTAAATTATTAAATATAATAATGGGCTTCCCTGTATTTTTATTGCCAACCAATGTAAAGTCAGGCAGCTGGCAGTGGCAGCCCATAGCTGTCCGCTTTATCTGCGCTGAGAATTAAAAATACAGCGAAACACTACATATTATTTTTTATTTATTTATTTTCACAGTACTATGATGTTAGTCAATGGGTGAAGGACCCAACAGCCAATCACAGAAGCTGTTACAGAGAATGGGCATCTGTGATTGGCTGCTGGAGTAACCTGAAACCAGCCCATACATTCTAGAATCTAGAATGTGACCAATTTGGACCCGTTGAAGCGTTTAACTAGGTGCGAAATGGCAAGCCGTCGTCCACCGCTCTCATTACCCCTCCCAGCACCCGTGTAACATATAAAATAAAATAAAAAAGAGTCTGCTTATCAAAACTGGTGAGTGTCACCTTACTCCTTAATCTGAGAAGATGTTTATTGCTGTTTTTTGAAAGCGTGCAACTCCAGGATAAGGCAACCCCACCCAATGCAACTCAGTTCAAACTCTGTTGCGGTCAGTAATCAGTGCTCCCTATAGTAGTGCCCGGATTCACATTTCTTTTGCTGTACTTCTCCAATCCTATATTTTACGGTGAATCTAATATTTTTCACTCATCGCATATTGGTACACATACTTTAGTGAATGTCCTATTGCAGGTATTTTTAAGGGATCTTATTTATTGTATTCTTGGCTCCCCGACTCCCAGACCAGATTATGGAGGAATAGCAGCTTGTTTAACAATAGTAAGTTACTTTCTCTAGCTATGCTATTTTAGCTTTATCTGAAATATTATCCTGAGCTAGTCTTTTCTACATCTTAATGCCCAGTTACACACACAGATAATTGTGCAGTGATTGTTCGCAGATCTCTGGTTGCAGTGAAATCATGGACACATTGTTCCATTTTGTGGCCGTGTACAAATGGAACAATGTGTCCATGATTTCATTGCAACCAGAGATCTGCGAACAATCACTGCACAATTATCTGTGTGTGTAACTGGGCCCTTAGGATGACTTTATCATGAAGTCCATTGAACTACTAATCTTTGGCTAACCATAGAATCCAATAGGAACAGCCATCTTTCATTGATAAGTAAGTGACCTTGGTCTAGCAATGCCATTATATAGGAAATGGAGATTTCAAATGGAGTTCTGAAAGTGTCTTTCTATTTTGAAGGGTGGATATATGTCTCTTGAACCATTAACCCCTGACTAAAGAGAGAATTCAGTAGGAATAGTCACCTAAATATTGACATCTTGTTTGATTACGACATATTTTTTGCTTTATCCAAAATAGATTCTTGAGCGAGTCTCTCTATGCTGTAGAATGGATTTATGCTGAAATACACTGAAGCATTAATCTATTATTGAATAGAGATCTCTATTTTTGCATTATTGTTCCACTCAACAATATAGCTGGAACTCCTACCTATTACAAATTCAGAAATCTTCAGGCCATTAACCGTCATGCACTCACAGGCTCTCTACACTCATCTCTGTCCCCAATCTCTTCCTTCTCCTGTCCTGATCTGGCTGTGAATCACTACAATGATATGCTGAGAAGCACCCTCGACCAAGTAGTGCCCCTCACCATCAAAACTTCCAAATACAGAGTAAAACAGCCCTGGTTCACTTCACAAACTTGATTCCTCCAGCGATGCTCTACCAGTGCCGAAGGTCTGTGGAGGAAAACCCACACACCAGAAAACTTCATTCACTATAAATTTATGTTAAGAACCTACAACTCTGCACTTCACCTCGCCAAACATGCCTACTTCACCACCCTGATCTCCTCACTATTCAACAACCCAAAGAAACTCTTTTACACCTTTCACTCTTTCCTCAGTCCTAAAGTGCAGGCCCCTATCACTGACCTCTGTGCTGATGATCTGGCTTCTTATTTCACAGAGAAAATAGAAAACATCCGTCAAGAAATCAGCTCCCGGCCTCCAAGCGCTGTTATTCCCATTCCTCCCACATCTCCTCTGGCTTACTCTCCACATTTAACCCAGTCAGAGAAGAATAAGTCTCTTCCTCTCTTCCTACTACATGCACCACTGACCCCATTTCCTCACACCTACTCCAGTCTCTCTCCTGTGGTCACCACTCACCTAACCAAATTCTTCAATCTCTCCCTCTCTTCTGGTATCTTCCCCTCCTCCTTCAAACAATCTATCATTACTCCATTATTAAAAAAAACTTCTCTTGACCCATCCTGCACAAATAACTACAGACCAGTCTCCAATCTGCACCTGGTCTACTCCCGCCTCATTCATTACCTCCCAATTCACTCTCTTGTAGATCCATTCCAGCCTCATTTCCACCCTCTACATTTAACCCTAGAACGCATACCCATAGAAATCTACACATTCACGCACCTGGGGCCTTTTAGGCCCGTTTTCAATTATCATGGAATAACTAAAAAAAAAATACTTTTCATAGTTTGTTGCAAAGTAAGGATGCATTCCCAGTAGCGCTGGGGTCTGCCAGGAGGGGATCCGTAATGGATCTGACCTCCTGTTGACCCCAGCTAAGGCTGGCGGAATGACTGTGCCATTGTAATTTTAGATGTCAGTAAACTAAAAAGAAAAAAAGAAAAAGATTACAATCAGGCTTGTGCACTGTAAACAGTATGTGATAAGACTCTTTGTTAGGGTCCCAGCACACCAAGCGATATAAAGCAGGTAAAGTGCAGCCCCCCTCCTCTTACCTCCAACAGATCACTTTCTTGTAGTGCGGTAGAAGCCTCTGGTTTTGGAGCTCAGAAAGTTTCTATTTCCAGACAAAAGAAAGCTGACTTCTTCCTCCAAAGCTCCAGCAATTAGGACAAAAAGACCTGGGATGAGGTCAGAGACACATGACTTTGTGAGGGAGCCTCCCTTCCAAGATCTCATGACCATGTTGTCATGCAGAATCCACATTCTTCCCAGAGTCATAAAAGTTCTTCCCCAGCAACAATACAGACAAAAAGACTGAATATCACATGTAAACCTAGTATGGGCCTAAAAGGCCCCAGATGCGTGAATATGGGGTAGTCCCAAAAAAAGGTTATTATACTGAAATGTCTGTAACATAAAAATATATGAATAACTGGAAATTACTAACAACTATATACCTGAGGATTACCTAGATTTTCAAAATTCAAACTAAAGTACTTTTACAGAAAATAGAAAACAAGTAACCTGGTGGGCCTGCAAGGCCCCAGGTATGCGTTCTAGGGTTAACAGAAACCTTCTGATGGCAAAACGTAATGGTGACCACTTTCTGCTTATTTTTCTTGACCTCTGTGCTGTTGACAACCATTTTTGGGCCAATTGTTATGCCTCTGATTGTTAAGGTCTGTATGAAATGACCGAATAGACATACATAAGAAATTGTTTGTATGCTACTTATACTAGAGTGGACATTTTCTTTTTTTTTTTTTTTTTTAAATCAGATAAATTGTATTAGAATCAGCAAGGAATAACAAAGCATAATACAATCCTTCACAATGTCAATTTTTCCCCCTTGTATAAACCTCCCAAAAACTGTCCCCCTCCCCACAAAACAACAGCCCCCCCCCCCTTTTCCCTTACCCAGGCTAGACAACAATCAATCTATTCCAAATACCAACACGCTCCCATACATTTAGTGTTGACAGTGTTCTCACTAGTATCAAGCTGTACCGTTATATCGTACTTATCAGTTATCATATTAGACTGGCGTCTGCCAGAGACAGCACAATTATTTCCATGGTGCCCAGAGGCGGTCCAGGTATTTAGCATTTTTCCTCTTAAAGTATATTTTTTCTTCCAGTTTAATCACATAAGAGACTTGTCTAAGAAACTCCTGCCTGGAGGGTGTTTCCTCCAAGATCCAATATTTGGCAATGAGTTTCCTGGCTATGTACAGGAGGCGAGCTATGGCTATCTTCCCCATAGAGTCTACCTCTATTTCCTCCACATACCCAATATGCAGACCACCGGGTCTCGCGGAATCACACAATGATATTTCCCTTCTATTAGGGTGAGGATTACAATCCAGAAGGATGCGAGGCGTGGACACTCCCAGATCATGTGCAGGATGCCCGCATCTTCTAGCCTACATCTCGGACATTCTGAGTCTGACCACAGCCCAATCCTGTGCAGAAAGACTGGGGACCGGTATGCCCTGTGAACAAGCAAGAGCTGGGACATTCTACCTGGTTCACTTAAAGATAATTTGGGGATGTACTCTAAAATTGTGTTCCATTTATCCTCAGACAGAACTCCCACATCCCTTTCCCACCTCACCTTCGCTTTCACAGGATGTTGCAGAAGGAATGTATGCAATAGGTCAGCATAGGTCGAGGTAATCACCCCCTTCGATCTTCCAGACATGCAAATGTAGTCCAGTACAATATCGGTCAGTATGCACAAATTCCTTACTTTACTCTGTTTATGATATGCATGTTTAACCTGTGCATACTGAAAGCCATGCCTATCCGTCAGACTGAATTCTGACTTCAAGGATTCAAATGATTTGAGGCCATGTCGGTCGATCACCTGATGTAAGCATACTATCCCTCTGCAAGTCCATTCCCTCAATTCTCCCATTTTATAGAATTCCCCAAGATGCATATTATTCCAGATTGGGGTATACACCGTCGCCCCGTTGACCCCCCTGAGAGTCTTCACCTTCGTCCACAGTCTGTGCACCAGGTCAAACGTCGGACACCTCCTACCGGCCCTCCCAAACAGACCCATCTCTAAACCCTGTACCAACGGGCGTCTATTAATGTAATTTTCCAGAATAGCCTGAAGCGAGCCTTCTCTCGCCCCGTCCACCCATCCCCTCAGATGTTGGGCCTGAGCAGCTAGGAAATAAATCCAAGGGTTGGGCAGGGCAAGACCTCCCTCCTCTTTGGGTCGCTGCAATGTCTCCAATTTAATTCTCGGTTGTTTGCCTCCCCAAACCAGATCCCTAAAAATTGCTGTAATACGCTGGAACATTGCCTGTGGAATCCACACAGGGGAGTTGTGTAAAACATAAAGTAACTTTGGCATTGACACCATCTTAATCAGATTGGTGCGACCCACCGCCGATAGGGGCAGCCTACTCCACGTGTCCGCCTTAGCTTTCAGAAGCCCAATTATCGGCCGCACATTAAGATCTAGAAATTCCTTAATCGGTGCTGCAATCTGAATACCTAGGTATTTAAACACTTTCACTCTTTTTAAAAGCGTATGGGCCACCTCCTCCACACTTCGATCCTCCACACTGTCCACCTCCATCAAATGTGACTTACCCCAGTTAATCTGGAGACCAGACAGACGTCCAAAGCTATCCACTATGTCCATGGCATTAGTCAGAGAGTCCTTCGAGTCTTGTAAGAATAGTATAATGTCGTCAGCATACAGGGCTACCCTCTCCTCCACCGAACCATATCTAAATCCAGTAATCGAATTAGTTTGTCTCAATACCGCCGCCAACGGCTCAATGGCCAGGGCAACAAGTAACGGGGAGAGAGGGCAGCCCTGTCTGGTTCCCCTCGTCAGACTGAATCTATCCGTCCTACCTCCGTTCACCCTAATCCGGGCCAGCGGGGAAGAGTACAGCAACCGCACCCATGTTGTGAACACCGGACCAAAACCCATATGATGCATGACCCGCCAGAGATACTCCCACTCCACACTGTCGAAGGCCTTGTGTGCATCAAGGGACACCACCACTCTGTGGCCAGAATTATCAGCAGCCATCTGAATATTCAGAAACAGCCGACATAAGTTAATGGCAGTCGATCTGTCCGGCATGAATCCAGTCTGGTCCGGATGCACCACACCAGTAATCACCCGAGTCAGCCGGCCCGACAGTACCTTGGCCAACAACTTGACATCAGTCGACAGTAGAGATATGGGTCTGTACGAGTCTAGCTTCGTGACATCCTTGTTTTCTTTGGGTATAACCACTATGGTCGCCTCCCTCATAGACTGGGGCAATTGTCCCTCCTCCATAGCTGTCTGTAGAACCTCTTGCAGTCTGGGTAGCATCACCTCCCCCAGAAGCTTATATACTTCTACCGGCAACCCATCCACCCCAGGAGCCTTGTTATTAGTCATGGATGCCATGGCTTCCTCTAGTTCCTCCAAAGTCAGTGGTCCCTCTAAACTATCCCGGTCCAGGGCACTCAGCCTGGGCAGGTCAGCGCTAAGCAGAAAACTGTCAATGGCGTCACTAGGTACCCCGAGTTTGGATGTGTATAAGTCGCGGTAGTACTCCTCAAATATCTGCATGATCCCCTCTGAGTCCGTTGTCAGAGGACCGTCCGGATGGGATAGCCCATAGACATAGCTCGATGTTCTCTGAGCCGCCACTATAGTGGACAGCAGGTGTCCTACCTTCTCGCCTTCCTCAAAAAAGGTTGTCTTTTGAAATTCTCTCTTCATCTCCGCCTTAGCCAAAAACAAGCTGTCCACCTCCTCCTGAGCTTTCCTCATTTTCTGCTGTGCCTCGGCGGTGGGCCCCACCATCAACTCCTCCTCTGCTCTTCTCAGAGTATCCAATGCTCCAGCTTCTGCTTCTCTACTCCGGGTCTTACATCTTGATATTTCCCTTATCAATAACCCACGCAAGAACGCCTTGGCAGTGTCCCACACCATTCCTGCCCCTGCACTACCCACATTGTGTAGAAAAAATTCTTCCATCTCCTCAGCTATTTTGGGCATGTCTATCTTATCCAACCATACAGGATGTACCTTCCATTCCCCACCTGATCGCATTCCACCCGCTCCCATCTGCAACTCCACCAGCAAAGGGCCATGATCAGAGATGACCCGGGGTAAGTACGCAACCCCAACAACTCTAGAGTCCAGCAGCGTGTTCCCTATAGCTAGATCTATTCGAGACATAGAACTGTGCGAGGAGGAGTAGCAAGAGTACCTCCTCACCCCAACATTCCTCACTCTCCACAGGTCCACCAATCCCATTTCTCCCATAAATCTAGCAAATTGTGTCTCCTCGTCTCCCGTGTGTCCACTATGGGTCCTGCCACATCTGTCCCACCGTACATTCATGACATTATTAAAGTCTCCAATGAAGAGAATAGGAACTCCAGCCCAGCGCCTGGTCAGGTCTATGATTTCCTGCAGTTTTGCTCTGTTGTACGGCGGCGGGAAGTAAACCGCCACCACACAAAGCAGCCTCCCATACACCTTACACACCAAGAAGACATACTGCCCTTCTTTGTCCAGTTTAACCTCCACCTCCTCAAACGGTACCAGAGTATGCACCAGTATCGACACCCCTCTCGCATATGTAGAGTATGTAGCATGATATGTCCTCTGGAGCCATGTTCTAGCCAGGACCCCAGTGTTTCCTTTGGTCAGATGAGTTTCCATGAGACATCATGGAGGGTTTAGAAGTCATGGCATAGCGCAGAGTAGCTGCCCTCTTACCCCTGTCCGCCAGTCCTCTCACATTCCAGCTCAATATTTTAAGTTTCTCCGCCATCCTGTTCTCGGTCGAATAGTTTCCCACAACTTGGAACATGCAGATCAAAAACACACCATCGCTCCCTAGCCTTTCCCCTCCCCTCCCCTCCCTCTATCTCAGAACAATAACCCCCCCAATCCTTATGCCATTGAGCCACCCCACCCAACATTTTACACTCTCACGTCTCCTCAACCTCGTTTATCGTTATCACCCTCTCTAGCAGAGAGTGGGGGAATACCACCAGCCAATACGTTATGCAACGTAACACAACTGTAACAATTGTTTAAAACGTAACCGTTATCTCAACCAAGGCCTCTCCCGCCTTTTGCTTTGAACTATGGAAAAGAAAGTCATTTTCCTCAACTCTTTGCCGTGACCGGGCCGCATAAGTTTCTAATGTCCCGTAACACCTGCAAAAATAAAAGAACAAGAATACACAGGAACCCATGCACCAATATTTCAACTCTCCTTATAGTCCCGGACTCTTCTGCTATTCTTTTCGATCCACTCCATGGCCTCCTCAGGGGACTGCAAGAAGTGGACTTTACCCAGCGCAACTAGTCTGAGTTTAGCTGGGTACATCATAGAATATTTCAGGCCCATGTCTCTCAGCTTCCGCTTTACATCAGAAAATCTCATCCGCAGTTTTTGGACCATAGGGGAGTAATCCGAATAAAAGGAGATATGTTGTCCATCAATTGTCAAATCGTGGACATCTCTAGCCTTGCGGAGTATAGTGTCTCTGTCCCTGTAATTCAACAGTCTAGCCAGCATGGCTCAGGGGGGAGCACCCGGAGGCTGCGGTCTCAGTGGGATCCTATGGGCTCTCTCCACCACGAAGACTTTGGACAGAACATTTGCTCCGAATTTAGACATTATCCACTGCTCAATAAATTCTGTTGGATTGGCCCCTTCCGCTTTTTCAGGGACCCCCACAATCTTAACATTGTTCCGGCGTGATCTATTCTCGAGATCATCATTCTTGGCCAGAACCTCAGCAAGCTGTTTGTCAAATTTAGATTGATTCGTCTGCAGTCATTATGTTATCTTCTGCATTGCCCACACGTTCCTCCACCTCTCCTGTGCGTACCTCAGCCTTCTGCATAGCTGCCTTAATCCCAGTAATCTCAGCATGAATCCCTGAGACCTGGTGAGTCAGTGTAGTTAAACTGTGTTTGCAATATGACACCACAGCAAAAATGTCTCTTAGTGAAGGCTCTCCTTGCACACTGCCCATTTCATCCAGTGTGTCAGCAGCAATTGCTGCCTGCTGTGCAGCCAGGATGTCAGCCTCCTGGCTCTCCAAGTCACTGTCCTGCATCTCCACCTCTGCTCCAGCCCCAGCTCCAGTGTCCCCCTCCATACCTCCAGCGTCTGCTCTCCCCTCCTCCTCTCTCATCAACTTCTCCAGGCAAGCAGCTGCAGTCTGTCTTCTAGCACATGCAGAATTAGCTCGTGCTGCATCCTCCCGAGCCTCTCCACCATCTTGGCCTTTTCCTCCTCTGCCTGCACCTGGATCTCGCTGCCGTGTGCGGGTCATCTCGGGCTCCTGCAGCTCCAGGCCTGCTCCCAGCACCAACAGCAGAGTACCAGCAATGTTTCTGAGCACTTTGGGATCTCTGCAGGACCAGCCACTGGCAGAATCAGTGTGTGTCGGCAGGAGAGACCTCACACACACGTCCTCTCACATTGCAGGCTAGGCACCGCCCGCAGAGTGGACATTTTCTACTATTTAAGCATATGAAGTAAAATCTCCGAGATGATATTTATCACACTGAATAAATTCCCTGATGAAGCTCTTTATGACAGATTCATGAGGAGGAAAAATGCCTCGGGCATGTTGAAGACATTTGTTCATAAAATTGTCTCAAGTTTCAATGATTTTCTATATAATATATAAATGAGTATTAAGACCCCACTATATAGTAAATGACCTGTGGTATACTTTATATAAAAAAGAATGTCTAATGTTGGACATATTTATTCAAGTCGGACTAATAATCTAGCTCACCTGTTCCTTTGTAGTGAACGGAGGAATCCACAGGCACAACCCAAAAACTGTCTTTTCCAGGATTTTAAAAACACTCTTGATTTCAGCTTCTTCATAAAAGCATTTCAGGTAAAAGGCTATACAGGCAGTATGACAGCATGGGTATTTATAGGATACAAGTTTACGCATTACAAAACAAAGACGTTTGTTAATCATCCATCAGCTGGTTATGATTAAGAAATATCTTGATTTCAAAACATCTAAACCTGTATCGAAAGGTACCGTTACACACAGAGATATATTGCTTGCAACTCACTGGTTGCAGTGAAATCATGGACACATTGTTCCATTTTGTTGCCGTGTACAAACTGGAACAATGTGTCCATGATTTCACTGCAACCAGTGAGTTGCAAGCAATATATCTCTGAGTGTAAAGGTATCTTAAGGGATACCCAATGCTGTCATACTGCCTGTATAGCCTTTTACCCAAAATGCTTTTATGAAGAAACTGAAATAAGAGTGTTTTTTAAACCCTTAAAGTGCTGGAAAAGACCTTTTTTTTGGTCGTGCTGACCTCCCTTCTTTTTTACTTGATTCTTCCTAATTCATTTATATTCTATGTGAATGATTCACTTTTAATTTTATATATTTAAAAATTTTATTTTAAGGGTATAGTTTTTCTTTTGGTTTCTCTATGATGCGCCCCAGGGTTATGTGGACCCGGGTATCTGGGCCCTCAGCTGCGGTTGGGGATTTCACTGGTGGCCTGCCCAGACCCGTGACCCTGGTAGTCTGCTTTAAAAAGGGGAAATTGAAATGCAAATTGTTTGTTGTGACACCACCTGCAGATTCTGGTGATGGGGCACCAGCGCCGCTTCAGACCTCCGGAAGGCGATGGTACTGCAGCTTTGATTGAACAGCTCCCTGCAGGTGGAACTGGGCCTCTGGGACAGGTAGTGCACTGATGATGTAGATGCAGTCTGTAAAGGTGAATTATCAGCAATGCAAGTGATAGAACAAACACATGGAGACTCTGTCACTCTACCCGGGTACTTTACTGGAACAGTTCTGATGACAATGCAGTTCACAGTGGAAAACAGTCTTTTACATGAGGTAGCTGGCCAGGTAGTCACAGCGGGCTGCAAGGTCTCTCGGAGTCTCCCGTGGTATTCTCTTGACTATCCCAGGTCCTGCTGCTGATTCCAGTCCTTGCACTACCCACTTATTAACAGGCCTGTTGGGGTGCTGATGAGTTCCCATGCTCCCAGCTCCTAAGAAGGTGGGCCTCGACCTTTAGGTGGGCAATCCTGTCGTGGCGGTGCTGTATGGACAGGATATCGGGGCCGGTATACTGACCTGCGACGGCCGGTATTGGCGGCTCAGGGGCTAGACTCCCTGCACCGTGTCCTCAGAGCTGGCTCCCCGTGGTGGACCAGGGTTCCCCCCGGAGTATGGGCACTCCGGTATGGGGGGTTCCCTCTCGGTTTTCCTGGGCTGCCTTCCTCTCTCTCAGGCCCCCTCTCTTGAAGACGTCTTCCTTTCTCAGGACTCCCTTTCCTTCTTTTCCTCGGGGCAAACTAGAACTCCCCATTTTTCTACCTCCCCCTACCCTAACTCTCCCCCCATGGACTGGGCTCCAACCATTTGCCTAGGTTCGAGTGTGGGAGTGTCGGGTGGGAGCCTCCTACAAACCTTGCATTCCCTCTGTGACAGGGATAACTGCACACTTTTTTATGGATGCAGTACCCCAACTGTGATGCCTAACCAGTGGGGTGCCACATGTACTGCTAGGCATCCTGTCCCAGAATTCATCTCTACTTGGTCACTTAGTCCTTATATCAGTCCTCCGGCCAAACTTCAATAGATTACTCTGCAACCTGGTAACTCTCTCAATATTATTGATCTTGCTGTCTTTTTTGTTGGTCCCTCTCCCTCTAGGGACTCCCATGTCATGCGTTCTTGTCCACTAACCAGACCTTAGGTCTGTCTCTCTGACATGATGAGCCCTATCTGACATACTGACAGGGAACTGTCACTGTACTTTAAGGCTGCATTCACACATTGCGTATTTTGCCGCGTTTTTTTACGCATGCTTTTCAAAATACGCAATGTGCCTTTTGTCTGCCAGCAAAGTGAATGGGAAATTCACTTTGCAGTGCAGACATTGCGTAAAAATACGCAGTGCGTTTTCCGGAAGAAAACGCAGCTCCGTAAACAATTGATATGTCAATTGTTTATGCAGCTACTTCTGCGTATTCTCCCAGAGGGGAGGAAGAATCCTGCTTCCTCCTCCCCTCTGTGACAGCTGTGGCCGCCCATTAGATTTCACAGTGTATTAATATACACTGTGAAATCTAAATTAAACAAAAGCAAGTGTCTGAAAAATAAAAAAGAATCAATACCTCACCTGTCCGACGCCTTCTGCCGCTGTGCGATCCCCGGTTCCAAGTGAGATCTCTTCTGACAGGACCTGTGGTGATGTCAGAGGGGCGTTCCGGGCACTCGCGGTCATGTGATACATATCACATGACTGCAAACAGCCAATCAGTGATGGGAACGCCCCGGGAACGCCCCCCCTCTGATGTCACCACAGGTCTTATCAGTACACCTCTCACTTACAACCGGAGACCGGACAGCGGCAGAAGGCACCAGACAGTGGGAGAAGGCACCGGAGAGGTGATGTATTAATTCTTTTTTATTTTACATACATTTGCCTCTGTTTAATTTAGATTTCACAGTGTATATTAATACACTGTGAAATCTAATGGGGCTGTCACAGAGGGGAGGAGGAAGCAGGATTCTTCCTCCCCTCTGTGACATCACTGCGCTTTCTGGGGTAAAGAAAGTGCAGTGTGTGAAAGCCCCTGCGCATTTTGCTGCGCTTTTTTGCGCGGCCGAAAAACGCGGCAAAAGGCACGCGCAAAAAAGCGCAGCAAAATACGCAAATGTGTGAACGTAGCCTAACTCTAGTCCATCACACTCTGGGCTAGTCCCAAACATTAACTCTATCTTAGGGCCCTTTCACATCAGCGTTTTTCGTAATTCGCGGCAGATGCGGTGAAAAAACCGCATCTGCCGCGTTTGCCGCATAACCGTTCCACTTGCGGCGCGGTTGCGGTTTTTTCTATGCAAAGTATAGGGGGACTTGCGGCAGATGCGGCAAGTGCGGTTTTGCACTTGCGGCAGGTGCGGCCGCGAAAAAAACCGCAGTAAGCCGCGGTTTTTTTCGCGACCGCACCTGCCGCAAGTGCAAAACCGCACTTGCCGCATCTGCCGCAAGTCCCCCTATACTTTGCATAGAAAAAACCGCAACCGCGCCGCAAGTGGAACGGTTATGCGGCAAACGCGGCAGATGCGGTTTTTTCACCGCATCTGCCGCGAATTACGAAAAACGCTGATGTGAAAGCACCCTTAGCATATAGTTAAACAACAAACATTGCAACACCTATTACATAATACATCTTACATCACAACAATAACCTTGGTGTCTTTAAGGGGGGACATGGGCAGCATGTGTATCTTTTTACAGCTTGACCATCAATTAGCTTACATGGCGGTCATTTAAACACTGCCATCAACCAGTGTAAATTCACTATAAAGTCGCATGACGTCACTGCATTTACTGCAGTGTTTGTGTCACCTTTTGTCACAAACCTGCATATCTATCCTTACCCCAGCAAAGTCTATGAGAATTCTGAAGTATTGCACCCACAATGCTTATTTTTTTCTTGCAGTTTAGGTACAGATTGCGGTCAAGATAAAAGCATGAGCATGTCAATTGTTTGTTTGCAGCTGCAGAAATTTACACCAAAAAAGCAGCATCGGTACATACCCTAAGGCCTCATTCCGATATCTGTGATTTTTCTCATGCAAAAACATGGAATTTTCTCCATTACCTTCTATCTGAAGGTAGGTAGATATAAAATTTTACTACATACTATCTATCACATCAAGAACAGTGTTAACAGTGGGGTAAAAATATATTCATATATAGCCTTTATAATTATATGGTTAAAAAAAGGAAAAAAAGATGCAAAAATTAGTAGTGGAGATAATAAATAGAGCAATAGTTTGAGGTCTTACCGTATATACTTGCGTATAAGCCGAGTTTTTCAGCCCAAAAATTGGGCTGAAAAGTACCCCCCTCGGCTTATACGCGAGTCAGTGCTGTATACCGATGTATACATCGGTACATACCGATGTATACATCGGTATACAGCAGCCCCCGCATCCCCAGTAATGCAGGCCCCCCCAGCGTCTCTCCGGTCACCTGTAAAGGAAGCTATACTTATCACAGTGCTCTGTCCGCGCCCGCTCGCACCCGCTGTCAGCAGCCGACCGGGATCCTCCATCTTGCGTCTTCTTTCTTCCTGTTTCTGTGCTCGTCGCGGGCAATGACGTCATTCCCTGCGACGAGCACAGGAAACAGGAAGAAAGAAGACGCAAGATGGAGGATCTGGTCGGCTGCTGACAGCGGGTGCGAGCGGGCGTGGACAGAGCACTGTGATAAGTATAGCTTCCTTTACAGGTGACCGGAGAGACGCTGGGGGGGCCCTGCATTACTGGGGATGCCTGTATACTACCGCTGGGGCTGCTATATACCTCTGGGGCCCTGTATACTACCACTGGGGGGCTATATACCTCTGGGGCCCTGTATACTACCACTGGGGCTGCTATATACCTCTGGAGCCCTGTATACTACCACTGGGGCTGCTATATACCTCTGGGGCCCTGTATACTACCACTGGGGCTGCTATATACCTCTGGGGCCCTGTATACTACCACTGGGGCTGCTATATACCTCTGGGGCCCTGTATACTACCACTGGGGCTGTATATACTACCACTGGGGCTGTATATACTACCACTGGGGCTGTATAAACCACTGGGGCTGTATATACTGCTGGGGCCCTGTATACTACCACTGGGGCTGTATATACTACTACTGGGGCTGTATATACTACCTCTGGGGCCCTGTATATACCTCTGGGGCCCTGTATACTACCACTGGGGCTGTATAAACCACTGGGGCTGTATATACTGCTGGGGCCCTGTATATACTACCACTGGGGCTGTATATACCTCTGGGGCCCTGTATACTACCACTGGGGCTGTATAAACCACTGGGGCTGTATATACTGCTGGGGCCCTGTATACTACCACTGGGGCTGTATATACTACCACTGGGGCTGTATATACTACCACTGGGGCTGTATATACTACCACTGGGGCTGTATATACCTCTGGGGCCCTGTATACTACCACTGGGGCTGTATAAACCACTGGGGCTGTATATACTGCTGGGGCCCTGTATACTACCACTGGGGCTGTATATACTACCACTGGGGCTGTATATACTACTAGGGCTGCGTCTATACTACCACTGGAGCTGTATATACCACTGGGGCTGTATATACTACTGGGCTGCGTGTATACTACCACTGGGGCTGCTGTATCTACCTCTGGGACTGGTGTATACCACACTGCTGGGGGCTGTATACTTGTGCTAGGGTCCACCCTCGGCTTATACACGAGTCAATAGATTTTCCCAGGTTTTGGGGGCAAAAGTAGGGGGGTCGGCTTATACACGGGTCGGCTTATACACGAGTATATACGGTAATTGGTCATTTTCAAACCATTAATTCCAATATTTAAATGATTATTCTCTGATGCTGTCCACCAACAAGTGAGATAAAAAAAAATTTGGAGTATAAGATATCCTGCTGATTACTATTGCTCATCATCCTTAAATTTAATGAGGGATGGATGGAAAAGGTTGGTACAATAGGTGATGAATAGGGATGAGCGAGTATGCTGGTTACTATTTGCTACTCGCAGAATAGTACGGTATTCGGGATACTCATTACTCGGCGAGTTTACAATGCAAGTCAATGGGAGATGCAAGTACTATTCTGCTGGACTTTACCAAGCGGTCTGGGGGCCTGAGGAAAATACTGAAATAGATGCATGATTGTTTAAAAGCCAGGCTGTAAAAAACTCACCATTTACTGACCATGGAAATGTAGCTTTCTGCCATGTGTTGACATTAGCGCTTTGGTGCATATTATTGTAAAATTAGGCTGCAAATGCCCATGGTATGTTGGCCAGCCATCAAAGTCAATGTGACTTTGTGTGTGTCCACATCTGCGCTTTGTAGCACATCATTTTAGGTGTAGATTTTTACGGATCTGTTTTTCTTAGGCGTTTTTCAGCCCTACAGTTTATTGACTTCATTATATAATTTGCGACTGTCGAAAATGCACCAAACACAGACTAAAAACGTGTGATACGTTTTCAATGATTTTTTTTGCAAAACAGATGCAGACTTTTCTGCACCAAATACTGACCATATACACAGTGTGG